>JAMWYP010000189.1:1053908-1653908 GCA_025563575.1 Acacia pycnantha | reverse complement strand
GGCAAGTAGCTACCGATTTATGCGGTAGGGTAAATACTCCAAGATACGAAAGTAAGTATGATTTTTTAATTTTATTTAGCTTTCCATGTTTTTAATTGTCAATATTTATTTAACCTTCAGAATTTTTTCCCGAATTATTATAGTAGATTCCAGAGTTATTAACAATCAACATGAACAAGCAACTCGTCATACAGAGGCGGAGAATAATCACAGTTGTATGTTTCGATCCACCTATTTAGATGATGGTGATGCTTGTCATGAATGTCAAGTTTGTGGTCTTTGAAATGTGGTTTGCAGAAAGATTGAAAGGTGTGAAGAAAAATGAAATGCCACAATTTGGTATTTGATGTTGTAATGGAAAGATTATTGTCCCTTTATTAAGAAGGCCTCCTAAAGAGCTTGAGGAACTCTTCTTCAACAAACATTCAATGCAGCCAAAAATTTTTCTGAAAAATATCCGTACGTACAACAACATGTTTTGTTTCACATCTATGGGTGGGAGAATCGACCATTCAATAAACTCTAGAGGTGGAGGCCCTTATTCTTTTGTCCTTTCAGGTCAAAACCACCACTTCATTGGAAGTCTATTACCCCCTCAGGGGAATCCTCCAGATTATGCCCAGCTGTATATTTACGATACCGAAAATGAAATTTCAAATCGAATGTCAACGGCGAGGTCAAGAGCTACACATGGCATACCTACCACCGCAATATCCGTTGCTTTTTCCATATGGAGACAATGGGTACGACTCATCAAATCAACACGCTCTAGAATCACTCTCAGCAACAAAAAAGAAGAAGAAACTAACACCTAGGGAATACCTGGCATTCCGGTTAATGAGGAGGAAGTCTGAAACGTCAGTCATATTGCATGGGAACAAATTAAAGTATGAACATGTTTTGGAATTGCTTTATGATCGTATTATTTCTGTACTTAATATGTATCTCCTATTTCGGATATGACAAAAATTAAATACATTTCATTTTCTCAAATAGATTTGCAGATTTCTTTCACAAATAAAGAGGCGACCTCTAAGTCAAATACAAAAACTCTTGCTTCAAACGGCGAAGTCTAGACGATTATCCATCCCTACCTAGACCAGATGAAGACAACATCATTGATATCTCAAACCAGCTTATTCTTCAAGAGTTAAACTACGATAAGCAAAAAGAGAGGTCGAATCGGAAAGATTGCAACGGTTGATGACTAATGAACAAAAGCAAGTATTTGATGAGATCATTTGCGCAATTTCTTCAAAAAGGTGGCTTCTTTTTTTTGCATGGATTTGGTGGAACTGGTAAAAATTTTATATGGAATGCATTAACGGCTTGTTAGATCAACTGGAGGAATCATACTTAATGTAGCATCAAGTGGAATAGCTGCAACTCTACTACCATCCGGTAGAACGCACATTCAAGGTTACGTATACCTATTGATGTCAATGAAGACTCTATGTGTTCAATTTCACATCACTCACCGACGGCAAATTTACTAAAAACTGCTAACATCATCATTTGGGATGAAGCACCAATGGTGAAGAAACATTGTATTGAGGCAGTTGATCGCACGTTGAGGGACTTGATGAAGAGCAATTGTATTTTTGGTGGAAAATGTATTGTCATGGGTGGCGATTTTAGGCAAATCCTTCCACTCATTCCAAAATGTGGGCGAGCCGAGATTGTAGATGCATCTATCAACGCTTCCTACTGTGGAATGAATGCAAATTACTGCGTTTAACAAAGAATATGAGGCTAAACTCTTCCAACTATCCAATCGAACAACAGAAAATAAAATCATTTTCAGATTGGTTGCTTCTTGTAGGAGATGGAGCCGTTGAATTACCACATGATGGCATTGTAGAGATCCCAATTCCTGAAGATTTATTGCTTCGAGATGATTGTGATCCAATTAAGTGTATAGTTGAATCTACTTACCCAAATTTAATAGAGCGTCTGTTCGACGAAGATTACCTGAACAATAGGTCCATCCTTACCCCAACAACGGAAAACGTCGACACATTGAATGAGTACATTTGTTCATTGTTACTGGAGATGCAATTGAGTACTTTAGCTCGGACTCTATAAATCGAATAGACAATGCAAATGAAAGCTTTGAGGATTTGTATGATGTAGAATACCTAAATGCAATTAAATGCTCTGGTATCCCCATCATAAATTGGTTTTGAAGGTTGGTGTACTGTAATGTTGATAAGGAACATTGATCAAGCTGCAGAATGTGCAATGGAACAAGGCTTCAAATATCACAACTTGGGAAGAATGTGATTAAGGCAAAGGCATTGAATGGCACAAGCATTGGTGAAGAGATTTTGATACATAGAATGGATATGAATCCATACGAAACAAAATTGCCTTTCAATATGACAAGAAGGCAATTTCCTATAATTATTTCTTTTGCCATGACAATAAACAAAAGCCAGGGTCAATCGATGACAAATGTAGGTCTTTACCTACCAAGTCCGGTTTTCTCCCATGGGCAACTATATGTTGCATTGTCTAGGGTGAAGAATTTCAATGGTTTGAAAATCCTAATACTGAATGAATTCAAGAAATGCAGCAACACAACATTAAATGTTGTTTACAGAGAAGTTTTTCAAAACCTTGTGCTACAATCATAGAAATAAGTTACTACATATTAAGAAAAAAAGAATAAGTCATTTGTAATGTATCATTTACTCAATTACCTGCTCAAACTCTGAAATTGTATGCAATTTTTTTTTATACATTGTAGACTAAAAATATCCGTGCAACGCACGGGTCGAATGTCTTGTTGAATCACAAAAGTAAATGGAATTAATTGTCGTGGTTAATGTAGTTGACAAAATTCTTATTTCCTTCCTTTGAAAGACAATTATTCGATCAAATTTTCCTGCCTTTTTTAGTTTCTCTTTCCAAATTTTCTCCCGTAATCATAATGTGATCAAACCACAAAAGTCAACGAATTTGAAAAAAATGATATGAACTCAACTTCTTAAGTTGTTATTACTAATTTTCGCACTGCAATTAAAACAAAAATACTTAGGAATCACCTTATAATTCGATTGGTAATATAATAATGAGTGATTCCATAATTTTGCAAATTAAGCGAGTCATACATTCATACTTTAGTATGTCAAAACTCAGATTCTTTGCAGCTCTTTAAGGATATTAATATTTATAATATACCACTTTGGTCTTATTTATAAGAGAAAATTCCATATAAAGACGGTTGAATTAATATTGATTACCTATCTTCAAAATCGGAGTCTATGTAAAATTCGAGAACATGTTTTTTCCTTGAATATTAAATTAATAATATGTATTAACGGTTAACCAAATCCCAACATTAATTCTTCAAAAATGGATTAGAGATTCCAACAACAATGGAAAATGGAGTTTTTGGTTATTTTTGGGAAATGCCTATTACTTGGTTATGATTTTTGATTCAATTATGATTTAATGTATATTTTCAATGGCAAATTTATTTTATTACCTTATCTTCGAAATGGAAACAATATCCTAATTAATTCAAATGGCTTGAAAATGAAATGCGTAACTGTAGCCCACAATTATTATTGAAATCGTCAAACTTTTTGGAGTATTGAGAAATTATCTAAACCACAATAACAAAAAATACGAATTAAATAGGAATAATATCCAAATAAATTCAAATAACTTGAAAATGAAATGTCTAATTTTAGCCCGTAATTATTATTGAGAGGATCAAAATTTCTGGAGTGAAGGGAAATTGTCTAGGAAATAATTTATATTTGTTTTTTAGAAAAAGAAAATTACTTTAATAGGTATTAACTGAATTATTTTTAATGTAATAACACATGGACTAATTTAATGATATGATTATTTGACCCGTTTTGTAGTGAAAAGAGTTCGGAAGTCATGGCTCACAAGAAAGCAGCGAGGAATTTAAATATCCAAATTTCATATATCCCATGAAACAAAAGTTATCCATTCATTTTGCATGTAAGTAACTACGCCTCCACAAAACTACAAGGAGAAATAAATGCACAATAGGATGCTAACATAATACTAAACATCCAAGAGAAACATAATGCTAATTCAGGAATTCAAAAAAAAAAAAACCATGATATCCATAGATTCATGCTAAAATAGGATGCTAAACATGATAAGAATTATTTCTCCTTCTTGATGTTTTTCAAGGGTTTAGTTGAGCTCATTTTTGGTGTGCAAATCTCTGCAAGCCCAAGGTCCTCATATACAATTGGAGTATCGTTGCCAAGCATCTTCCGTTTTGTGTAAGCCTCATGTGGTGTTGTCAGTTGTAACACAGTATTATCACCATCTTCAATGACATTTTCTTGTGATATTGTGCGAATATTACCTGTGGAGGCAGTTGATTCCTACGGGCATAGAAAATAATATGTTATGAACAACACCAGAACATATCAAAAAATAGACTATGTATAAAAACTTATACCTCTATTATGGTTGTTGTTTGTTCCTACGAATACTTTCAAAATTTAGTTGTAATTTAATCGCTGACACATAATTCAATAGTACGAATAATTGTTGTTCCTTACATGTCATGAACACTTACCTCTTGATTGGAATACTTAAACTGTTTGATCAAATTATTGTCATGATAATGACAAGCTTCCCAAGAATTTCATCGAGTTCCTTGGGAATAGTAGAATTTCTCCCTCCTTCATTTAAACAAATAAATACATTAATGTGTTTACAATATCAAATGGATATAAAGTACTTTGATGATTACATGTGCGTAACTTTTTCACAACCTCTTGCATATCCTCTTTCATCTTTGATGCAAATTTACCCAATAACTCAGTTGCATGACGATCAAAAAATATGATCGAACATTTGCCAGTGTCATCGTACACTTTGTAGTGCACCTTATATCTGTCAAGTCAAATTGAAAAGTTTGCAAAGTTTATTAGTGTAAATAAACTTTGTTCTCTGAACAAACTGTACTGAATATAAATGTCTTACTTAGGAACAGTCATAAGCACGTCTTTATCACACTTTGTGCATTTTAGAGAGCCGTTCGATTGATACTCAGGCTTCTTATCACACGGACATGCATCATAAACCAACCATACAATGTTTCACATTTTTAAATTGTCACGATATCACACTCCTGATCAATGAAGAAGTAAAAAAATATTTGCTTACGTAACCAATAATTATTAGCAATACAGTCATCATTGATTTATTAATTCTAAATAACATTACAAAAATAATTACCCAGAAACAAAAAACATAATACTTACTTGATCTAACTTAGCAATTTCATATAGTGGAATCCTTGTTCTGAAGCTTAACATTGATTCACTAAGTATGTAGGATAATCTGCACTTGATACTTGACTAAACAACTGTGTGCCAAGAGAGTCTTGACTAAGTCTGTACATTGGGACGTTTATTCAAAGTGTAAATATATTTTTTTTCAATAGGAAAGACAATAGCATTTGAAATTCTTTTAATATAGTCTTATATTGTTATCCCACCTTTCCTTCATCAAATTTGCCTCAGGAATATTTGGATTTAGAGTGACCAAAGTAGCATTAAATGCATTACTCAGATGTCCATAAGAGTAAAATATGCTATAAAATTAACAAATAGATAAAAAAAATGAGACTATACTTATGTGGTAGATAATATCATAATCTGAGCAGAACTTGTGTTTCTATTTAGTCTGGCAAAATGTACAAGCACTGTAATTGGAGGTTCCATATCCTCATGCTTCTTTCCAAAAGTTTCTTCAAATAGCAATCACCCAAAAGAGCAACATTTATAGTGTTTTCACTTAAATAATTATAGGAAAAACATATGTCAAGAGATAAAATTAGAAATATGTACATTAAACGAAAACAGAATAATGAGGTTGTTTTTTACCTTTGATCAGCAATACTGAAATTTAATCTCTTGATTATATCACACCCCCTTCTTTGATCCTGCAAACGTCCAAAAGCTTGCAAAAAGCCAATGACATCTGCAAATCAAGCCAATGACATCGGCAAATCATTCCTTTCAACTTAATTAATTGTTTACAAATGACATATTTAAAATAAATGTCAACATTATTAACATATACTAGGCGCACCTATTAAACCTTCGTCACTGACATTGCCTTGTTGTATGTCTGCAATATTCTTGAAATTATATGTCTTACCCAAAATGAGTTCGTCAGATTGTTCAATATACGTATGGGGGTGGAAGTTTAATTTCCACGGACCTGTGGTAATTCTATATTTATCATCATTTTCCAGAACTTGAAAATTCTGGAAGTTGTAAACCATGTCTTCTCTAGGTTCGTCTTTCAATTTGCAAATGAGATTTTTGTGAGTAGCAGAAACCTCGATTCTTAAACCCTAACAAAAAATATAGTTTTAAAAACCGTCATTGGAGACTTTACTAAAACCGGAAGATGGTAGATGCATGTTGAATGACACATGGGTGAAGTATATATAGAGACACACCTTTTCATCAGTTAATAACATGCCAACTTTCCACACTGCATATGGCGCACCTTTCTTTTGACACTCCACTTCCGTAGAACTTTAGCGAGAATTGACCATGTGTCCTTGGTATCGTTGATATCAGAGAAGAAAGTCTTATTCATCTCCTGACACATATAAAATAGGATGTTGATGCACTTTTGGAAAATATAGGATCAGGTTTTAAAGAATTGAAATTGTATTTGCTTACGTAAGGATGCTTCTGCAAAATGTTGTGGGAGATATCTTTGGCCCAAAAATGGTATTGCAGAGTCCTTGTATGATCTGTTGCTTCATGACCAGAATTTTATTATATAAACATTAATTTTGGCGGGAAAAGGAATACTAGGAGAGTAGCAGTTGATTGGCACCGAAATTGAATAGAAAAAGTCAGCATAATGGTAATAACAATAAATTCGTCATTAATTTTTTTCCTGGTGAAAATTTCGAATTGATGATAATTGATGACGAATTTCTATTATTATGATGATGTGTAGAAAAAGTCAGCATAATGGTAATCACAATAAATTCGTCATTTAATTGATGATAATTGATGACGGATTTCTTATTGATGATAATTGATGATTGATTGATTGAGGTTTAATGAACTAATAACTATGTTATAAAACGCAGAAACAAGCTAAGTGGACCAATAACTGAGTCGCTTAGAGGTTTACTGTTTTATAATTGATTGATTGATGATTATTCAAATTTTTTATTTTTGGGTTCGCATTAGCAAAATGCTCGCCCGGCCAAAAATAGGAATGGCGAAGGCTCGCCTATAATTAATTAAAAGCACACAATTTTTTCAGCTCTTTGTGTTCGGAGTTTCAGGAAACGAATTTCCCTTCTCTCTTCCTCTTCCTCAAACCCTAGCTCGTCTCCCAAAACGAGATTCATCCGCCATGGCTAAGAAGCGAAAGCTTCGATCATCTGAACCCGAATCTGCCAAGATCTCTGATTCACAACCTGAACAACCCCAAGAAGAGCAAATTCACGAGGAAGTTAGAGTGGACGAACAACCAAACCCAGAAGCAACCCCTGAAGAGCACCAGGGACCCGAAAGGATGGCCGTGGACGATGGTACGCACCAGGAAGATGTAAAATTAGAAGAAAACGCGGATGTAAGTGTACCTCCAGAAGTTCACCCACAAGAGCAGGATAGCGAGCACCCCGAAACGGCGGAAGTTACAGCCGATGCTGCCCCATCTGAATCAGCTCAGGTTGAAGTGAATGGAGCCGAGGAAGGCAACGAGAACGATGGTGATGTTGAGGTTTTGGACGAAGAGGAGCCTATAGAGAAGCTTCTTGAGCCTTTTACGAAGGAGCAGCTCTACACTCTTGTCAGGCAAGCTGCAGAGAAGTACCCGGATTTTGTCGACAACGTCCGTCAGCTGGCGGACGTGGACCCTGCCCACCGAAAAATCTTCATCCACGGTCTTGGTTGGGACACCACTGCTGAAACCCTTACGACTGTTTTTGGGAAGTATGGCGAGATTGAGGATTGTAAGGCTGTCACTGACAGGGTCTCTGGGAAATCAAAAGGTTATGCCTTCATCTTGTTCAAGCATCGAAGTGGGGCTCGGAAGGCGCTGAAACAGCCACAGAAAAAGATTGGGAACCGAACCACATCATGTCAATTGGCATCCGCGGGACCGGTCCCCTCGCCTGCTGCAGTTGTCCCTCCGATGTCTGAATATACTCAAAGGAAGATCTTTGTCAGCAATGTAAGTGCAGAAATCGATCCCCAAAAATTGCTTGAGTTCTTCAGTCAATTTGGGGAGATAGAGGATGGTCCTTTGGGTCTTGATAAACAGACGGGCAAGCCAAAGGGATTTGCACTGTTTGTATATAAGTCATTTGAGAGTGCAAAGAAGGCTTTGGAAGAGCCGCACAAAAACTTTGAAGGGCATACATTGTATTGTCAGAAGGCTGTTGATGGTCCTAAGGGAAACAAGGGATATCAGCATCATCAGCAGCAGCAGCATCATTCTCATCATCATCAGCCTCAGTACCAGTCAAGAAAGGAGAAGAATAAGTATCAGTCTGGCGGGCATGGACCAGGACCCGGACACTTGATGGCACCCTCAGCTCCTTCTGCAGGTTTCAACCCTGGAGTGGCTGCACAGGGGCTAAATCCGGCACTTGGGCAGGCCTTGACTGCTTTGCTTACTACCCAAGGTGCTGGGCTAGGGCTGGGTAACCTGCTTGGAGGTCTTGGTGGTGTACCCGCAAACCAGGCTGGGCCTCCTGCTGGATATGTCAATCAGCCTGCTGTGGGCTACGGGAACCAACCAGGAATGCAAGGGGGATACCAAAATCCGCAAATGGGGCAGGGCAGTGGTGTTAGGCCTCACCCAGGCCCTGGTGCTCCTTACATGGGTCATTAGGTGAGTCTAGCATTGCGTAACTTTGCATTTTCCGTATCTATTTGCTGTTTTTTTTTTTTTGGCTTTTTATGGTTACTCTGGGTTTTTATGAAAATTGTTTTCTTATTTATGTGCCTAGAAAGGAAAATGCTTTATAACGGATAACATGAAACTGATGATGATAACGTGCTGTAAAACAAGAGACACTTAGTTTGGGGAATATTTTTAATTATATAAACTGAACGAGTATTTTTGGCATTTTTACTATTTCACATTTTTAGGTCTGACACCCCCTGAAAAAGTGGAGAAATCAAGCGTTTTCCTTTGAAAGAATTTACTTTTGGATGAATGTGGGTGGCATGTCAATCATTTTGCTTCCTTTGACCTTGATGTAATTATTGCTCTCAAGTAATTTCAAAATGGACTTGACTAGTGGCAAAATAATTTGAGTTGCAAAATTTATTCACTTTCCAATTAAGAAAGAAATTGTCCAATGCAGAAGGGTTGCTATTTGCTTTGTTTCTCTTAAAAGATTTTGTTATTATGGCCATGTACACTATGGGTGAAATGATTTCCTTTTAAAGGGGGCTGATGCTTTCTGCTTTGGGCTTTTTGGCCTCCCATTTAACCAAAAATAGAAGGGAGGTTCATGCTTATGTTATGTGCATTCTTCATGCTGAGTGTTTATTTATGAATGCACAAATAAGTACTGCTTTTTCTAGCAAAAGCTAGACATCTGGATTAGTATTGGTTTTACACGTTCATAAATTTCATTTTCAGTGCAAGCAATTAAATTGGGTGTTTGCTATTGGAGTCAGAATGCTAAAGGATAAAATATAGAATATGTATTAACTGTTAACTCATACATTGGAGGTTATGCCGTCTGACATTTTAGAACCGAGGTCCTCAATGGTTTGTCCATGTGTTTATTGCTGGTTGATTTTTCTAATTCGGGGCCATGTTTTTATCTACAATATGATGGTTGCATGTTATATGTGAAATGTATTGGTTTTTGCTCAGTTTTTGTGGATATTCTTGTTATAGTTCATTCTCTAAGGGGAGGACAAGGAGCTGTTATTGACTTGCGATGAAGTGGGGTGGTTTTATATTTTACATCATAAGGAAGGATGATATTTAAAACTCTGGAGAAGAGGGATGGGAACTATGTTGGGATGCGATTATATAGTTCACTTTACAGGTCTATGAAATATATCTTCTAAAATCATTTAAAGATGTCCTCTAAGGTTGCAACTGTGAGTGGATACATATTTCTTTATCGAATAAATATTGTAAAATCTTATAAAGGTGTTGTGTAAGTATGGGACTATGTATGGACGCATGCTTCTTTTTGTGTGTAACAGATATCTTATAAGGGTGTTTTGATGTTTGCTAGCTGTTGTTTATAAGTGTTACACATATTCAAGGAATTCCCAATTTCCGTTATTGGGTGCTGAACCAATGCCAGTTCTTGTACAAGGGACATTTGGCCAGGTTGCTGTTGCCTTTGGATGTTATCATACATCTTTAATTCAGGAAAGTCTGAATTTCTAGCGGGGAACATTCCCTAGATGCTGTCTACATACCTTCTAAATTCAAATAGTGCATATTATTTTTCCCAGTCTGGAAAGTAAAGATCAAATTTCCATGGATTCAAGTTGGTGAGAATATGGTAGTGGGTTGAGCATTAGAGTAATATCAATCTGTTGTCTTGTAATATGTTTGACGTGCTGAATGAGCCTGCTATCATTCGGAACCATGCCTTAGCTATTAGTTACCATTTAAAACTCCATTAATCGCTAGGAACATGATTTCATGTTGCTTCTGCCTAGTTAGGCCAGTACTCCTCGAATGTGGTTGCCTTAATTGTGTGTTCTTGTGTTTAGTAAGTGTACTCACCATTTCCCCAGTTTTCTTTCATTAGTTTTTTGTTTTTAAAATGTTTTATTTGCATTTATATCGGGCCGCAAGCAAGAAGGAAAAATTAAAATAAAAAATGTTAATGGTCTCTGTTCCAAGTGCAATGCACATTTAGCTTTTGGACTTGTTGAGTTTTATCTTTGTGAACAACATTCAGAAGCTTGCATTTTACTCTTTTACCATTTATTTATGATTTCAAAAGTCTTGTTTAGAGCAAACAGTACGTTGTTTGCTTTCGTGTTTGTAACAAATATAACATGTAAATCTTTTTTTGCAGTGCCACTGGTATGGCTTTCATAACTTTACTATTGTGCCTGCCTTTCCAATGGATATCTTTAATGAAATTACTCTTTTTATGCTCTATGTACTCATTGTGCAGATATCCTCATAGATGCATCAATCTTTTAGTTTTGGACTCTGCTGATACTTCTGAAGTTCCCAGCCCTATTCAAATGCATCCTTTAAATTTGTAACGAATCATTACCATTTGATCTCTTAAAGAACCAGATTCTGAAACTTGTATTTTCTTTTATATCAAGTACATTTTCCCCGTGACAAGTTTTTTAAGCAATGTAGTACCTCTATTTGAAATGCTATTGAGGTCCTGAGGATCAGTTTGATTTTTGGGGCAGAGAAAACTTTATGCAATATTTTTATAAGTGTGGACCACCCCCCACCCCCTTTCCGGAAAAAAGGAAAAAAAATGTCGCGATGTAATGTGGTTGCTTGACATTGAAAGTCGTTGACAGACAGATGGTTGGCTTGGAATACATCATTTTATTGGAAGCTGAAAGTCCATCAGCTATGATTTATGAAGATTTCATACCTTTTTCGAATTATCATCAGCTATGTATTTGTTAAGCATGAATATTTATTCTGGTAATTTGATGGAACTAATATGTGAATTTTTCATGGTTTTAGATATTAGTAGAATGTGTCCATTTTAACGTCTGCATTGAATTTGAAGGCCATATGTTTTTGCCTCAATCCTCTTTTCTCGTTTTTCCATGGAAGAATAGAATAGATTTGCGGCAAACCATTTACATACGTCTTATGTTTTTCCGACAAAATTCTTGACTAGCAGCAGAGGTTGTTTCTTTCATAACTTTGGCATATGCTGAGCATTGACCAGGATTATGACCTATTACACCATATCATATCTGATCAACTGGTGGGCTGCTCTCCCTTTTGTCAAGTTTATTCTGGGATGGATGCCTTGGTCCTACAATCCTTGGTGTTTTCCATTGGTATGGATTTTTCTTCTTCTGTTGCTATTGCCTGGAAAAGTTTTAGTTTATGGAAATCCCCCTTCTATCCCTTTCAGAAGTATTAAATTGATTTTTGGGGTTATTCTACATGCATTGGCAAGTGGGGTTCCAACTTCTGTTTGGATTTTGAATTAGCTTTTGGCATATAATTTGTGGGTTGATTGATGCCCTCTTTGGTTCTACTTTGACTTTGAGGATTTTTCTTGACACTGCACGGGAAAGGATAAAAGTACTTACTTTTACCACGTCAAAACAAGTAGTGTTTTAATGGAATTCCTTTTCACTCAAAAAAAAACAAGTAGTGTTTCCCCGAAAGTTCATTTATATGTCTCAAGCCTAGCAGCTGCCTTTTGCAAGTGCAAAGCTAATGACTAATGAAGCCTAATGCCAAACTGGGTGTAGGCATTTTGTCCATCCTGTTTGTGTTATCTGTATCCTTTTCTTTTTCAAGCCTTTTAGGCTCAACAATTAGAATGCTGCATAACATTCTTTTAAGGTGTCATGGAGATGAAAATATTGATGATACATTGGTTGAGGCAGTTCTCTGGTGGAAAAGGTGGTTATTATCTTTTAAGTTTTTGGGCCATAACCATCAGGTGTTTTTGGCTTGACGTGATATAATTAGGCATGAGGCTGATGTGATGCTGGTATGGCTTCAGTCTACGGATGAAGGAAGAGTTCTGTATGTTTAGGTCAACAGATCTGGTGTTCGATCGTTGGTAGAAGTGGTAATTTCTGTAAATATTGGTGTGCTTCACACTTGGGAAATTACAGAAGCACGACCTATTGTAAGTCTTCTAACCACTTGTTATTCTTAAAGCAAAGGAATGTAGGATTCTAACCAATTGCCTAATAGCAATCTGACTTTCTCAAGTTTTTTAAAATAGGTTTGATGTTTTGGTTCTTTACATATTATTTCCTCTAGCAAGAATTTATTGAAACAATGTAGCAACTATTGGAGTTAGTATTCTAGGTTAATGACGGTGGACTTTGTGAAATGGCAACGAATGAGGGCATTTCATGGAGGGGCTTTACAGTGATCTGAAAAGAAAATTGTAGGTATGCTTTGGAAAGGAAGGAAATGGCTGCTCAGCTTCAGCCACCAAGATCGAAAACTTGGTGAAGCCAAGATTGGATTTTCACTCCTCACATGACTATTGCTGGGGTATGGGGATTGAATTATATCAACAAATTTAACCGAACCGGGAAATAGGAGGTTATCTAGAGTGTGTCCCCCCTTACCGGCCGCAGCCTTTCTACAACATCATGATGCTTCATTACACCACCGTTTTTGTTTATTTTAGTGCATATAAATATTCTAAAATCATGTGAGTTTAACAAGACAAATATTTAATTTAATTCAAAAGTATAGAAGATGGCTGTCATTTTGCTTGACTGGCTTTAGACTTTTTTTTTTTTTAATTGTGTGGTCCGATTTCAGAACATTTGAAGGGGGAGATGTGCCGTCTCAATTTGGCCATCATTTTTTAACCGATTATCAGCTAAGCCCTAAAAAAGTATAGGATGGAAGTATTTCTTAAAATCAAGTTGAACTCAAAAAAATATCTAGTTATTGAAACAATTAGAAAAAAACCTTAAAATCACGTAACAATTTTCCCAGAAAAAAAAAGACTTTAGAATAAATTCACCCTCCAAACTGATTTGTGTTTTGTTACACACCTTCGGCTTCTGATGGATCATCTTATCTTCTATAGGTTATATTACTAAGATTTGATTCTAAATCATTCAAACATTCTAATTTATGTTTTTAGCGTTCCATCTTAACTTAAGAAAGGCATGAGTAGTTTGAGTTTATATCTGTTCGATATGAACTTGAAATTTTCTAAAAATCATTGGCTGGTTCAGCTACATTATTGGAGTGAGAAACATCCCTTTTAGCCGAAAAAAGTAATAAACCTTCGTAATGCAATAAGCAATTGTTTGGTAAACAAATATGCGACCGGTATTGTCAAAAACCTTGAAAATGTAAAATTTAGGCTTCTCCCAACTGAATGCTAGGAAAAAGTGGACGAAAACTCGTGATATGTGAGCCCTATAACTAAAGACAAGGTGTGGGTATAATTCACAATAACATTCTTGCACGTTTCTCGCTATCTGCATCCTCTGCATTCATGGGGAATGAAGAGGATCAAAAAGCTTGTTGGACAATCCTATTGAAAAGAAGTGGCACCCTTAATCACAAGAACAAACGAAACGTACAGCTTAAAAAATAGCAGACAAAAGCTGTCAGTAATATTAACCTGGAAATGTAATAGCCAATCAGCAGTTTTCCAAAACCAAAGTTGTGCGGAGGTAGCACAAGGTCACAATCTAAGCCCCATCTGCAAGGGTCCTCTTTGATGTGCTAATGTACAGAACTGGATCAGGTAAAGAGATTTCAATTATTACTTGTTGGAATAAAATTAATGAAAAAATAATGTGAAACATCATTCATAACAACCATTATTCCCTCGAATAAAAGCATCTCCATATTTGTTCTTCAATTGCCCGTTTACATACTCTTCTGTTTGTTCCATTGCAATATTCATATAACCATCTAGACATGCTAGAATGCCTGCAAAGATTAACCAAAAGGAATCAAGCCAGATCATTCATGGCCCCATGGAAGCATTAACATAACAAAACCATGTGGCCAAGTGGACCAACTATCAAGAATATGCCCTCAAATAAGAAAAGAACTTGATAATAATCTAATTATCACTGCTCTCCCGTTCCTCTCCCTTTGTTACTCAATTTTGAATTAATAACCCTTTGACGCTCTAATGAGGATTTAGACCGAGTATAAACGATTGCCTTTTATTTTTTTCACAATAACTTCGTTCTTATGTTAAAAAATGCCTTTGTTAGGTAATAAATTAGCAAGTTCTTTACCCAAAGAACTAATGCTATATGCACATCAAGAATCCTTCAAATACTAGAACGAAAAGAAATTATTTCATTATTTACGTTAAAATACAATGCTAGTTCCACCATCAATGTTACTAAAGGCGCCTACCTAAGCACTGGGTACCAAAGAGGCAAAGTTTTTTAGCACCTCTCACGCAGGTTAAAGTCTTTTGTAGGTAAGAAGCAAGTGCTTATGGCACTTGGAAAGAGCAGGACATTTAAAAAAAATCCAACACTGTTAACTAAGAATTTAATTGTCTAAGTTTGATAGAATTAAAGTCTAGTTATGCTAGAAAATTAAGCTCCAGTTTTATCATAGACATTGAAATGTGAAGAATAAGAAGTTTCCAGCTTCAAAACTTTAATACAACATATCAGATCAGAGGCACAGGAAAATCTTTCTAATACGCGTACCCAATAGAAAACTAAAGAGGAAAGAAAAATTGAAAACTACAGCGGCAAACCTCGATAATCAACGCCAGAATTCAGCTTTACAACAACTGGTCGCCCGCGAATGGATTTGAGAAAATCTGCAGGGGTTTTAGTGGTTGCTGATGACTTCTCCACAGCACTCATTTTTATCTCAATCAGATTTCAAACACTGGTGGAACAATACAGAAACAAACTATAAAGTACATTTGTTAAAAACAAAACTTCATTTGCCAAAAAATGTTGCTCGGGAAAATGATTCCTTGAATGCGAAGCAAAGAAATAATAACAACAAATGCAATCAGTCCAGGGGGGAGAGAGCCATCCTTCTGATCGAAGTTTGCAATACGAAAGTGTGTGAAGAACCAATTCTCTTACAGAGAGCACAGATAATGATAGAATATAGATTAGTTTTTTGTGTGGATAATTTCTAAAAAAGTGCCAAAAACTTGACCATAGTATCTTAGAATCGATTTATAGATTTTTTTTTTTTTGGAAACTTCAATTTATTAGCTCAATTGGCAGTAGACATCATGCAGATATACATGAAAATTTGGACAAAACAATATCATGGATAAACATCCAATAAGAGGACTCGAATTCAGAGGTAAAAGGGAAACCCAATAAGCATGTAGCCAAATTATGAGCTCTTTCCATTTATCTAGCAACCATCAGATATGCTGACTCTTTATTCAACACAACTGCAGAACATCTCCCCCGATTTTGGGGATTATCAAAAAAGGGGAAAAAGTAGACATTCGAAGCTCAACAGGCAGAAGCACGAAAAAGAATAAATAAACCACGAATTTCTAGAAGAAAAATATCTCGAGATCCAAGTATTGGAAGAAATACGAAGCAGAAGAAACTCGTCCGATATAAAGAGATGCTAGCCAAATTGGTACAGGTCACACAACTCGCCTCACAAAATTATATATAATGCAAACTACAATATAGAATAACTAAGGAAAAGGAGAAACGGAGTTACCAAAGAGACGCCGGAGAATTTAGGAGGAGCTAGTCTGATGGTGTTGGAGAAGTGGCAACCCCGGGTGAGGGAAGAGAGAGCTAGACGGAGGGTCCGGAAAACCCCTACGGCTCTGCGGATCTCGTAAAGAGGAAAGAAAGAAAATTTTATGTTGGACTTCTCACGTTTTTTTTTTTTTCATCATCACTTATAATTTTTAAATTATGTCCATCTAATTAACCTAAAATATTACAATATTATTTTAACTTTTATTTTCTCTTCACAATTAACGATTTAACGCTCAGATAAGTTAATAAGAGGTAATAAGAAAAAAAGATAAGGTTACGAAAATTTTTGGGTTATGAACTTGGAGGTATTTTTAAAACGCAGTTTTCCTCCTCTGCATCTAGCATCCGCTGGCCTCCTTTACTATAAAATGGAGTCGTTTCGGTGCAAAACACTGAACCTGAGCCTTTTGTTTCCTTTTTAAAAAAATATTTTAGAGTCTTGACTGAAATTAAAAAAAAACTTGGGATACTTAACAGTACTGAAAAAATACTTCATGATCTTAAAAAAAATATTTCAGAGTACTAACTGGGGATATTGATTGGTCTTGAAAAAAATATTTGAGGGTTTTGAAAAAATATTTCAGGATACTGACTGGTACTAAAAATATACTTAGGATATTTTTTCAAGATTCTCCAAAAAATTTTCAAGATCATAAAGTATTTTTTTAATACTAGTCAGTATCTTGAATGACTTTTTAGTATCGTAAATATCTTGAAATATTTTTTTAGCAAAAAAAGAACAGCTTTAGTGTTTTGCGCCGTTTAAGGAGGGCGACAGACGCTAGACGCAGAGGAGGAAAGTCGTGTCCATTTTTTCATATGTGCATTGAATATTTTCCAATTACATTCCCTTGCTATTGGTTTAAGGCCTGTTTGAGTTGGCATTAAAAAATATATATATTTATGCAAATCAAGACAAAACTCCTCTTACAAATTTACTTTGTATACCGTAAATTGTAACATCCTCCATTTAAAAAAAATTAATTAATGGTTTGATCAAACCATTTATCAAGATATTTTATGTACACATTTGAGCTTTAGACTTTACAAGGCTCAAACTCTTTAACTGAATAATGATTAATTATTTATCAAAATATCCAAAATATACCAGATTATGCAAAATAAATCATAATGTGACAATATACAATAATCCAACATACACAAAAAGAATGAAGCACTTGTTGTTAGTAGAAGTAGCTTAAGCTTATGAAATATTCCGTGACAAACCCACACAGGAATTATCACCTAAAAAATATTAGCTAATCATAAGATCAGATTGACTTTTTTTTGGAGATATTAATGAAGCTAAATAAGTTACTTAATTATATCGTATGTTGTGTATCCTTAGATTATATATTAGTTTATTAGTCAAATTAATTAGTTTTGGGAAGTAATAAAAATAAAAATACTCTAAATTAATTTAATTAGCTTCCTTAATTTTTCCAAAAAATCAACTTTGTTAGAATATAAGGTGTTAGTTAGTAATATAGTTAGTTGGTTAGAAGAATTAGTTAGAGGGCTAGGGTCCTACTCTATATAAAGGGTTCCCTCACTATTACTTTCTATCAATATACACATTGTAAGAGCATTATTGCTACATTGTCAATAATACATCTTCTTTCCTCCTAATTATTCTCTCAAATCAATTTAGTTTACATGGTATCATGAGCCTAGGTTTTAGATTTTTGGTTTTGACCAGGATAATCAAGAAGCCCATAAAGGTCTTGGTTTACCACCTTGTTGAGAAGCATGCCACAAATCCAAAAGAAGAAATCAACCTGAAGTTTTGATTTAGAGGCCCAAATGACAAGAATCAGCCCAATAAAGCAGCTGGAATTTCAAGATCCAAGACCAGCAGAGGCCAAGATTCGGACGGATACCCAAGATCCAAGCCCATTTAACGACCAGGTGGAGCACGGATGGGATCCTATTCGTGAAACAGAAAAGCGATTCGAAGAAGAACGAATCAACTCCGATCCCTGTCTCTGGCCGACGGCGAGAATCATGGTGCTCACTCTGATTAAAATCAAGATCCAGCCTCAAGATCCGGCAGCCAAATCCATCCGGATCTCCAAGAACCACGCGATCTGGTGAATCTACTCCATCGGCGCAAGTGTTTCACTCGATGGGCACCAGGCGACTACTAGGTGATTTCACCGAGGAAGAAGGGTTCGACAATGAGCATCCCCACATACGGCGCGACACCTCCAAAGAGGGGAGAGGCAGCCGCCGAGAGGCGAAAAAAAAAACCCACGTCGGAAAGAGGAAAAAGACCCTCGTCGGAAAGATCGGCAGCGGTGAAGAGGAAAAGACTCACGCCGAGATCCAAGAATATCATGACTCACAATCGGAAGACGCACGAATAGTGACCAGATTGTGCAAGTCAAGAAATTCCTTATGGCTGAAAGGTTCAGAAAAGTGGTAAATAAAGAGAAGCGGCAAGCAAGGATGGTGTGTGAAGCGAATCAGAAGGATTGCTAGCGCCGTTGCAGAAGACCGTACTCGGAGCTCATGTGTCTAGTTCATGACATTGACCGTGGAGCACCCTCAAAATATGGGGCTCGGTGAACGGTGGCGCTACGAAAGTGGAGGATGGAATCATCATCTGCTCGAATCACAATTTGTGACTTTGGTCATCGAAGTTCCCCCTGAGCATCCGAAGTCATGCGCTGAGTTTTTCTTGGTAAATCCCTCAGTTCTTGCAATTTCTTGCTTTGTCAATTTCAATAATGGGTTCGCACGGGTTTTGCCGGTGAATTCTTCTGCTTCGGCTTTATGCTCTGTTCTTGGCCTTCAAATCTGGGATTTCCGTGAAGAACATGAAGAAAGGGGAAATTGCATTGGTGACCATACAACCTGATTATTGCCTTGTCATGTGGATTATGAAAAAGCGATCAGAATCAAGAACCATAGTCTCCCATTTGTGCATTATTCGGCACCGTTATTACTTCGATGTATACTCGTTTCGTCTACAAGATTCTTAAGATTGTTTTATTGGTTTCTTAATCTTCCGCTGTGTTTCCATTGTAAAGAAACCATTGATTCACATTGTCTTGGAAAATCTGAGTACATTGATGAGGTCCTTGTTGCCATCTTTCCATTCAAATATTTCCAACAATGGCTTCTTTTCTTAAGATGCAAATATCTATTGAAGAGACTCAATGAAATACCAAAATGTTTCAAGGAATCTGAGAAGAGATGGGAATGGAAGAAACGTGTGCATTTTTGATGATTTGTTGATAGTGTTTGGCTACCAATTGTCTATACTTGCTTGTTATTTTCACTCTTAAGTACAAGTCGTGGCATTTCCATCCCACGTGTTTGATTGAGATATGGATTTTCTGTTGACTAATATAATGTACCGGAGATGATGTTTGGGCCCTATGGTGTTTTGTTTCTATGGGTTGAATGATTGATCATAGATTTGCAAAGTAAGTCTTGGAGGTTGCATGCATTGATTGGGGCATTACTTTCAACATTTGAATATAGTTAGCGGCCGAGTCAGTCTTTAGCGAGAAAAGGGTGCGAAGCCTTCCCAAATGGGATGAGGATTGTGGTATGTCAACATTGCAGATTCAACCAGCATACAAGTTCAAAAAGGAATGCCTCAAGTATTAACTTTAGAGGCCCAAAGTAAAGAAGACAACCCAAGAAGAAGGTAGTCTTCCAAGATCCGAAGCTCAAAAGCGCGGATCCTCAAGAAGAATGACTCATAGTAGAGTAGAGTAGAGAGCAGAAATGATGCCTCCTCGTTCCTGTCGATTTAAAGGAAAGCAAAGTAGAGAGCAATGAAGAATAGCCTCCTTGCTCTTGTCGATTTAAGGAAAAGTAGAGTAGAGAGCAGTGAAGAATCGCCTCCTCGCTCCTATCAATTGTGAAAATGAGAAGTTGCAGAAATGAAGCAACAACAGTAGATATGAAGAAGAAATTGTGAATTGAATAATTCTTTGTATTGTATTTTCGTTGGTTGTAAAACTATTCAATTTGAGACACCTTATCCCCTTATTTTGTTGTTCAAGTTGAACACATTTAAGATAAATAGTGTTCAACTTGAGGGGGCGTGTTAGAATATAATGTGTTAGTTAGTAATATAGTTAGTTGGTTAGAAGAATTAGTTAGAGGGCTAGGGTCCTACTCTATATAAAGGGTTCCCCTCACTATTACTTTCTATCAATATACACATTGTAAGAGTATTATTGCTACATTGTCAATAATACATCTTCTTTCCACCTAATTATTCTCTCAAATCAATTTAGTTTACAAACTTGATTTTATAATTAGAATAGGAAGGAATAGTAGATACAGCAAGAGATATTACCAAATAATCTAATAGTAATAGAGATGGGGCGAGGAAGAGGGGCTGGTTGGTGAATTCGCAAGGAGCATTAAAAATGGAATCAGAGACACTGGGAAGTGGGAACCAATCTTACAGGGCTCATTCATTCGTTGAAACTCGGACAAAAAGAAAATAATGAAGATGCTGAATTTTGCTGATAATTAAACTGATGAAAGGAATAAGCAAATGTGGTACCAAGATCATTGTGAGGAAGAGAATTATGAGTCCAACTCTGATGATGCAACCTCGACCTCAACAGGTTCTGGAGATCCATTTTACATGCAAGAGACCGCATATATAAGATCCCAAGCATAATAACTTCTTGGCCTTCACGTTCTCTAGTAACATGAAGAACCGCTCTGATAAAAAAAAAAACATGAAGAACCGCTCATGCATAGCATGGAGAAAAAGCAGTCACTTTGAACAAGTGTCGGATTCAAAGCTCATGGAAATTGAACCAGGTTGTGTTGCGGTGGATCATTATGGGCCAAACGATGAATTATAAACCTCATTACTATTTGGTCATGGATACTATGTTGCATTACTTTCTAACCAGGACGGACTTAGCAATTGTAATTAGGAGGGGCAAAAATTACATAAACGAACCCATAGTTTCAGGAAATCACATTTTAACCTCATAAAAATATTAATCTTTTCACTTTAATTCCTCTATGAAACTATTAGGAGAGGACTAAAGTGTAAATACTGAAATTTTTTTGAGGTTGAACTGCGATTTCCTAAAATTTTGGGTTCTTTTCTGTAATTTTAGGGGGCGGGGCCACCCCTAACCCCCATGTAGGTCCGTCCTTGTTTCTAACCTGGAAAATCATTCATTTGTGTAGCATGATGATGTCTTTTTTTAGCTTTTTTTTTTGAAAAAAAATTTAGGAAAGGGGTTGGGTTCACCCACGATCCAGGCGGGAGCAAAATTCCCTTCCTCCTAATTGATACTGATGTTAGGCAGGACGAGCCTAAGTTTTTTTAGCTAACAATATAGCGTTACCTAAGTTTTCTCCTCATTGGATTAACTTAATATTGATGGAGCAATGTCATCAACTATGTGCTATTTTTTTTTGTTAAAATAAAATGTTTAAAATATAATAGTTAAATTAAATCTAGACCATCCATAATCAATTATTAGACAGTCCAGATTGATAATGAACACATTATGCTCATCAAAATAATCGGTACAAAATGTGTTCCCCTGATTGTAATGCTGTAATTGAGATCTTGGAGGAGAAATTCAACTCTGAAAAACTATAGCTTGATGGTTACCTAAGTTCATAGTATAACCAATTATGCTTGGAATGTACAAAAAGTCAAGCACGTCTCAAGGAACCAAAACTGTGTTGTTAGTAGACTGGCAAATGGCGCCTATGGACATTAGTTCATAGTATATAGTATAACCAATTGTGACTTCATTTTGTATTTTTCTTCAGGCTTTTATAATTTGATATCTCGCACTGTCTTTTAAATGGGTTTTTTGGACCAACGTAACTATACAATTTCTCATCAAATATTGTTCTATGCGTTCACTTTCAGTAACCCATTTCATGGGTTAACTTCCAATCATTTCCTTCAAAGTACTCCGAATCAAGCAAGCTTTGCCTTCTGGCCACCAAGTTTAGAAATCATTTGGAGGGGCCATGACTTTTCCCTCTAAGCCAGTTATGGCTATGAGAGAAGAAAATTACTCTCTCTGATTCTAAATATAAGACATAATTGACTTTTTGGAGAGATTAATGAAGCTAAATAAATTATTTTAAAGTATTTGTATGTTTATTTTTTTTCTTCAAAATAATAAGTTTGACTAATAAATTGGTATATAACCTAAAGATACAATCATATGATATGATTAAATAACTTATTTAGTTTTCTTAATTTCTCAAAAAAGAAGTCAACTCTATTTTATATTTAGGATGGGTATCTAAACAATTTTTCCAGGTTTCAAAAATTGCTGCAAAAGTTATTTAAACAACTTACGAATTTAAAAATAAATTCTTGTAAAAATTGAAGAACAATTTATTTAAATAGAATAATAAATAATATTTAAACATAATTATAATTTATAAGAATTTTTTTCCATCGAATTCAGAAGACTTTTAAGTTTACATGTTTGAATATCAATATTTGTACCCTTAATCAAGCTCGAATCATAATTTTAATTTCCTCGCAGGGGCACTCATGGGCCCCAAGCCCGCTTGACACACAGAGGCACCGCTTGCTCGTAACGTCTTTCAATTCCTGATGTGGCCATCAGCCAATGGAAAACACACAATGAGTTACGCTTCACGCTTGCTTATGATAGGGCACCCCTATATAAGCCCTTAAAACCTCGAGCTTCCTTTTTCACCTGTTCATCGCACTCGCACTTGTAGGCGTCTGCAACTCTGAATAGTTAATTATAGCACACCCAAACCAGCCACTATCATCACCCTCACTCTCCGCACAAACCCTAATTTCCACCGCACCCTACTCACCCCATTATCACCCGCCTTACTTCTTCTCCCACTCACCCCGTGCTCAACCTGGATCAAAACTTCACTGCCTGCTTTTTACTGAAAACCCACTTGGATTCCTGCTGCTCCTGCTCAGGATTCCTGTGTTCAATCTTCCCCTGCTCTGTCATCGATGATAGCTCTTGATTCAAGTGGCAAGTGAGTTTATCTCTCTGTCTTATTTTCACATTTTTAGTTGATCATTTAGTTTTCTTTCTTTCCAGTTGTTTCGCAAGCTGTGACTGTAATTTGATAAGAGAGTGCGGCTTACGGGGCCAAGTTTGAGAGTTAGGTGATTGTAAGTGATGGTGATTGCTGAGAGTGAGATTGGCGAGGATCAGAAGGAGGTTAATGCCCCCAAATCGCCGTGGAAGACTCCTACTGTTGATGGGAACGGAAGTGATGTCTCTGTTATGATGGGCACTGAGTCCTGGCCTGCTCTCTCTGATGCCCAACGTCCTAAGAATTCTGAGACTGCAGCCAAGCTCGAGGATACGCCGGTTGCCGTTGGAATCTCTGGGGAGACTGCTTCACGGCCTCCACCTATGCAGGTTAACCTCTCTTGGATAGCATTATGGTCTCTGATATGAAATGTGACAATGTCATTGTTAATTTGATGATTTTTCTGAGCTCAGTTCTATGTTTTTATTGCTAGAAATCAGGATAGAATTTACTTTTAAAGGAAAAACGGCATTATCTAGTTTACTTCTAAATTTAATTTCATGTTTTAACCTCGCAAAATTTATAACTAATGCTGCCTCATATTAAAAAGCATTTTTTACCACAAATTTTGTTTTTGCTCTTGTTGTTGAGCTGCTTGTTAGGCAGCTTTTATGTTGTTGGCCACTGAGGACTTTTGGAATTTTTGTCATTTCTTTTACCTCCCGTTACTGTTGTTTATTTAAAGTTTCTCCATTTAGAGGCTTAACTAACTATATCTTATCCTTATTCTATAATAAGGCTTTAACGCCTCTATTTCGAGCTTTCTCTTATGTTATCAAGTGTGGACCTTCTTATATTTTGACTTCCTTGTTTCACTAAAACTGTCCTCCAAGTGTTGTCTTCCTAAGCCAATTTATGGACCGTTTCTTGTGTTGGGATGGTTCGTTTAGGAGTTTCCTTGCATAAGAATGGGGACAATTTCCCCCCTAGGGAACAAGAATGGGGAAATATTTTCCCCTCGCTGGAATTTGGGGATGTGGACCATCTCTCATGGAATTTGTTATATTAAAATTACTATGACATCTTTCATTTTATTCAATTACTTTTATGTACGTCTTTATAACTTATTAGCATCAATATCATCAATATATCTATAAAATATAAAATCTACTGTAAGATGTATTAGTCATAAGTCATAAGTCATAAACAATGTGGCTCACCTGAAACTTTGTTCAACATACAGGAAATGGGTAATTAAATACTTCTAATTTATTCTAATAAACTTTAATATGTGTCTATTTTTATAAATTTTATTTGAATATTTTAGAAATTTATTATTGTGGCGTTTCAAAACTTTACTTAATATCAAAAAAATTGTATGTATTTGGGGATTCTATCATGTTCTTGCATCCCATTGGGGAGTGGGATTGAGGCTAATTTGTCTAGTTATGGTAAGTAGGAACAGGGAATCCGTTTTTTGGGGTTTGGGGTCGGGGTGGTTGGGAGTAGGGTTGGCTTGCCTTTTGGTCTCTGCCATCAGCCATGGCCTATGCAATCCTTCAAGTTCCCTTCGGTAAAAAAATCTCTAAGTTCTGATTTGACCATATGGACCCACTTACTTAGCAAGAAACCATTTGACGCCATTTAGGTTAGTCTGCTTGACTATAGGCAAGATCCTCTCTGATTTCTTACATGGTGAGGCTATTTGTCACACTTCTAGAATTTGTCAAGTTTGTTTTTATATAGGATCCAAAATTAGAATGTCGTAACATGGGTTTAAAACCTATTGAAATGATTCTTGTAGAAAATAACTTGTAAAGAAATGTTTTATATTCCTTGAAATGATGGATGTCAATAAAAAATTTTAGTTAATATTTTATATTCCTTGAAATGCCAATGCGCAACAAAGGTTTTGAGCTTTTTATGTGCACGCACAAGAGTTAAAGTCTTCAATAATTATACCACGTAGTTGTTGTACTTGGTCACTAATGTAAATATATAAGACAAAGCAAATCTTAGTTCCAGAAGGACATCCTTATGTACGGATGTCTTCCTATATCTTCTCAGTCATTGTGTTTATCACTTTATCCTGCTTTGGTGGAATAATTCTGACATGCTTGTCTCTAGGTGGTGATTTTTGTGTTGCTCAGGTAATTTAAAATTGTTTTTCATCAGTTAAAATTTGGCAAGTTGAAAGAAAAATGTATCACTTTGATTTTTTGCGATTAAACTATCAGTTTTTTTTCCTTGAAATTTTGGTTGAACATTCCAAATTATTATCTAATGAATTATGTAAGAATATCATATGATGATTAGGTTTAGGGGTCTAGAGATGTTACTACGTTTTCATTTTGAAATAACTGTTATGGGAAGTATGTGGGCAACAATTTGAGCATTGAAGTAGTTTTCAATGATAAATACATAGAGGATAATTGGACGTGTTAAAGCTTTAAGAAATTGCTCTGATGTCTGATATTGAAACCCCCAAAAAAAAAAAAAAATCATTAGCCTTATGTTTTTTAAATTGAAATAATAGTTTAATGTCACAAGAGTCTTAAATTTGATACTAAATATGCTTTGCTTCTACCTGCTCATCCATATCATCACAGGGGCCAGTTGTTCAGCAGAAGTCAAATGGTTCGGGAAACACTAATTCGTTGCATAAGATCTCATCGTCACGTCATCAGAAATCAGGTTCTAAGCGCAACTCCAGTGGTGCTCCTCCTTTTCCTGTACCAATGGCTTATCATCAACCACCAGTTCCACCAGTTTTTCATGCGATGGTACCTCCACCTCACATAGCTGTTCCTGGCTATGCTTTTCCTCCTGGACCAGGACCTTTTCCAAGTGTTGAAAATCCTTTAGCGAAGCCTCCATCTCAGGCACCAAGACAAGCCTTTGTTCCAACTGTTCATGCTGTTGATGGAAAAAATGTTCAGCCATCTGCGCAAGGGGATCCAAATGCTTATGTTAATATTTCCAGTGGAAGACCCCCTATGAAGGAACAAGTTGACCATGTAAATAATACTTGGCATCATCGAAGGGCATTTCCCCCTAGAACAAACATTTCTATGCAACAGGGTATGGGAACAAGGACCTTCGTAAGACCTCCATTTTATGGTCCACCTCCTGGTTACATGGTTGCTCCAAGCTTCCCAGGTAAATATTCGTTCACGATCCTCTGGCTCTTCATGTGCAGAACTCTGCACAGGAGTTTGTCTTGAGTGATTTGGAACACATCTCTGTATTTTTTATAATTCTTGAATTCCTCCATTGGTTGGTTCCGTATCTCAATGATTCTGTTTTTGCTTAGGACCTCCACCTGTATGGTATTTCCCCATAACAACCCCAGGCTCTATTAGAGGAGCACATCCTCGTCATTTTGTTCCATATCCTGTCAATCCAGTATCTCAGCCAATGCCTCCAGAAACTATATCTTTGACGGCTGCTAGCATTGTTAAACAGATAGAATATTATTTCAGGTCAGTGAATCAATTGTGGACATTGGTCTTTAACGTGTAAGTGCTATTGGCTACGGTTAAACAAGTCTTATGAAACATTTTGCTGTATTATAATAATTTTTTGTTTTGTTAATATTGTTTTCATCTTGATGGGTGTCATTAACTTAGACCATTGGATATCAACATTATCTTGTAGATGAGGATGAATGAAATGATTGTACTGCTAGATGGAAATACAAAGAGATGATTGATTTGTTGCTTTGAGAAGGGACAGTAACCAAGTCTAAGATAATTATTGCCTTTTCTATTAGGCTTTATAATTTTGAGTTGTGCCATAAAAAGTGGCAATGATTTTGATGAGCATTAAACATGTTTTGAGGACTCCTGTAATCAAGTTAAGCAACATACTGGGAATATACCAATATAAGCAATGTGATAAAGATTGCTCATTCAGCAAACTGCTGACCTCAGTGTTTTCTCTTGGCAGCGATGAAAATCTTCAGAGTGACCATTATCTTCTTTCCGTGATGGATGACCATGGATGGGTTCCGATATCCACTGTAGCTGGAT
This sequence comes from Acacia pycnantha, assembly GCA_025563575.1. Lineage (NCBI taxonomy): Eukaryota > Viridiplantae > Streptophyta > Magnoliopsida > Fabales > Fabaceae > Acacia > Acacia pycnantha. Next base: position 1,626,469 of record JAMWYP010000189.1, on the reverse strand, counting down.
TTAAAAGGGTTTGTTTGTAAATTTTTTGCTTCCTAATCATGTTACAGTTTTTAAAATATATGCTTTATGCAGGTGCTTCCTATAATCTGTATTATTTTCAATAATATAATGTCAATTGTCAAGTTGTAGGTTTTTTAGTATATAATCTTTTTCTCAAATTTTAGTTATGTAATTCTGATGCTATACTATTGTCAAAACCTCCAAAGGTTAAGCAGATGAGCGACGACATACGTTTCATCCTTGATTCGCTGCAGAGCTCTTATACCGTAGAAGTGCAGGTTAGATTCTCACTTGACTTGGTTGTTTTTGCTTTTCCAAGTTTGAAGGTTTTTTTCATTTTTATGTGATATTCAATATATTAATTTATGATTGGTTCAACCACGTTTGTGACTTTTCTAGTTCAAGGACTGGCCCAGCTTTCACATCATTGAATCTTTTTGTGTGCATGAGTTAGGGGCTGCAACTATGCATGCTTGAACATGTAACTTTGTTTTCAGTTGTTGGCAGTAGTTTTGTTCTTTAATCAACTTAAAACAGTTCGAATCAAAACCTAGAGTATACATAATTAAACTTTCTTTTTGTGTGTTATTCAAATTACTGTGTAATTCCATTGAAACTTTTCAATCAAGTTGTTTCATCTCACGACAAGCATAATGAAAGGACCCAAGTCAGCAACTAGATCAATGCTAGGCAATTTAGGAAGACAAATTAGTATCAGCAAAGGACCAACATACTTTTTTAGGTCCTAGTTTGACTTTCCATCTTAATATAATACTAGGTTGTTAGCTATCTGATAGGGGTGGTTATTGGGGTCTGTGAAAGGTGCTTTACTTTTGCTATATTAGCTGTGAGGGGGCATGAGGGAAGGCATCGACTATTTTGTAAAAGAGTGGAGATAGGAGAGGAAGCCTGGTTCTGTGTAATAGAACAGCAACCTTCTTGGCTGTGGGAGTTCTATTGCTCTCGACAGATTGATAGGAGAAGAGGGTCAGGTCTTACGTTAGTCCTGAGACTATTCTTGGCTGTTAGGTGCTGTTTTGCTCCTATCAGAGTGTTGTAATCTTGCCACCAGCAATATATCAGTTCAGAAGTGCTATCAGTTGCTGTTTTATTTGTTAGTTCCTAACACATAACAAGGTGTTAAGTTTTCTTTCTTTCTATTGGGCATAAAGTTTTTAATTTTAATTTTTTCTTGATAAATTGGGCACAGGCTTCATGCTCATTGTCATTTAAGGCTACTTGATATGGTATAATTTTTGTTCAAAATTTTAATGAAGACAGAGGTTACCGTTTTATCAAATTATTTTAAAAGAAATATGTTTTAGGAACACTTCTTCAAGTTCGCATGTTAAATTTACATGTACGCAACTTTTGAGAAATTAAAAGGGTTAGATGGTGGGAAAAATTATTTTGGCTCTTTAAGTTTAAGCTAAATTGTAATATGGCTTCAATATATGAATAGAGGGTTAAAATGCCTTTGTTTGTGAATTTAAAGAGATATTTAAACCTTGTCTCTTTGTAGACTCTACATACAAGGAACACCATATTAATGCTTTTGGAGCAAGCTTTATATTACCAAAGCATCAAAAGCATGACAATTTCATGATATCTTCATCAGATTTATATTGTATATTACTTACGTTTCTTTTCATTTTTGTTTTTGGCCTGCATATTGCTTATTTTTCTTAGTTCTAATTGTAGCTTGGGTTATTACATAGGATGACAAGATTAGGAGACGCGATAGTTGGTCAAAATGGATTCGTGATTCCACCGGAAATTTAGCAACATCAATGGCTCAGAGTCAGGAGAGCCAACATAACCAACCTGCAGATGATACGACCAAATATCTTGAAAATAGTGATGCCACTGAAGACAGGACGAAGGCAATTTCTGAAGCAACTCTTAATACTCTAGAGGAACAGATGCAACCAAATAAAAATGGGACAAATACTTCACAAATAAACACAGAACATGATGCTGAGTGTCATCTTTCCAATAATAAATCAGAAGCAATAACGGATGAAAGTGTCAAATTCATTGAACATGACATGAGCAGCAATAAGTTATGCTTCCGCTTGCAAGATACTGAGCCAAAAAAAATTGACGATAATGAGACTGGAAACATGGAGGCTCTGACTGATATGGATGTCAAAGATCTTTCTAATGATTTTGCAACTACATTTATGCTTGATGAAGAGATAGAGCTCGAAAACAAGTTGCCAAAGAAGGCCAATCTTTCTTCTACTAGAAGGTATGGCACCTAATTCTTACACAGGTCAAAATGTCCTAGTGATGACTTTTGGGGGGAATATCAGGCTTGGATAACAAGGAGGGAGAAAAACATGGTCAAAATTTTCAGGTCTTTGAAGGGTCTTGCATAAGATTGATTGTGGACACTTATTGTTGACATATATTCAAAATTTCAAACAATATGTGATACAAAAAATTGGAAAATTTAGAACGAAATGTAATTTTCTCATCAACTTGAGTTTTCTAGTCCCTTTTTCCACTTCTTTAGTGGCATCCACCAGAGCCATGTTTCAAGTAAGTCTATACGGGTATGTGGACATTGTGTCTTGGTGTTAGTGCTCAAGCTTCTGCTTTTCCTAAATTCTCTTTCTTAAAAAGCATTGTAACAACAAATAAGTTTTATGCTTAGCCAATCATTCAAGTGCTTTTGCAATATTTTCCTTACACTCGAAAGCTTTCATTTTTATTTCTCATGCATATACATCTTTATTTAGAGAGATGAAAAAAATTAAAAGCTTTACAATTAACAGAATCTGTAGTTGGGGAGATGAGAAGCCTGGATAAATGGCAATAAGCTACTCACTAGCTATTGGCCTATTGCCAGTATAAATAGTGTAGATGAAATATTTTGCACTGCAATTTTTTGCTCAACCATAATGAATAATTTATATTGAACATAAGATTGGTATTTTATATTTGTGCATTTATTTTTTTGTTAATGTTTCCCGCCTGAAAGACATCTTATACATATGATGAACATTTTTTGCCAAAAAGAATCTTGAAGATGATTTTTGTTTTACCTTTTGTCTTAGAACTATTAATGGTTTGTTGATGTATGTAATTTTTATTTTCGTTTATTTATTCCCTGTCATTTATATTCTAGATTTATCCCCAATCTCCATCCTTTATTGCTGTTTCCTAGATTATTAGAGGATGGGTGCTTGCTTCTGCATCTCACAAAAGTTTTCTTCCTTTTCAAACTAAAATAAGATTATTCTTGGCTCTTGCATATCTTAAAACGTGCAGTCTGCAACATACTCTATTTTAATTCTTTTTCTCAGTAGTTCCGATAACATTTTCTTGGGCTCATCCAAGATTGATATTTTCCTATTCCTTTTAATGTGAAAGATGAAGAATTTTATTTTCTTTGTTAAACCCATGTTAATATCTTCTGTTTGAGATGTTTAGATCGCATATGGAATGGGATTAGGTTATTGTCACCCCGTTGCCATTTAAGTGCAAACTAGTTTGTGTTACATTTGATTTTACATTCATCTGATGGAATTTGTTGCTTAAAAGGATTGATGATGAAGATGATGAGATGGTTGTCAATGACCAGGACGTTGAGAGACTTGTAATTGTTACCCAGGTATTTTGTTGATAAGCTAATTAAAAAAGTGTCTTCTCCCCTCGAAAACTGGTTACTGTTTATTTTTTATTAGAATAAAAGCTTTATTAGAAAGGAAGATTACAAACGAGGATGACGGGATGTCCCCCTCATAAGAGAATAGAACATTATACTCCCTCTGGTCCTTATTATAAGGCACCAACCACTAACATTTTTTGGTCCTTATTATAAGGCACAAACTTACTTTAACTAACTCATTTATTACTATTTTTCCATTATGCCCTCATTTTTAACTAACTCATTTAAACCTACATCATTAAAGTAGGGGTAAAGTTGGAAACATTTATTACTTTTAGACCTCATTAATGACTTAACCTCCATTCCTTGGTCTGCGAGAAATGGTAGTTGGTGCCTTATAATAAAGACCAGAGGGAGTAGAACACAAGAAAACCCTACCAAGATCCAATAACCAGCAGGACAAGAATGCTACAGGGCCATTCATTCACATATTTGGCAAAAACACTTACTTGAATAAACAGTGAGAAAGCACCATGGGGAAGACATGGTCTTTTCTCATCCCACAATAAATGTATAGGCATTGACACATGAAAAAACGTTTTGAGAACATTTCATCTCAAAAGCTAAGCTATTAAAAAGTGACTCCAGAGAGTAATAACAAATGCTATAGATTGACTGGTATGGATAAGGGTGGCATAGCTGCCCAAGGAATGCACCCCCCTACATGTTCTTTGAAAGCTTGTAACTCACCATTTCTTTTGAAGAAGGATATTCAGAGGCTGATTTAGTGGGATCAGTCATTAAAGATTTTGCTGTTATCTGCCCCAATATAAATACCTGCACAGATTATAATCATTTATACAAGCAAATAATCATTCTTCCGAACCAGTTCGTCTCCCTTGCTTCATCTCCTTTACTTGTTTTCTTCCATAAAGTAGGAGGAATAAAACAGGTACGTTAAACAGAATTGATGAAAATTTAAATAAATTTTGGGTGCTTGGATGGCTATAAAGTGGCTTGAACTGCACAACTATAGCATTATGATTTTTCTTGATACTCTCTATTGAGCCTGTATAAATGGATTATTTGTTTATTTTCTATTTTTAATGTACAGAATAGTGATATTAAACAAGGATCTAAAGTTGGTGACAAAGAACCAAAATCCATTTCCAGCGAACTTGCTTCTGAAATAAATGATGGTCTTTACTTCTATGAACAGGTTAAAAAGCTATCTTTGTTTCTTGCTTTTACCAGGACGTCATCATCTCTTCAACATTGAATTAATGTTACCCGCATAATTATTGACAGGAACTTAAAAATAAACGGTCAAATCGTAGAAAGAATAATTTTGATAACAGAGATCGAAAGTTAAAATCTACAAGCAACACTCCAGGAATGTCTAATACAAAGATGGGAGAAAATACCAGTGCAAGCAATGCCCTTGAAGAGTCCGGAAGCACCAGTCTCCGGAGGAAACAAAAAGCCTCTCTCAAGCAGCAGTCTTCCTATAAGCAGCGATTTTTCTCTAGCAATTTTAGGAATCATGGAACTGGTCGCAACTCTTTGGGAATTATATCTGAAAGTCCACCAAGTAATTCCGTTGGATTTTTCTTTGCTTCTACGCCTCCTGAAAATCATGGGTCAGTTTGGAATTGTCTGTTCTCTGAGCTCTACAGTGTGATATTGGTTTTTGTTATCTTGTTTTTTGAGTAATAACATGGAGAGTCATTGTTACAAGGAGCATGTCATAAACGCTAAAAGAAATGGTATATTTATGGTTTGATTGTTTGTTTGATGAATGTGAAACTTTCCAATAATTATCTCAATTTTGCAGCCCTAGGCCTTCCAAATTGAGTGTTTCACCGCATTGGAGTCATTCTGGAAGTAGCCCACCTGTGGGTTCCTTGCCTAAGTCTTTTCCACCATTTCAGCATCCGAGTCACCAACTTTTAGAAGAAAATGGTTTCAAACATCAGAAGTAAGGGATAGTGCTACTGCTTTCTTACAGTATTTGTGCATGGGATAGTGCTACTGTTTTCTTACAGTATTTGTGCATGGGATAGTGCTTTCTTACTGTAGAGTGAATGATATAGTGCGCTGCCATGTCATTTATGTGACTGTTTTTGCTTATAGGTATCTCAAGTATCATAAGCGATGCCTGAATGATAGAAAGAAACTTGGAATTGGCTGCAGTGAGGTGGACTAAAACTCTAAACCTCCTTGAAACTATTCATAATTAAGGATTGAATGGTGACATCAGTATATTTTAATTATATTTTCTTTGGTGGTATTAGGGTTGATTAATTTTTCAATACTGGTATTTTTCTGTGTCTAAATCCATATTGTTCATGCAAGTTTTGCAACCCTTTGGTTGTATACATTTTTTTAAACAAAGATTGCTGCTGGTATTAGTTAACTATGTTGTGATCTAGCATTGTCAATATTTTGTTGAGTTTTTCATGAAGTCTTGTTAATCTGAATTTTCGTCAGTAACACTACACTTCTTCCATATACACCCTTTTTGTTAGTCACAAATATAGCATACTTATTTTCTGGATTCTGACATTACTTTCAATTGCATAATTACTTATTTCAGTAGTAATTGCTTGTCTTTGCAGGAAATGAATACATTATACAGGTTCTGGTCATATTTTCTCAGAGACATATCTGTTCCTTCTATGTACGATGAATTTAAGAAACTAGCAATGGAGGATGCATTGGCTAATTATTATTACGGGATAGAGTGCCTTTTCAGATTCTACAGGTAATAGCATCAAATTTAATGTTTATTATTTGCTTGATGAACTTAAGTTAGTACCATCATTTTCCTTTTATTTTCTATTCCTCTCAATCTGAATAAACTAATTCAGTAATTTGATATTTTTAATTATTTACATTCAAATTCATTATTATTATGTATAAATATATAAAGGCTAAAGTATATTTTTAGTCCTTCAAATTTACATGAGGTATACTTTTGGTCCCTTATCTTTATAAAGTATACTTTCAGTCCTATAATTCTAACACTGTTAATTTTGCTAATGGAAAATGCAAATTCAAGTGATAACGGTGTAAATTTAAGTGATGATTGTGTCATTAAATGCTATTAGGCTTAAATTTAAGATATACTTAAATTGAAAAATATATAAAATTTGTGTAATTAAATGCTATTAGTCATCACTTAAGTTCGTTACGTAAGCGTTTTCCATTAGCAACATTAACAGAGTTAGAATTTTAGGACCAAAAGTATATTTTATGAAGTTAAGGGACCAAAAGTATACCTTATATAAAACTTAAAGGACTAAAAGTATACTTTAGCCATATATAAAAGAAGAAAGTTTACTTGAAAGGACGAGGAATATTATGAGGAGGATAACATATCCTTCTCAGAGAAACTTCAAAAAACTGTGGGAATACTAGTGCCAGAAGGTTCTTATCCTTTCGCATGTCAAACAAGGAATAAAGTCATGCATTGTAGAGCACCGAAGAGTCACAATCCTATCTCTTTTTTTTGGCCTGGATAACTCTATCTCATAACATATGTTAGGGCAAAGCTACAACACCAGGAGAACAGCACAGACAGTTTTATAAAACCATACCATGCATGTCAAACAAGGAAATTTTGTATAGAACTATGCGTGTGCCAAAGAAACTCAACCCTATCTTCTTACTCACGGGAGGGCAAGTAGACAAGCATATTTCAACCATGTACACTAGAGGGAGGGCAAGTAGACAAGCATATTTCAACCATGTACACTAGAGAATAGCGTAACCCTCACTGCCACAATGTTTTTGTCATAATTCTGCTTTAAAACTAAAAAATGATTCAGAAGAAATTGCTCACAAGGACATGTCCAGCATTCCATCAGAATCCCAGACAGCTAATTCCATAAGTTGCTGTGCAAAAACTAACACACACACCCCCAAAAAAAAAGAAAAAAGAAAAGGAATAGGAACAAGAAATGAGGAAAGTGTGAGCTAGGCTGACTTTACAGAAATATCTGAGGAAATAGCTGTCAGGTCTGTAAATATGAAGAGAATTTTGTAGAAAACAGATTAAGCTGCTTCTAAAATTAAAAGGAAAAAACTTGGTGCACGTCTTGTGATTTTGAGCAATTCCTTGTTTCAGTTATGGCTTGGAGAAGGAATTCAGAGAGGATCTATACAAGGATTTTGAACAGTTGACTCTGGATTTTTACCACAAGGGCAATTTGTATGGCCTGGAAAAATACTGGTAATTAATTAGCTCTCGTCTTAAAATTTTACAGCATAGTTATAACTTATCTCGGTTTGTTTGGGGCTATTACATTATCAATCACTCTTATAACTACTTATTTTCTTTTGGTTATGGCAGGGCATTTCACCATTATCGTGCAGTACGGGATCATAAAGAACCGCTGAGCAAACACCCAGAGCTAGATAAATTACTGAGAGAAAAATACCGTAGTTTGGAGGACTTTCGAGCTGAAGAAAGGAAGGCTGTGAAAGATGACATAAACTAAACAATGAGAAATGCAAATCCTTTTGGCAGAGTTTTTGATGCATCCCCAGTTTTGAATTGAAATCTAACATGACAGTGAGTTGGAGGAAAAAGCAGCCTGCTTTTTAATTTGAACGCAAAGAGCAAGATTATTTTTGTTTGTTCAATATTGGTTTGGATTGCTGAAACCTTGCCTGTGCAAGGGCTGCTGATTGCCAAGTCTCCCAACGTTTCCGAAGCTTCCAAATGCATCCTTTGTTTCTGGGTCATTGGACTTTGAGGAGGATATGTTGTACATAAGCTGATAGACTAGTTTAGAAAAGAAACAAAAAGAGAGAGGTCCTTGTTTTGAATGGGAATGGTATCGGAAAATGGGCAAGGTTTTTGTACTTTATAGCTTTGCCAAAATTGGAATAAGACTTAGTTTTACTGTAACCCAGTGTGATCAATCAATCAATCAATGGGTTTTGCCGCAGAGTTCTTCCTAAAGGTGTTGATGAAGGCCTGCCAAAGCTAATCATGCATCAAACTAAGTCAAAAGAAGAATAACACGGGCCAGATTGACAAATATTACTTCCTGCAAACTCAACTTACGTGCTAGGCCATTCTTAATGGCTATCCTCTTTGCAAATTGGATGCACATGAGAATGTAGTGTCGTTCACACTTTATCACCACGCAAAAAAGAGTGGATGTGCATGGAGAATTTTTTTTCTTTTTTTTTTTTTTAATATTTTGAAATTTGTAAGTAAATGTCTTCTTGTTATGTTAAGATGTAACTAGGTCAGGTTGGATCTTTTACAAAAAGTCAAAAATTGAAATGCAAATACTATGTTCAGAGAGAAGCAAGGGAAAAAATGATAATAAAAATGAGACGATAATTAACAAGGCCTTGTCGTATAATAACGGCATTGGCAAACGCTAAAAGATGCTTCTCACTGGTATTTGAGGATTGATCGGTAAACAAGCATTCGAGATTTGATTTCAAACTGCTGAATTAGAGGACTATATGCATGTCGGACTCAACCAGATTAATGTGCAACGTTGTAAATATCATTGTACCTTGTCAGTTTGTCCGACGCAAGATCTTACTTTTGCTGCAACCCAAAGCGGGGGGAAATTCAACATCTTACTCGCAGCTTAAACAGTTTATCTTACAATTGTGCAGTGTGTGGAAGGCAGCCCACACCAGAATGAAAGCTTGCTTCTGAGGGAGTTCCCATGTTCATACATCTTGGATTATAGCAATTTAAAATAGAAATAACTGTAAAGATAACTCCCTACTAGCAATTCAACTGAGGGAAACAGCAGGCAGAAGGCCAGTTTTGACACTAAAAAACCTCGAAAGGAAAACAGCACAAAGAAGACACAGCAAAACAAATGAACAGTATGTACAGCGTCCCACTTTTGCTGTATCAAGTTTGCTGCCAGTTCAGGGATGCCAGTTTCCAACCCACTCTGTTAGAGTTGCAATATTTATATTCATGTCTTCAATAGTATCACTCTTTAATGCAATAACTCTGTCCTCTGGGTAACTTTCTTTGGCTTCCTCAAGCAGAACTTGAAAGATTTCGCACTCAATATTGTTGGAAAGCTTTGACTCTGTGTACCCTCTGTCACACAGGTTAAGATAGTATGTAATTTGCATGACATGAAAAAAATTAATTGTTAAATCAAAAAGTCATCCATACCTCTTGCTCAAACGGTCATACAAGACAGAGTTATCTGTTTGAAGAACCACCACACAATCAAACCATCGCTCGGGAAAGAAATCACAGCCATGGTAGTCCACAATGTTCCCTCCTCCTTCCATAATGCCTTCAAGCTCATCACAGACCTACACAATCCAAGCAACATGAGTCCATTAGAATCCAAGGCAGATGACCTAGAACAATAAAAGTGGGGGAGGTAGCAAGTCATTCATGACTCCAAAGGGATAAGAGTATGATGGACCCTTATTGAGTCTCCTCCACACCATACTTTAACCCTCCCTACCCTCCTCCTGACCCCATCCACAATGTATTCTTGATGCCTTACCCCTTTTCTCACTCTCGCACTTCACACACACAATGAGTCAGCCCTAGACCACAAGTTAAGGGGTCATAAGAGGACACAGCTGCAATTGATGATAAAGCATTGCATGAAACGAGTGCCTACAGTCTTTTTTTGGTATTCAGGTGCATACAGTTTTTAATAATGCATACTATAGAGTTTTAGGCCCAAAAAATATCTAGTTAACCAAACAATTTCTTTTAATATTTTGGGGTCATCGGCTACCCGAGCAAATTCTTTATGAAATGTTGTCTAAGTAGTCATGAATATTGTATATTCAAATCAGACAAAGGGCCCTAAACCCCCTATTGAAGGAAGCCACTTTTTACAAACGGACTCCCTTAAACCCCAACCATAGGAACAATTATAACAAAGAGAAGAAATTGAATAAAAATCATTACAAAGTAAGTACCACCTTACGTAACAAATAAGGGTAACTCGCATCTCTGGTGTCAGGAAAGGGAACTAAAAAATATTTTAAATGATTAACTTAACTTTCCTTGCGAAAAAACAGTACTAGTATGATGTATTTTTATGCAGATACATGCCTTTATTAATCCTACTAATTATTATACTATCTAAACAAATACTCAATCAGATGAAACTACTCAAACTCTATCAATCCATTAGCCCTTTTGGGGTCTTGTGTGTTTCACCTTGGGCCTGATTCAGTACCATAAGGCAGAATGGTAAAATTCATCCATTTACACATATATTAGCAATTAAACAAGAAATGCAAATAAATATTTTCTTCAGCATTGATTCACATAGAAGCTCACCAAGTCTTCATTAATGACATAGCAATCAAGCTCATCATCCCATCCATCATGCAAGTTCTTCTCTTTGACCAATTCTCCAATATTGATGTGGCGAAGTTGGATCGCTTCTGCTAGAGCAGAGGACATTGTTGTCTTTCCTGTCCCTGGTGTTCCAGTCACCAGTATGTTTGGCCTCTTCCTCTGGCTGCCCTGTTCAACCATGTTATAACCTGCACTCTTAACCAGACTCTGAATTATGTAACTGAACTATCACAGAAGTTAAGGACAAAAGTATTACAAAAGCTTTCAATTCACTGGAACTGGAACTAGAACTAGACATCATTTTCAATTGGGATGTTTCCATGTGCAAAAGACTTGCGAACAAAGAACATAGAATGGCAGGCTTCCACCTAGATTCAATTATGTGAAAAAGTAGAGACGCGCGGACTGAAAACTGAAAATTGCTTTTCCTATTACAATCAAATTTGAAAAACTCTGCGCATCGGGCAACGAAAATATATATATCTCTGGCATGTTTCATTCAATTCATAGCAAGAGATGTTTGAACTGCTCTTCGGCTTAAAATTATCACCTCCACTACTTCTCAAGTTGGAACAGTAAAATCAAGAGGCGGAAAGTCAGCAAGGGTTAAATTGTTGCAATTTAACTCATCAATTATTCAATTACGTAGTTCAAAATTTTCTGGGGATGAGCTATTCATCTTTAACAAAGATGTAGCAATAAATCACCTCAATTATATTATGCTAACAGTTTAAAAGGAGAAGTGGCTGACATTTTGATTCATCCGATAGCATAAAAAATTCTTGGACAGATTGGGTTTATAAACATAGGTAAATCAAGCCAATAATTTGTAGACATTGGCTAAAAAACTCAGTGGCCAAAATCAGTGAAATCTGTTAGGAATGAACATAGGTATACGTTCAAAGCCGACGACGGACTGAAATCTGTGAGGAATGAAATAAACATTGGCTAAAGAACTCAGTGGCCAAAATCACCAAATAATTAGGAGCCAGCCAACGACGGACTGAAACTCCCGGTGACCGCCGAATAGAGGAAAACCGAATAGGAAAAAGAAGAAAACTTACTCCAACACTGAAACTCGCGGTGACCGCCGACGGACTGAGACGTGACCGGTGAAGAGAGGAGGAGAAGCGCCTGGATCGCCCACAACTTGACCGAGATCTTGGGTTCCTTCGGTGTCGCCTCCGTCGAGACGCGAGAGCGAGAGTAGTCCGAGCTCTGATCTAAGTTCTGAGATTCCAAGTCTGACCTAGTGTGGAATTTACATGCTTCTCCCTTACATGCTTCCTTGCATGCTTATTAGGTGCTTATCCCTAGTTAGAAGGTTGAAATCATTTTTTTTTTATTTTTTAAATTTTTTTTATATATTTTATTTATTTAGATTAAACTATATGCTGCATCTTGAATTATTTTTTTTATACCCAATATCTCAAATTAATTAATTTTCACAACACTGGTGTTACAGGGAAAATATTTCTGAATATAGGACTAAAAATTAATTAATTTGAGATATTAGGTGCAAAACAAAATTCAGGACGCAACATATAGTTTAATCTAAATAAATAAAAAATATAAAAAAATTAAAAAATGTTTTTTTCCCTTTAATTAGAGGGACAAGCACCTAAGAAGCATGTAAGGGAGAAGCATGGAATGTGAACCCGTGGAAGTCTCGCACTCTCGTTCTCGGGTGTCGCTGTGTTTGTGACCCAGTGACCAAATGTGAGTGTGTGAGCGAATTATACGGGTTAAGGAGCAATAATATATATAATAATATAAATGGGTTTTGCCTTAAGGAGCATCCAAGACCACAAGTTTTTTTCTGGAACAAAAGTACACATGTGATTACCTTATGGGAGTAAAAGTCACACTTGGGGAACGTGATGGAGTGAACAGTGACACTGACAAGAAGCCAAATAAAAAGAAAAATTACTGACTAGATCCCGTGGAAAGTAAATAAATAAAAAAAAAAAAAAGCTTAAACACCCAACCCCCAAATCCATTGGGCTTCATTTCAAAGTGAAATCTGCGAAATCCAAGCCTTGATTCCTCCAGTTTCGTCCCGCCCACACCTGTTTCTTCCTCTTCTCATCAATTTTTGTCTTAGCGAAGTAGAATTGTCGATTCTAAGTGTGAGATCTGCGAAATCCAAGCCTTGATTCCTCCAATTCAAGGTCAGATCTCTTACTCCTCACTTGCTCCCACCTTAGGGTTCTTACTAAAATTATAATACTTCAGTCTGAAATCTTTACTCCTCATTTACTAGTTGATGTAAATCTCGAAGATTACTCTGTGATTCGAAGCTTTATCCTCATAAATCCACTTCAGGTTCCTAGTTTATGTATGCTTGAAGATTTTTTGTTGTCTGTGACGAAGATCGGTTTGAAATCTATTTGAGATTTGAACACTTAGGCGTCTTTTTGCAGATCTGGGCTTGATTGCATTTTCCGCACTGGTGTTTGGATTAGTGGATCGGAAATGTCAATACTGCAGAAAGGCAATTCGGTTCAAATCAGGGAGGTTTGAAAGGACAATCTTGAAGAAGAGTTTGCATTGATCCGTGAAATTGTTGACGAATATAGTTACATCGCCATGGACACAGAGTCCCCCGGAGTGGTTCTTAGGTCTGTGGGTAATTTTAAAAACATCAGTGAATATAACTATCAAACACTGAAGGATAATGTTGATATGCTGAAGTTGATCCAATTGGGCCTCACCTTCTCCGATGAGCATGGAAGTCTTCCTACTTGTGGCACTAATAAATGTTGCATTTGTGGTCGAAAATTAGGGTTTGCTCTTTTCCCTAATTTGATCGTCGAAAGCAATCGAATGAAATGAAGCCCGATGGATTTGGGGGTTGGGTGTTTAAGCTTTTTGTTTCTTTTTATTTACTTTCCACTGGATCTAGTCAGAATTTTTCTTCTTATTTGGCTTCTTGTCAGTCCAACTCAACGTCCACATCAGCGTCACTGTTCACTCCATCCAAACTGACGTTGACCGTCTGGTCAACTAACCCCAAGTGTGACTTTTGCTCCTATAAAATAACCACGTGTGTACTTTTGTTCCAGAAAAAAGTTCGTGGTGCTAGACGCTCCCTGAGGCAAAACTCATGTGTATTATTGCTCCTTAACCCTACAAAATATGTATATATATGTATGTGTGTATATATATATATACACATACATTCACTCCCTCTTGTCCTTATTATATGCATCAACTAACCATTCTCACAAATCAATAAAAACAGTTAAAATCAATAAAATTGTCATTGAAGTAATTTCTAATATTATCCCTATTTATTGCACAAAACTATAATATTATATTAATTATTACCCTCACTTACTATCATTATTAATCATGAGTATATTTAGAAAAAAATAATTTGTTGTGAATATATTATGTGGATGACCTATTATGGGCATTAAGGTTGCTCATTACTTTTATGGTGGGGAGTGGGTAGTCACCCACTACGTTTATGGTGGAGAGTGGGTAGAAGCTACATAAACCTTCCCTATTCTCCAACTATTATAAATAGTTCCTAACCCCCACACAAATGTACACCGAAGAAATTGAATGAGAATTTCCCTCTTTTAAATCTCTCTTGCTCTTGTTCTCTATATTTTACTTCTTCTATCTTTTTATTTTTATAATACATTATCAGCACGAAAGCTCCATTAACAAAGTTTCATCTGCAGATCGGTCACGCGGTGACCTCCGATTCATGTAATCATTTGATTCCGTGATCGGTCACGCGGTGGCCTTCGATTCACTTTCGATCTGAGGCTATACTCAGATATAACTTACCGGTTTGAATTTATTAGTCATTTAATGCCAAGCGGGTGGTCAAATTCCTTTTGCTCGTATATGGAATTTTGCTACTTGGAAAAGAAAGAGCGCACAAGCGGTTACCCAAATCACATAGGCTATGACCAAAACCTATGTTTTATTTTGTGTATGCAGTGGACCGGGGCTTTTTGACCAATCTAATTTTTTGAAAAAAAATATTTACCAAAATAAATCAAATTTCAAACTATTTTCCAAAATAATGCAGTTGGTGGCGCTGGCTGACAGGATGCAATAAGAGGCGTAAGAAAGCTTTGCGGGACTTGGAAAAAGTAATCAAATGGCGTGGGAAATCCCCACGCCATTTAGTTACCAAATGGCGTGGGGATTTCCCACACCATTTGGCCCTCACCTGCTCCCCAAAAATTATAATAATATAATATAATAATAATAAATGATAAAAAATTGAAATAATTTAAAGCTCTACTTCATTTAATTTGAAGTCAAAAGAAAGAAAGTAGGGAGTTGAAATAACTCATTAAGAATGCCTTTTAAAAGATTACGCGGTACAATTTGGTTTTAACAACAGATCACAATACAGGGGATCTATATATTTGTTATACACCAAATATTTGTATAACAACAGTATTGATTTTGGGGTCTGTATAAAAAAGATACAGATCCCACAAATGCTAATATATATAATTAGCTAGTCGAATGTCAGAAGCATTTACTGACCAAAGAAAGTGATAAAGTCACATATCCCAGCTGTTAATACTCCTATTGATGTCTCTGAAGGACAACATATTATAAATGAATTTAAAGCACGCCTGAAGCGTGGTAGCCCATCGGTTCCAAAGATAAAAATCCTCAAAAAAGAAAAGGAGCTAAGAATATAGATTATCAAATAGAGAATAATTAAGAAAAGTTAGTAGCTCCAGAAGAGTCGTCTCTTGAAGAGTTATTATCTCTAGTAGAGATATCTCTAAAAGAGAATGTTGTAGTCCCATAAGAGACTAAAGTACCTGAAATATGTAAAAAAAATATGAGATCTCAATAAATTATGTTATGAATAGAATCTGATGGGATTAAAAGGAAGTCAACGTTGACGACATCTTTGCTTATAATATAGCATATGATTAATGAATGAAAATGATGATCATGAGCCACAATCTATTAGCGAGTGCCGGAAGCACAAGTCCCCGAAGGACTTAAGGTGCCATAAGCATATGTCCCCGAAGAAACGTGCCAGAAGCACAAGTACTGAAAGACTTAACATGTCAGAAGCACAAGTCCCCGAATGACTCAAGGTACCAGAAGCACAAGCCCCCGAAGGACTTAAGGTGCTAGAAGCATATGTCCCCGAAGGAACGTGCCAGAAGCACAAGTCACGAAAGACTTAATGTGCCTGAAGCACAAGTCCCCGAATGACTCAAGGTGCCAGAAGCACAAGTCCCCGAAGGACTCAAGGTGCCAGAAGCACAAGTCCCCGAAGGACTCTAGGTACCAGAAGCACGAGTCCTTGAAGGACTCAAGCTGTCAGAATCATCTAATTCAAGTTCTCGAGAACAATACTCAATTAAGTTAAATAAGCTTCTGTATGACTTAAAGCAATCAAAGCGCATTTGATATAATCGTTTCAAGAAATATCTTTGAAAATAAGAGTACAAAAATGATTCAATATGCCTATGCATTTTTGTGAAAAGATCTAGAAATGAATTTGTTATAATTGATGTTTATTTTGATGATATCAATATAACTGGAACTCCTGAAGAGCTTCAATAGACAATTAATTGTTCAAAGAACTACTTAGTCCAAAAGTACCATATTTTAGTGATATTGGAGCACTAATGTATCTTGCTTATTAGCAAAATAGTTATTCACCAATACGAAGACATTGCAAGTAATGTTGTCATCAAGAGGAGTAATACTGACGTTGTCAAAAGGGGGAGTCGATACACGTTGTACTCTTTTTCTCATATCTAGGTTTTGTCCCACTGGGTTTTCCTGGAAAGGTTTTTAATGAGGCAACATTGGAAAGTGTATCAATGGATGATGTACTCTTTTCTCTGGCTAGGTTTTTATCCCACTGGATTTTTCCTAGTTAAAGTTTTTAATGAGGCACATTCATAATGGACATCCAAGGGGGAGTGTTATGAATATATTATGTGGATGACCCATTATGGGCATTAAGGTTACCCACTACTTTTATGGTGGGAAGTGGGTAGTCACCCACTACCTTTATGGATAGAAGCTACATAAACCTTTCCTACCCTCCAACCATTATAAATAGTCCCTTACCCCCACACAAATGTATATCGAAGAAACTGAATAAGAATTTCTCTCTTTTAAATATCTCTTGCTCTTGTTAACAAGCAAGTACCTTATAAAAAAAAAACAAATATACTTACTAATTAAGTCCTTATAATAAGGACGAGAGGGAGTATATAGGTGTTTTTGGAATAGAACTCCGCTAAAGCTACATACTTCAAATGCTTCTATGTAATAAAAGCAACTCAAGAACAATCTTGTACACGTCGTTTCTGATGATACAATAGCCTTCTGAAAGTAGGCAATGAGGATGCGTCGGACGGGGATTAGCTGAAGCTGAGCCCAACATTCCAGCTTTTCTTTTAAATTTAAAAGGGTAAAATTGTATTTTCACATTTAGAATTAATTGGGTAAAGGAGCAAAAATACACATGAACTTTCAAAATTGGAGCAACTTTACCATCTCTATTAACCGGTGTTAACTTCCGTTAACTACTATCCGAAAGTACCAAAATACCCTCTGCCTCAACCATTCATCCTCTTCTCTCCTAAATTCATCATCGACAGTCACTAGAATCATCCGATCAATTGAGTTCATCCTCTTCCCTTCCAAATTCATCATCAACAATCATCAACCAGAATCAGTATACAAAAATGTCAAAAGATAAAGCCTAAACACACATAATCCGAGCAGATTTCCAGAGAAACGGATTTCAGAGATTTCTAGATTTCAGAGATTTTAACAATACTAACCAGATTTCCAAATCAGCCAAGCATATTGTAAAGAACAACCATTGAACGAAATGCAGTACCTAAATCTATAGAAATTGATGAGAGGTGGTGGCGGACGATGCTTCTCTATTTTGAGGATCATACCCCACGAAGATCCTGAAAGGCCTTCAATCCGACGAGGATTCCGATCACAACCTATAGTCGGAGAATCATAGGGCCTTCAATCAAGAACCCATATCTTGAACCACCTCGTCGTCGACGGTTGACGCCGTGCAAGAGAAAACAGAGTCCCGCGACTTAGATCGACGACAACTTCAAAGCAACGATCCTTCGACGGTGACTCGATTCTCGCCGATCTCAGCAACGATCTTTCGGGGCCTGGAGTTGTGAAAGATAACAGAGTTCGCTCTCGCACAGGTATACTTCGACGGAGAGGAATCGCGACGGTGAAAATCCGGTGAAATGGTTCTATCAGTATCTTCGACGAATTTTGCCGATGAAAAAAAAGAAGTCGTTTTGTCTTCCGAGTGACTCTTGATAATCGTCCTTGCATAAATTAATCCAAGAATAATCAGATACGAGTAAGATAATCTCCGGCTGGCGAAAGTGACGGCTGAGTGAAGGAGCCTCCCAAGCAACCAGACCTTGAAGGAAACCCCGCACATCGCATGCTCTTCTCCTCGCCGCTACAGCCACGGGCAACTAGGAGAGGTCAGAGGTGGATGGATTGGAGAGTGAATGACAAGGGTAGTGTAAGGAAAATTATAAAATCTTTAACATTTTTTATTTTTTTAATATGGTGGGCCTCACACAAAACTAACGGAGGTTAACGGCTCTTAACGGAGATGGTAAATTTGCTCCAGTTTTAAAAGTTCATGTGTATTTTTGCTCCCAAAAAAAGCATATGGTGCTGGGCGCTCTCAAGGATAAAGCACATGTGTATTTTTGCTCCTTTACCCGAATTAATTTCACCATTATTTCTGTTGCTTGCGAGCTGTTGCAATTTTCCCAAAAAAATTTCAAGCCTTGCCTTCACGTTCTCGAATCTCCACGACTCCGCAATTTTCAATGCCGCCCATCATCATTCTCCCGTGACGCTACGGGGCTAGGGGTCCCAGAACGGAACGCCATTTTCGTCTGGCAAGAAATGGGAGAACATGTGCAGTCTGCACATGCACTGCTATTTAAAATTTAAATCTTTAACAAAACATTTAAGTGAGTTTCTGAAAGCTCAACTCTGATTATATTTTTGATAGATAAAATTTCTCTGCCAGCTCCATTGTTAGGGAGAAAGAGCTTTACTTTTTTTGTTAGAAAATTTTTAGGAAAGGGGTTGGACTCACCCACAATTCAAGAGCAGGGCGCTTGAAGCCCAAGAGCTTTACTTTTGTTATTTGGGTTCATATTCTCTTGTTAGTTCTTTCTGGCTAACTAGACTAAACTTTTCCTTTTGATGGTCATACATAGCGATTCGAAATGCTGGTGACTTGTAAACTTACATATATTTCCCAGAAAATGTAAATTTAGTCCTAAACAGTCCTAGTTTGGTCACCGCTTCCACCACTAACCCATGGCCACCGCTTCCACCACTAACCCAAACAGGCTCAATTCCTTCTCCTCCTATCAATAATCCAGAAAGACCTATAGTTGAAGCAGAAAATATGAAACTGAATCCGAAAAGAGATGATGTATATGGAAAGGAACAAGATTAAGTAGAAGAAACCCCGGACAGGGAATAACAATATGATTGGAGAATGTTTTTAGTAGGCTCACAAATTCCCTACTCCTTAAAACAGATTCTAGAAGATTACCCTCCCTCCACTCAGACAAATTCCCTACTCTTTTTCAGTTTGATTTGACTAGAAGATTAGCCTTTAAGATTAATCATCCCTCCCATCCCCACCCCTCAAACCAATCACACCATTAAGAGAATTTTACTATGTTTCCCTCAAAAAACATTGCAACTGTAAAGTTCCAATTTTTCCTTCTGGTCTTCTTAACCAGACCCGGAGGTTTCACCAAAGTGACACTTTCTTTGTAATCAGATAAAAATCTAGATTTTTACCGGAAAAAAGACACAAAATCTCGATCACTTTATAAGAGATATAGCAGCAGAGATAAAGAACAAAATTGAAAATTCAATAATAAGGAAAAATCCGAAATCCAGATCCAAATTGGACTTGAAACATTGATGAGGCTATTTCTGTCATTTTATGCCTCCTAATATAACTGCCTTGCCTCTCGGCATCCAAGCCAAACCATAGGCCGTAGTAACTTGAACCAAAATTTCAGTACACTAGCAGATAATTCAGCGAAAGCATCATAGTAGTAAGTTCAAAATGCACAAGGAGCAGAATGCAAGATTTAATCCCACCATAAGATACGGCTAAAGTTGATGCCGATAGACGGCATACTTTAATTTAAATTGGGACCAGAAAAGAAGTTTGGATCCTAGTTTTATATAACTATAAAATCCAGCATTGTGTGTCTTGAGACGAGATCAGCAAAAGAACATGGAGTTGCGGACGTTCTCCTGCAATTTGGGCAACTGGGGCACAGGAACCGGTCCAGCAGATGACAGCCCACCATGGCTCGAACAAGTCTCAGACTTGTCTTCAAATTTGATCATCTGTCCCATCTGAGTTGCAGCCAAGTGTGCATAGCATACAGGAGCAACTGCGATCACAGATGTCAATAAACTCAGCAAGGAACAGTAGCTTCAGGTAACCAAATATCCATATAGTACTATACGTATAGCATGAGTTACAGGAATTTACCGACAGATATGGCAGTGGTGCTCCGCTGATACCTGTTGTTTAAAACGTATAATCTATTATTAATATATAATAGCCCTTTGGATGTAGATTAACATAAACAAATCATCACATGAGAAGGCAATCAACAGGTCAAGCTTATACTTACACATATGATAACGAATGCACAAGTCCCTCCAGATCATCAGGCGAGAAGCCAATCTCATCTAACAGAACATGGTAATGCGTGGGCCTGGTAGTACCCTGTGGAGCAAGTTTTCAAAAAGAAAGCAACCCACTTATCCTTATACCTAAGCCACACTTTAACCTTCTAATCAAATCAAACTCAAAAAGAAAACCAACTTTATTCTAGAAGCCAACAGCATGGTGCAGAGGTATTTGTGGAGGGGAGAGATTAGAAAAAACAATTCAACACAGGTCTTCCCGTCTCACTTGAGAAGGACAAAGGGGATAAGATAAGATACAATAGTGGCGTATAACAGACTCCAAAACCAAGATAAGAAATGACTCACACCAGACCCCGGTCGCCAGGAGTTTCTTAATTTCCAAAACTGTCTATTTAATTCTACAGCGTCTTAAACTCAAGTATCACGAATCAGTAAGCATACTTTTAACACGTGAAACTTTAAATCATGACATACATGTATAACTTAACAATATGCACAAAAATTCAACATAAATCAGACCCAATAGTTGGGAAATACTTAAATTTATGCCATAAACTAACTCAATATCTATGAGCACCAAATTCTTTAAAGAAGTTCAAATAACATTCGCTTTTTTCTTCACAAAAGGAAAAGACAATACTTCAAAACTTGCCATATCATAAAAGTAATGTTATTTTGCCATATAAATTGCCAGTTTAGCAGTCAATTGATATTGTTGGTACTTGGTTCTATGACTCACTACAAATCGTAGAGTTGAATCATGAATTGTAAGTCTGATTTGAAGCAAAAGCAATATTTAGTTGAACCTATCGGGCTAATATTAACAATAGTTCTAGAAAACATCTACCTGATCAAAAGCAATATTTATTTCCCAAAAGGAAAAAAGAAATGGGGAGGAAAACAAGATATGTGCATGTATATATGAAGAAAAAGAAGGATTGTTTTGTCGAAAATTTACAAGTGCTACGAACCTTAAAACATAATGAGGAGCCGTAGTTCCCATCGTGGATTATCAAAATTTAAAAACAAATGAACCAATAATCAAAATGAAAAATAAAAAAACGGGGGAATTGAATACTTACAATCATTCCTGCATGTGCACATAAATAAAAGTCATAGTTCCGTGGATGGCATATTTTATTATCAATAACGGTTCCTGAAAAACCACACGAACCAATAAAGAGTCAAATGAACATGAACAGCAAAATAATAGATCATTTAAGATGTCGTATGAAATAGTATACCTGGGGGAACATTGTCAGGAGATGAAGGCTGGAAAAATTTTGTGTGGTGGTTTTTCTGGGCAACAATCACCACAAATTTCGGACACCACTGATCATCAAGAAATTTACAGGCCTAAAAAGGAAAAAATTAAAGAGATTAGCCCAAGATCAAAATATTCTAGATTGAAAAACCATAGTTCAGCTGAAGAACCTCAATGATTTGATTGAGTTCAATGTTCAATACTTGATTGAACTGCGATTCGCTTACCCCATCCCTATGTTTGTCAGAAGGAAAAATAAATCAAGTAAGATACAAGATAGAAGCTCATGAGCAACACTTAACGGAACATTAACATGCCTCAAGCACCAGAGGCTGCAAGTTTTCTAGATAGGTTAACTAAGAAGAATGATCATAACATACAAGACGCTGAAATGCCAATATAAACCATTCACTGAAGCAATCAGGACAGGCAGCTTAAGAAGTCCTAAAAATTAAAACTGTATAGGAAGATATAACATTAATTAAAGGTTAATTTACAACCCTCCCCCAGCTCAAAAAAAAAAAAAAAAGTTATCAAATTGACGAGAACAATTATGCTTATCGTATATTCAAAAAATTATCTTGTAATTATTAATTTATCGATATAAAGACAATTTAAAAACATATTCTTTTAATTTTTTCTTTCTTTATCAAACTAATTTACATGTACTGCCTGCTAAGTCTATGAGATTTTCTTTTTTTAATATGGATGAAATCAAACATCATGAATACTAGGTATATGGGATAAAAAGGTTAGTAAAGCATGTAAGATTAATAGAAAGAGAAATTTTATTTTCTCTCATTGCCCCCTGCTAATCATTTTACAGGCATTAAAGATTTATTTCAGATGTAGCATTTTAATTATATAATGTAGATGAATTTGGCTGATAAGTTCTTCAATAAGCGTTGGTAAAATGCCCAAATCATGAACCCCCACATAGCTGATGTCATTCTTGTTTTAACTACAGTCTAGCAACTGCAAGGGACAATTAATGCAGCCATTTAGATGACCACTGAATAAACTTCAATTTTATTTTATTAAAAAAATTGAAAAATAAGTAAAGGGCGAGGCTGAAACATACCAGCATTTTGGTAAACCACGTACTTTGTTGTGAAACCTCACTATTTAACATGTTACATGGTAGCTAGAGGACAAATATACATAGTTTCCAACATAAACAGTAGATAAAAGAGGACAAAGGTGTCCATTATTATGGGATGTATCTCTTGATCCTGGAAAGAAACCCCTTCCAAGAAACTACTTCCCCAAGTTATTTACAGGGAGGTGTACCATGCTACCAGTATTATCAAGAACACAAACAAATATTTAGTACTTCTCATGTATTTAATATAAGACATATTTAGGAAGTTGATCTTGATCTTAAATATAAGACATAGTTTTCATAATTGTCAATCTTTTCCTGATTTACTCTTATGGATGCTTCCTCAAGAAAAATCAAGAAGGAGGAGGAGTGAGGTAAGAGGTAACTAAAGAATATGACTAGGGTGTTTTAGAAAATATATATTATATTAACTAACGTAACTAATTTTCTTAATCTAATCAAATTAGGTAAATATGTTTTATATTAAGGACCGGAAGGAGTGTTAAATAAGAAATGCAAATAGAATTCTTGTAGAAGATGTGCTATGAAAGAAAAACGTACCTGAATATTATTATATTTTGTGGTTTTCTCTTAGATGTTGCATAGAAGTCAACCAGAAGTTCCCTGCAATTAAGGAAACCTATCAGCTCGAAAGTTTATTTTAACAGATGGACAGGCCAGCAAAAACAAAATGTGTTCACAAAATTAGTTACCATAAATCTGCATCAAACACTTAACACTATAGGACATCAAGAAACCCCCAAAAGTGTTGGCAAAAAAAAAAAGGAACAAAAGAAACCCCAGAAAAAATTTAAAAATAAAAAGTACAGATCAATCGTCTTGGACAACTAAAAATAGAGAGGGCGGGTCCCAGTTAAACGTAATATAGACCTGATGATGCCTTCATCCTCCTTCTCAGACACTGGCTTGAACAAATTATCGATCATTTCAACCTTTGGAGACTGGGTACGGACACATGCCCTATACTTCGATATCAGAGGCCACTGTCTAGAGCTGACTACCTGCAATTTAGCATTAAGCAGGGGGAACAGAAAACAGATTATCCTAAATAATTATATCCCAACTAGTATATGTGTGTGTGTGGGTATTATGAAATAATATAGTCATAAATTGACCTAGGAACAACTATTAGTTACCGCTGCAATTGAAGGGATATCAGACTGTCCTGGTGATCCATGTGACACGTCCATCCCAAGAATGATGGTGGGATCTTTGGAAACAACAGGAATTGACGGTGTATGTTCAATTGATAGCATTGAATTCAGACCACCAAGCTACAAGAGAATAAAATAATTCAAAGGGAAGAAAATGCAAGTTTTCAAATTAAATGGGCAGTTGGGTAAATTAAAAAACATAACAGAAACTCTACTGGACAATAATATACCTTAGCATTGACCTTCATCAGAACATTAGTCAGATATTGGTCATTGACCCTTGTAGGAGCTATGCACTGAGTGACCACTCCAAACTCCGAAAGATTCTTCCGTTTCCATGGACCTTGAATATCCATTTTATTTACATCAATTAGGCACTGAACAGATAAACACAGATAACCACAATATCCAACCATATAACATCACCAACCATAAAGATCGGAGTTTTTCCGTTCAGGAAGAAGACAAAGAAGGAACTTGGGGGGCCCAGGAAGTTTCGACTGGATCTCTTCAAACATTTTATCCACTCTTATCACAGGAGGGTCACGTCTAAACTGAGGCTTTTCTTCAAAGACACAAAATGGTTCTTCTACGAGCTGCCAGAATATACAAAACCAGAATTCCGTTAGTAATAAATTCAAGCTTTTCGTTTAATATTTCACCAAGCAGCCATGGAACTCACAACTCCTTTCAATCCTCCACATTTAATCAGATCTCGCACAAGCCCACGTGTATCACAACGGGCAGAAAAGTTCACCACAGCCCATTTTTCTATCGTTGATGGCTGCACTATTTTCTGCAGAATAGCTCAAATTGTTATAACTTTGGCATCAAGATACTTTTCCTTATCAGATAGACTTTCAAAACAATTTTTTTCAGAAAGAAAAAGGATTACTTACCTTATTATTCAAGTTCCATCTCCCATTTCTTGGGTTCTCCTCCCGATCACCAAACATCAACTAAATGAGATAAAATTATAATCACTTTGGAGCCACGACCAAGAAGGATACAGGATATAATATTTCTACTCCAATGTGTAAATTACCTAAACTCAAAAGGTTGGACAAAATAAGACTATAATAGCACCCCTGGTTGTATAAATAAACTTGCCAACATGTATGATTACCCGCCTTCTATAAATCTATAACATTCTGGCCCCTTTTGTGAACTTAAAATTGAATTCATGAACCAATTTTATACCCAGAATGCAACAAGAAGCATTTCCGACCAAAACTGAATCACCCCACTATCATTTCAATAGCTACTTTTTAACCCTAAGGGAATATCGAAGGCACCACTCTATTGTGAGTAGTGACGGGTTCAAAAAAAAATATAATCAAAGAAACGAGCTTCATCAGGGATATTGAAGACGTAAGTCATGCAAGCCTTCATAACACAACAGCAAACAACTTGAGCTCTGCCAGGCAGAGTAGGATAATGATTAATACAATCACGTATGAGGTAATCAAAAAAGGAAGTCGTTGTTCTATCAATTTCTTTCAACCAGGAAACCACATAATAAATTGCCGCCGATATGAACAATAAAACTTCGTGCGTTGATATGATATTTTAAACCTGAAGCACAGTTTGTGGCAAATAGCTTTCAAACGAGAATATAGAAAATAAAAAGACTGAATAAACAACTTCACAGCACGAAGATAAGAAATAATGAAATACCCTCGGAGCCTGCAAAACGCGACCCTCCACTTCAGTAAAGCTATTGCTTATTGAAACCCCACAATGATGAAGCATGGGTTCAGAATCATATTTGTTGTTTTTTAAAGCCTGCATCAACGAGAGAAAGATTCTTCAAATCTAACCATGAATTAAAATTTTATCATCCAATTTAACAATTATACTTACATCAGACAAAACTCTCATCCTCTCTTGAGGCTTCTGCCTAGATTTCTCCACCAGCGAAGACCTTTGAAGTGTAGAGAGTGATTTTGTGTATCGTTGTAAGGACACCAAAGAGCAGAGCTTAGAAAACAAGCCAGAAAAACACAATCAGTACTTAAGAATCATTGTTACTCTTCACTGAAGTTTTAACAAGACAAATAAACCCTCAATGCACCTCAAGTGGGAAGAAAGTAGGACGTTTTGGTTTCCCGACATTGATACACGGAAGATCACCAGAATAACGGAGCTCTATCTTACGATGATTAACAAAATAATCATAAACAGTCACTTCCTCGGAGTCATCACTGCCATCCTTTCCACTTTTTCTTTTCAGAGAAAACCTGCACAATCCGTGACTCTTAAAACTCCCAACTCATCATGCAAGATAAAACTCTAAAACTACAATGGAGAAAAAGGGGTACGTCTGCTCTCTGCATGGGAGATCACTAAGCCCAGTTATCTTGTACTCTTGATTGGCTGGGCTAGTCTGAACCCTCAGATTTTTAAGCGTCCTTTTGGCCTGTTTACAGAATTGATTAAACAAAATGCCTCTATTAATCGACCAAAGAAGCACAAGTGGGAAATATTCAGAAATTTTGGATACCTTTGCCCAGTCTATTGAAAAAGGATCTCGCACATTCTGGTTGGCAATTAAAAAGTCCACCACGGGCCCAGGCTGTACGATCATGGTAGTGGATACATCTTGACAAAATAAAAAGAAGGCGTATCAGCAAAATATGACAAACATTGCAAAGATACAGTACTTGGAACATAGCTAACCTATATTAAGTGATAAACCACTTTGTGTAGTTCTGAAACTTGAATGGAATCCTCTGCACCCTAAAACACCACCTCCAACGCCAGTAAAACTCTTTGGATCATTGTGGAAATAAGATTGGCGAACTAGTAAACACCCTCTGCAACAGACAGTACACAATTATTTTGCATTTTAATGCACAATTACACCACCACAAAGAGCATGATTTACTTACTGCTTGGCAGCATGTTGCCTTAATACGATATCAAGCACTCTGATGGCTTCTTGAAAATTTTCAGAATCTTGACCGCGCAGTGCATTGGTGATAGCCTGCATAGGGATTTTAGCAGCATAACTGATCTCCACTTTAAATGTTTTTGAACGATTTGGGCGTCGCATCCTCTTCTTGTCGCTCTCATTCGGACTCCCATGACCATCAGGGCTGCAATTGCCATTATTCCTACAAAGGAAAAGCAACAATTCATTTAGCTAAAATGAAGGCATAAAATCAACCCATGGAGTCAACAAAGAACAAAGTATTTAAACCTGTTAAATGTGAGATCCTCCAAAACAACAGTGAATTCAAGCTTGTTTCGGGGAAGAGGGCCAACAGTAAACAAACTCTTTTCCCCGTCATAGGCGAAGTCCTTCCCTGCTAACTCAGAGTCATAAGTCTCCTGCACCCTGTCAATGATTTTTCTTCCAACACCCTTACCTTCTACAGGGCGACCATCTTCGTAAGAAAATGCTACCTGCTCAGGGGAAAAAAAAGTAAAACGGTCAGTACAGATGCCTCATTAAATCTAAAGAGAGATGAGGAACATGGGGAACATACACTGTAGTGGAAGAAATAGCCATCGTTGATCTTAACATTGACTTTGAAGTGGTTAGTTAAAATAGGTAATTTACTTCCTCTGGATCCCAATCCTCGTCTGGCAATTGGAACCCGGGAAACCTTCTTGACAGGTTCAAGAGGAAGTCCTTGATCAGCTATCACTGGCACAGCATTTGGTGGGACAGGAGGTGGCGGCGGCAACGAGCCCTCCGACCCATTTCCTTCTGGCTCAAATGAATCCATACCCTGCGTATAGATAAAATATCATATAACTCTCTGAACACGTTCCAAAAAGGCAGAGGAAGTTAAAACTACCACGTAAGCACTTCAACTGTTGGGGAAATATGAAAGGAAGTGAAGGGACAGAAACATTCAGAGTGACCAAAAGACGCCTAGCACGTTTTCATGATCAAACACTTCGATGTCCATAAAGCAAGACTATGACAAACCAGTCAGAGCCAAATCCAATACAGGAACTAGTGAAATAAAGCAAATCAGTCTTCGGAGATTAGCTTATAGAAATGAAGACAACTGGTTAAAAACACATGCAGTGGAAATAGGTAGGCTAACCAGTAAACAGCATCAGGCGATACTCAGATATCGTAGAATTTACGTTGTATTAAAAATTTCAGGCGTCTCCGCCGGAAAAACACAACTGGAGAATAGATATACCCAAAGGTAGTACAAGACTAAAACAGAAACAGAACAGCATTACACATTGCAACAAACAGAGCCTCACACATTCAGGCGACGGAAAATAAAAAGGAAACGAAAAGGCCCAAAAGTAGAACAATGAAAAATACCGTAACAATGCAAAGAGTAACTCAAAGCAACGAGCGAAGCTCATGCAAAGGGTTTTCCTTGCTAAAGGTTCAGTAACTCAAAATGCAGCTTCAGAAAAAACTAGAAACATTTCTTCAAGTAAAAAGTAAAACAAAGAAGATCAAACCGAACAAACGCATGCATAACCCAAGACAACCACCGAAAACCAAATATATCTACCGCATTTTCCCATATCTATATAGAAAGAGTGATCACGAAGTTCTGCAACGAACAAAAAGAAGAAGAATAAATCCTCACCACAAATGCCACAGAGCTATGAGAGAATGGAAAACGGAAAGCCCTAGAATCAGGGAGGCAGAGAAATTGTTTGGGAGGATGATTTGAGAGTACACTCTCTTCCCCTTTAAGTAGAGAATGAGAGTGATATCAGCTGTTGATTGCGCCACACTCTCAGACGTACTGAATGCTTGAAGCAGCAAAGAGTGTGTACTAGATTTCGTTCGTTGAATTATGAATCATAGAATGGACGGATGAGATTAGTCATAGAGTTTGTTTTGACCAATAGAAGAATGGCAGGGCAGCGCGCGAAAGTGGGTTACTTGTCACGCGGGACGGGGTGAGTGCGTGTCCCAACGTTTCATTTTTAATTTGACGGTTTTGGGCAGAGACTATCGCAAAATGACGGATGTATGCCGTGCATTAGCGCCGAATGAAACTATTGATCACTTGACGGGACTCGGGATAATGGTAAATTGGGGAAATTTTACTTGAGGGTACCCTCCCAAATGGCATCCTGAAAAATAGGCACAGATGAGAAATGAGCAATGGTAGGTTGGCCATACCCTCTTTCAAAAGGATTATCACAAACACGTCTTATTCATCATAGATCTTAATGAAGACATCTAAGTGATTGCCACCAAACAAGTTAAAACTTTTGAATTAGTTCCACGCATCAACATATATTTTTATATGTTTGAAGATATTAAAAAAACAATGAACTAACTAACAGCGATATCTCTACTTCACATTTGCCTCATATATGATATAATTAATTCACATGTATGTTGGACACAGGCAGATCTACATTGGTGATGGAGTGCCCTTGAATTTGGGATTTGGAAATTTTTTTTAAAAAATAATAATACATGTTTATTGAAAGGAAAACGAATGTAGCTGCATGTTGGTGAGTTTGATGGCCCCTTCATGATTGTTTAGTGTCTTATATTAAAAAAGATGTAGTATTTGATAGTATTGCTAATAAGACAATTATGATGAAATTCTAAAAAACAAGTCATAGAAAGATGATATTGTAATTATTTTTATTGTAATACTTTTGTTATTAAAATATATGTACTTGAACTTATTGAGTGCCTCCCTTTCATTATAATTTATGTAGTTGCATTTCTAACAGCACTTAGCTTTACTTTTCTAAATGACAGGTTTGTAAAATAATTACCTATCTTATTACATCATCGTATTCACTTGATTTCATGAATATTTTTTTGATATTCTTTTTTTTTCTTATTTATATTCTTTTGTTTTATAATGCATTTAAAAATTTTCTTTAAAAAAAAAAATAAAAAATCGGGCGTTGCCCCCGAATCCCCCCGCCAACGGTGCCCCCTTAGTAACTTTATGGATCTGCCATTGGTTGGACATAAATGATTTGGTTCATGCTTGTACAGCTAAATAACAATTAGATCACTGTGGAATTAGAATGAAAGGATCTAACATAGCTCCAGGCATTGATTTATTCACAGAAGAAGAAAACTCTAGTTTTTGGTTCTTCTAAGCCTTCTCTCTCACTCTATAGATGGTGTAATTAAAAATCTAAACGTGAGAACACACTTAGGAGGCTAAAAATATATATGCACCCGTTAATATTACCTACCATCACAAAGGTGGTTATAATTGTGTATAAGATAGTAGACAGTAACAAAAAAAAAAAAAAGAGATAGTGGGAATGAACGTAGACCACATAAAATTCATACCCATAAACCACATTGTGGGATTTTGAAAATTCAAACAGGCACTATTCTTTTTACACGGTATACCTTGCACCCATAGTGAGCACGACAGAATTAAGGCGACAATAAGACATATTATTAATATTAGTTATGCTCAAATCTCTGCTTTGATATATCGTGATGGTCTGATGGATAGATTATAATGCTTAAAAATCATTATGAATTATTTGTTTTTCATTTTAAAAAGTGTACTTTCACTCCCGAGCAATGACAGATCTTTGATGGGATGACCCCCTCAAAAAAAATATATGTTTTTTTTTTTAAAAAAAAAAGACTAAAGTACAAATCTTTGAAAACTTTGTAGAGAATGTTATAATTTCTGAAAACGATGGGTATTTCTCTATAATTTTCCCTAGTCCATTTTTTCATTGATTGCAATTTCCAGAAATTCTGGGGACTTTTCTATAACTTTTCTTAGTCCTCAAAACATTAATTCTAACCCTCCAAAATCTCAAATATTCTTCTTAAACACCTATAGTGCAAAATTAAGGACAAGAAATCATGACAAACCTCAATTAAAAAAAAATATATATAATATTTTAAAAATGTTATAAAATCATAAAAAAATTTAATTAGTTAATGAATATACATTTGACCCCCCAAACATTTTCTTCAAGATCCGTCACTGCTCACGAGCATCATTAATGTGAATATTAACATATCTATTTAAAATATAAAAATCTATAATAAGCGTTTTACTACTTACAAGTCATCATATCATTGTTCAAGCTTGGTATTGTAACGCGTACGTGTGTGGGCTTTCCATATAGGTATTGTATGTAACGTATAAGGAAAACTCAATAACAACCTCAAGTTTCAATATTCTAAAAATATGCTCTTAGTAAAAAGAAATATTCTTTTTATTAATGACAATTTAGTCAATATTCTTCCTAGCGTCTCTTCCCTTCCTCTCAAATCAAACACACCCTAAAGAAATTATGATTAAGTTTCAGTAAACCATCAGTTTTGAAAACATCGAACTAAATTTTTCAGATAATATTCTAATTTAAAATATATTACAATCAGTTCGTTTTCATCTGTGAACTTTAAATAGTATTTTGATCATATTAATAGTTAATCCAATCTTAAAGTGCTAATAATCTTATTGCACCTCAAGACTTTTTTATTAGATGAGGGGTAAAAAAAACAAAAAGGCACTGCTGTGTACTAGGGGTGAGCATAGTGCCCAAATGCCCGGTACGCCCGCCCAAGCCCGGCAAAAAACTGCCCAACCCAGCCCTAAAAAAGTGGCCTGAAAAAAAATTGGGCAGTTTTGGGCTGGGCCAATAACTGGCCGTGTACCATACATTATGATTCTCTCATGGAGTCCACATTAGGTACTTAGAATTAGGTGCTTATACCTCTAATTAGAGGTATAAGCATATTTTTTTTAATTTTTCTTATATATTTCTTTTATTTATATTTAAATTATATGTTGCTTTCTGAAATGTTTTTTGCACCCAGTATCTCAAATTAATTAATTTTCATAACACTGGTGTTATAGACAAATGCAGAACTGAAAATTAATTAATTTGAGATATTAGGTGCAAAAAACATATCAGAAATATAATTTAAATCTAAATAAATACAATATATAAAAAAATTAAAAAAAATGCTTATACCTCTAATTAGAAGTATAAGCACATAATAAACACCTAATTCTAAGCACCTAATGTGGACTCTTCAGTGTCATGTGGTTGAACTCCGGGTTGATCAGTAAATTTTGAACTAGTATTCTGACTTTGTAATTTTAAATATATTGATCAAATCACCTCTTAGACAAATATCTTCTGTGGTAGGAAAAGACTATATATACAAGAATTAGAATTTTTCACATATTTTATTAGAAAATATGGATTTATATTCAAGTGAAAGAGGACATGCATCATGTGGTATATGAAATGAAAAAAACAGCAGTCCCCCAAAATGTAATTGACCTGCGCTATTTATTTCTTTATTTTTCGATAAAAAGCATGTGAAACAAGAAGAGTCCCTCAAAATAGGTGCATGTTTGAATTAATTTTTAGAGAATAACTTTTATGATTTATGAGATAAGCATGTAAGATGAATTTTATCTCATCTTACGGAAAAAAGACTTTTGAAACAACGATTTTGTGGTTTTCTAAATACTCAGTAAGGCACTCCTAAATTAGAAGGTAAAAAAGTTTAGAATAAAAGAATAAGCTATGTCCGTATGGCGTATATAATAGATATAAGCAAAATGATGAGAAGGAGGATTAAGTTTGGGGAAAATTTATTTCAGGGCCCTTTTAATAAGGGAAATTGTAAAAAATACCCCAAGATTCTGACAATCTCAGAAAAGGTCCCAGGGCTTTTTCGGGATTTTCAGAATCTTGGGTGAGTTGTCAACGGGGCGGGGTACTGATATAGTTGTTAAAAGTACTGATTTAGTTGTTAGCAAAGTGTTGTTAATGAGGCTAATTTGGTTGTTAAAACCTACTCGTTAACAACTATATCAACCCAGTTAACAACTCACCCAAGATTCGAAAATCCCGAAAAGGCACTGGGACCTTTTTGAGATTGTCAAAATTTTGGAGCCTTTTTATAATTTTTTTGTCAAAAGGGCTCTAAAATGAATTTTCCCTTAAGTTTGATGGTTGAGGACATCAATGAATGGTCAAATTAAGACTAAAATATTTAGTGGACGCTGTCACGCTAGTGCACTCAACTGCTCCGCCCAATAGCACACCATCATTACTCATCTTAGTGGCCATATCAATGGCGTCCCTCCTTCAATGCCAAATAATTTTTATCATTTTCAATTCAATTTTTTTTATAACTATGAAATATAAAATATACTTCATCTGTTCCATTCATACTGATGACATCTAAGTTCTAATACAAGAATTTAATCACAATTAAATTCTTCAAAAGTTTGCTCACAATTACCACCATTTGAAGTAGGAAAATATTGACAAAAAAATCAAGTTTAAAAACATGAGAGAATACTATTATTTATTTGGTAGGAGCAGAAAATCCCTTCAAGGTTCTAAGGGATAAATAAAACGTCAAAAAATCTCGAGAAAATTCGATGTCAAAAGGTCCAATTGATAACTCCTTCATAGGGAATAACAACTTCATCTGTGAGTTTTGACAACTCTTTAAGACTTTTTTTATATCAGAAAAATTGTCTCTAGAACTTTTTTGAATTTTTTTTAATCTCTTAAGACTTTACAGGGATTTTCCCAAAATATTTCACTGGCCTAAATGGGGATGCTAATTTCCACAGTATATTTCAATAAAAAAAAGGTTTTTTTTTTTTTTTCAGTTGCCCATATGATATTCAAAGCTTCGTCCTAACTAATCCGGATCCGATCCACGTCGCGCACCTGGTTATGGTGGGAGAGTATCCCAGTAGGGCTTTTCTGCATTCACAAAACTCAAACTCAAGACCTTACTTAAGCGATATAAGCCGTTTACCATTTGTGACAACCCCGTTAGTAAAAAAAGAAAAAAAAAAAAAAAGGTTACTTGCTCAAAAGTGTTGCATACCAAACCCATTTTACAAAGAGGATGCGTTTCCTTTCATTTACCGGCCCCATACCAAACCCCTCATTGTTCCAATTAATATTAATAATTTTATATTTCGCAGCAAGTGAATTGTGGGTGAACTGTTTTTGTTCTCACACGGAAGCCATGATCCCGCCTTTTTGACTTATTTAGTCTATGATAATTTAATAATTAATTAATAATATTAACAACAACAAACTAGTGCTTTTTTATCCCAATATTAACAAAAATATATTTTTAATTAGCCTTCTGATTGAAAGTATCCTTTACTATTTATCCTCACTCGTAATAAAAGAATGAGATCTTTTTTTTTTTTTCTTTTTCCCAAAAAGGAGATATCATTTTAATATGTAAATCAGTGGTCAACACAAAATGTTACCAAATCCACAGAATATTTAATCAGCAGCACTTGTTAGTGGGAACAACCAGACCAATTCAATGAATCTAATCTAAACTAAATCTAAACAAGGAGAGAAAATATATGAAAAATCAATAAATTATTAATATAATAATAGATATCTAATAGTTGAAATATGTATTATCAAACTTGAAACTTTTAATTTACTGCTTTTACCTTACAAGATTGTGCCGAGTCACTCTAAATTCATACTAGCAATAAACTAGGTTAAATTCACGAGTTCACTCACCGAATTTATTGTTTTATGTTTCAAGCTTATAAAATCATGTTAACTCATTTTTAAACTCATACTAACTTCTTTTTATTTGATCATAATTAATAATTTTATATATGAAATTTATAAAAATTTATTTGTTGAGTTCTATAAATAATGAATGTTGATGATTTACTTTTAATTATTTGGATTTAAAATATTATTTAAATAAAGTTTTGTCATTTTTATATTTAGATTTTACTATTTGAGTCCACTATGAGATTTGACAGGCATTGATAACATTTATATATAAGTATAACAAAATTTTATACCACTGGTTGATATTAACGTTGAGATATATGAGAGTAAATGTTACTCTTTTTGATTTTAAACATAAAAAAGAATTGATTTTTTTTATAAATTAAAAAAACTAAATAAATTATTCAATCATACCATATATATTCTTTTTAATTTATAAGTTAGACAAAATAGTTTAAAAAAATGATAAATATAAATATTTTAATTAATTTTTTTAATCTTTAAAAAAATCAATATTAAAAAGGACGCATTTGACTCCCTAGTCACTAGTCGCAATCAACTCCGCAGCATGTTTAAGAAGAACACTCAAATTATGAGAGTAGATATATAAAGTGATTAACACGAAAAAGCCTCCATATTTTACTCCTGTGTTATTTGATTAGATTCTTTTTGACCCTTCATTTCCCTCTTAAGCCTACCCACACAGCTTTTGCAGCATTCGTTAGCGAATAAGAACTAAGAAGGGGCAAAGCCAACCCTAGAAGGTGGTGGTGTTCGGCTTCTGCCTGGAGCAATAGCAGATCAGACAAGCTTCAGCCATGGAAGCACCGAGCTTGACTTCCCTTTGGGCCTTTTTCTGTGTTTCGCTAACCCTAACCATAGCTCAGCTCGTTTCTGCCAATTCCGAAGGAGACGCACTTTACACCCTCAGGCGCAGCTTGTCCGATCCCGATAACGTCCTCCAGAGCTGGGATCCCACCCTTGTTAACCCTTGCACTTGGTTCCATGTCACCTGCAACCAGGATAACCGAGTCACCCGAGTGTATTCCCTTATCCTTTTCTTGTTTTTTTGGCCGTGTTTTCTTGCGTTCGTCAGTTGTTGTTCTTGTGTGGTGATAACACAGCCCACCTTATTTGGATTAGAGGATCTTCCTTTTGCAATATGTGTGTTAGTTGCTTGCTTTTTGTGATTTTAGTGCCTCCTTGTCCGTCTCTAAGATATGTAAACTCAAGCTTATTGGCGTAGTTCTATTCTTGTTGAGCTTTGTCATTGTTATTTGACCTCAAAATCACGTTGTTATCATGGATCGGCTCAAGGGGGAGGCTCCATGAGGAGGGAGAAAAGGACATCATATGTACTGCTGCTATTCTTGACTATCTATGCTCTGCATAGCTTCTATTTTATTTATCTTTCGATTTTGTTGGGGTTGACTGAAAATATGGTTGGGTTGAATTTCATCACCCGCTTCTACAAATAGATGTTTGTGGTCAATTTGTAGATATCCTTAATTTGGATTATTACTTCAGATAACTGAAGGATTGAAGGATTGTCTGACTGTTTGTGATTAAAGTCTGTAGAGGTCTCTAGTTTGTCATGTTTATTGACCCGCTGTTGGTAGTTCTTTTTGATATCCCTGTTCAGTTTCTGCATATTATACAGTCTCTACAGGTGTTCACTTTCCAACAATATCTCGTAAGTTATGGACTTAATCTATATCTAGATATGTTTATGACTTGAGCTAGAGTGTCCCTGAGAATGATTAGTTTGCTATCAATTCACCACTTGATGTTCATAGAGTAGTCCAAATTACTGAATTGATTGAAAGCACTCTGGCTTTTCTTCCTCTGAGTTTATGCTAACATATTTATGATGCTTTCTTCAGGGATCTTGGTAACTCGAACCTATCTGGACATTTGGTACCTGAACTTGGGAAATTAGAGCATCTACAGTATCTGTATGTTTTCTGTTGATTCTGATCCATGGTTGATCTTTGTGTATTGATAGACTCCAAATATTTGAAATGACCAAATATTTGTTACTGTCGTGTAATACAGTGGTTTATAGTTATCGTTGATTATTGACTCCAACCTATATGCTTATTGTTGCTGCAGTGAGCTGTACAAAAACAACATTCAAGGAACTATTCCTTCGGAGCTTGGAAGCCTCAAGAGTCTCATTAGCTTGGACTTGTATAACAACAACATATCAGGGACAATTCCTCCTTCTTTGGGGAAGCTGAAGAGCCTTGTCTTTTTGTAAGTTGGCTTAAATTTATTCACAACTCATCTTGAACATATAGGAGATAATGACATAACCAACTGCAATAACCATTGACACTATACTAAATTATTTGGTGGTGACACGATCTAATACCTACTGGCTACTCTTCTTTGGATCCAATACCTACTGGCCACTCTTCTTTGGATCCAATAAAAAATGGTTTTGTGCCATACAAAATTCAGCAAATTGCATTTCTCTTATCATCATCTTCTTTGTAGACGGCTTAATGACAACAGATTGACTGGCCCAATCCCTAGGGAGCTTGCTGCTATTTCAAGCCTTAAAGTAGTGTAAGTTGAACTGCTTTTATATTTTGACACAATTGTTTGATAGAAAATGGTCCAGTGTGCTTTAAAACCAGTAAACAATCATAACATTCTCTTTCTTTCTTCAGGGATGTCTCCAACAATGATTTGTGCGGAACAATTCCTACAACTGGACCGTTTGAGCATATTCCATTGTCAAAGTAGGTCCTCAAATATATCTTATTTTTAATTTTATTTAACATTTTTAACTTTGAAAGTTAGCATATTATTCTTCTGCTCTCTCTCTCTATCTTTGTGTGTGTATAAGGATTACATTTAAGATCTGCCAGTGTGTGTCATTCAACTGCTATTTGTGCCCTTGTGTTGCTTCTTGAGTAATATGTTGCTTGCATCTTCATATGCTTCCTTTGCCGACCATTACAGCCATAGATGTGATTTTATTTTTACCTTTGGTAGCATATCTTGTATACCTTTTTGCAAAATTTTGCTTAAAGTTATTGTTTTCTCTCTTGCAACTTGATTCAAATAAACATTCTGTGTGCTCATCCCCCCTCATTCTCGGTTTGCCAAAGACTAGAATAGGATGTCACTAAATGTATAGGAAGTATAACGTGGAAACAAAACTGTTGCCAGCCACGGTAAAACTGACGACTATATTAATAGACTTGCTAATCCATTTTGCTTCCGTCATGTTTGTTCACTATGCTGCTTATTGCTCTTTGTTTGTTATGCTTGTGTTTTGAATTGATTGTGTATCTCCAATTATCATTGTAAAACCCTTTAGATGAGAAGTGTATCATACACTCAGATCGGCTCACTTACTGTCAAGTACAGAAGAACTGAGATTTGTTGACCCCCTGAACCCACCTCTCAGCTCATCAAGGATAAAAATTCTGCTTCAATTAATTGTTTAGAATATCTGATGTGTTCCTTTACCTATCCCTGCAACATCCTGTCCATTGATTTGGAAAAAGAGCAAAAAATGTCTTCCGAGTTTTTGTGACTGATTAGGATTCCGACCCCATCCAGCTGATTTTATTTGGAAAAGTACAAAATTTTTTGCCATCTCCCAGGAGTTTATCTCTCTTCTAACTGTTTGTTTTCCAGTCTTTTTTTTTTTTTTTAAAAATACGTGAGACGACCTTGTTTTGCTTCAATCTGTAGCTTTGCAAATAACCGTCGGTTGGAAGGTCCGGAGTTGCTGGGACTGGCAAGTTATGACACAAACTGCTCGTGAATAAAAATGATGCCAGA
Organism: Acacia pycnantha; assembly: GCA_025563575.1. NCBI lineage: Eukaryota > Viridiplantae > Streptophyta > Magnoliopsida > Fabales > Fabaceae > Acacia > Acacia pycnantha. Next base: position 1,587,976 of record JAMWYP010000189.1, on the reverse strand, counting down.
AGATCTTAATCTGCATCGAATTATATAGTATGTATTCAAAAACCGAAAGGTTAATATTACCTCATAGTAATGGGCATGGGCTGTGGTATATGTAATGGGTAGTGTGTGTAAATTTTATATGGGCAATGTAGCTATTGCGGTGATCTTCTAAGGATGTGTAAGAAAGATTTGTATGCGTACAAGTATAACACCAGAATATGAATCCTAATGTACTTGTCACGGATCAAACCTATGACTCTCCAATGACAATATATATCCAATACTTTTAGTTCCTGCTAGAAGCATTCACAGTGTATTGTGATCTGATGATGTTAAAAATACTATTGTTAGTGTTGGATCTATATTTTGGCCCTCTCTTCTGGGGTTCAAATGGAAATGGCGATGGGTGGGTGAGCGTTTGGTCATTTCTGTTTTAGATCATTATTCGGATCCAAAACATCGCATTACCTGATCTATCCAAATTTATTTGTCTATTTGGGCGGTTTGAGGTGACTACCCAATTAGAAGTGGAAAAAGGTTATATATTGTCCTCTTGTTTATTTTTTGATCTTTTAGATCCTTTACACTAATATATAACTTGTATTCAAGGATTTATTTATTTTTTCCAAAAAAAAAAAAATTTAAAATTTTGGGGGGTAACTATGAGAGAATATATTGCCGTAACGGTTTTTAATTGAAGCGGATGCTGCCCTATACATTATATACATTTATTGGACAATGGACAATGGCGACACCTCTTTCCCTGGTCCCTTTTCATCCTAGATGCATAGAGTATCCATAGCTTTAAATTAAAAAAAAAAAGGGACGGGGGAATGTTTTTGTGTTTTGATGTTATAAATACACGTATGAAACCAAATTTGTGAAGGTATTTCATTTCATGTCCTTGGTGAAACACAGTACCAACATTGTATAAAATCCTCTTTAATTTGAATTTGCATTCCTTTTTTTTTCCCCCCATCCGGTATTTAAAGTTTTGTCCTAACTAATTCGGATCCGACTCGCGTTGCACACATGGCTATGGTGGGAGAGTCTCCCAACAGGGTTTTTTTTTTTTTTGCATTCACAAGGCTCAAATTCGAGACCTTGTTTAAACGACACAAGCCGCTTACCACTTGTACGAACCCTTGTTGGTTTTTGCATTCCTTTTTTCTATCATAATACTTGTGACTACTTTGGAAATTTAAGTAAGTGTTATAGGGCCTCCACTCCACCATTAACTCTGTGGGCTTCAGCTGTATTTGGATAAAACAATGTTTCCTCGGCCAACCTTATCTGTCTCAACCTTATCCATACAAATATCTCCACCCTTCTAGTCTTTTACTCCTTCTGGTTCTTATTATAAGGCATCAATAATTCTCACAAATCAATAAAAACAGTTAAAGTTAATAGAGCTGTCCTACAATTTAAGTAAATTTTAATATTACCTTTATTAATTGCACTAAACTCTAATATTATATTAATTGTTACTCTCACCCCCTACTTTTATTAATTAGGGCATATATGGAAAAAATAATTAATGCTCCTTGGAAACAAACAAGTGCTTTATAAAAAGGACCAAATACACTTACTAATTTGGTGTCTTATTATAAAGACTAGAGGGAGTAAAAGTGTTTTTACAGCACTTGAAATAAATTTGGAGGAGTTCGACTTTTGGAAAATTGCTTAAGAAAACACCTTTTTGTGCGTCCCATTCTCAAACAAGCAAGTCAAACTTCAAAACCTGTCACATAAACTGAATGATACTATCTTCGGTCCAATTATAAGACCTAGTTGACTTCTTTTGGAGAGATTAATGAAACTAAATAAGTTACTTAATCCTTTCATATGTTGTGTATCCTTAGATTATATACTAGTTTATTAGTCAAACTAATTAGTTTCAAGAAAAAATAAAAATAATATAATCTAATGTAATTTAATTAGCTTTCTTAATCTCTTCAAAAAAGTTAACTAGATCTTATAATTAGGATCAGAGGAGGGAGTAGTACCTATCAGCAACAGCAACAAGTAATTTTCTAGGCCACTCCACCTCATCACTCTGTTCTGTTTGCTTGAATCCTTCCCACTACTTTCCCATTCCCATTCCCTTCTTCTACCTCTGCTACATTTTCCCTTCACAACTTCACTCTTGTTCCATTTCTAACTTCCCACCTCACATTGTCCACACTTTTCTCCCATACTGGTGTTTACTCTATATAAATCCTCATCTTCATCATACTTCTTGTTTCTTTTACATATTATTATTTGATACCTAGTTTGGGGTTTGTGGTTGCTTCTCCCAACATAGATGTTTCCTCTAAAACTTAAATTTGAAACCCAAAGACAGGACCTTACATCGCCAGATCAATTTTATGTTGGTAGTTCACGTAATACTTCTATAACATTATTATCATCTATTTTTGGAGAATCCATTATTAAAATCTTAAAACAACATAGATACTCAAATATATATTTGTTATTTTAAAAATCAATCTAATTACTACTTTCATATTTCCTAAAAGTTTTAAGATGCTATTATTGATGAAAATTTAAAAGTGGTCAACATTTTGTAAGATTCCCTAATTATAGCAAGACCTATAATGGCAGCGGAAAGAGGATTGAAATGGAGACTGGAGAGGCAAAATGACACATGAGATCCACGCACTAAATCCAAATCTCTCTTTCTCTAATTACCTAAAAAATGAACTCCTGTTTTTCACGAAACAACGAAAAGGAGAGTGAAACATCGATCATCATTCTTTCTTTTTTTGGTCAAACAAACATCATCATTCTTAATTATCCCTTTCGTTTTCTATTTTTCGTTGGGGAGCAACATCATTATTATTCTCTATTGGGTGCATAAAATGATAAAATATCAACGATCAGCCCACTTTCTCTACTCTACGTTCAAACCATTCTTATGTTCTATGAACCTTCCGAAGTCCAAGTTAATCTTTTATGTTACTTAATGGATGATACGGGAAAATAACGTCTGATGTAACTTCCATGCATAGAGGTGGATTGATTTTTTATTTTTATTTTTAATATAATAGAGTAATTATCCAGTCTTTTAGTTTTATTGAAAGTCGAAATAACAGTAGCTCCTATACATACATGTCATAAAATATCAGAAATAAGCGACCTTGTTTATATTTTTTTTAACAGTATGATTTCTTAGAGTATTTATAGATCCCTAAACATGTTACTATTTCCTAGAATTCAATCCCCTTTTCATATCTTAACCGTTTCTGACACCAAACATGCATCTTTCTTTTAAGTCTCGACTTAAACTCCTCTATAGACGTGATAAGTGCATGAGTTCCTTCTTTAAATCATGGAAGACATACAAATTATTCTCTCCTCCTTCTTTCAAGAGACACCATATATATATACATATACACACACACACACATATTATGAGCCCGTTATAAATTATACTACCATATGCATACTGTATAAAAAAAGAATTTTGTCACATAAGGATAAAGTAATTTAATAATAAAAACATTTGATATAAGAAAATCAATGAATATGTTTCGTCATATTTACATAAAAACAGTTCAAGCGAGTCGGTTCTTAAGGGGTTTTTTTTTTTTGCTCAGAAAGATACTTGCATTACTAATAAAGTCCAACAGATAAACAGATCCAGAACAAAAGGAAAACAAACAGCGAAAGCAAATACAGAACAAAGAGCATAAATAATAAATACAAACAAGAAATTAACAGAAACATTAGGTAACCCCTGCTACAGCGCTGGAAGAGCCAGGGACATCTCCATCAGAATTCATCTCTTGAGCATCCAAGGCTAGAATAGACAGCAAGAAAGATGTTGGTTGGAAAACTCACCCGACCATGGAACACCTCCTTATAAGCAATACCTCCTTAAGGATTCATTAATAATAGACAAGGCCATGACTTACAAAAATATTTATAGAAGCACTCATGTATTATTAACGAACAAAGTCTTCATATATATATATATAGACGATAATTTTAAATTTATCTCATCATAAGTATGAATGGTAAATAAAAAATATATTTTCATTATTAATAAATTTAAAAAAATATAAGGCTTGTTTGATTTTGTTTTTAAAAACAAAAAAACTAGTTTGGAAAACTGTTTTTAATAAGTTGTCTTTTTGTAAAAAAAAGTTGTTTTTAGTGACAAAAACATTTTTAAGGTGTTTTTTTTCCTATTTTTAAAGCCGGCGGCCTATTCACTACTGACACCACACTACATATGACGACAACTGCCACATAAAAACTAATTTTTAAATTTTTTTTTATAAAACTGTTTTGGGAAGGAAAAAAAAATCAAACATATCCATATTTTTTCTTCTGTTAATCTAAACACACACTTAAGTCACATATCTACTTTAGGTAGAAAGTGAACCAACTTTCATTGGTTGATGATATATATATATATATATATAGTGAATTGCTGTTTCTTCAATTTTGCTTTTGAAAATGGATATATGTGACGTTCAAATATGAAGAAAAGCATCTTTTTTGTTTATAAAAAGAAAGAGAATGGGAATAGGTTTTTTGTTTTTTTTGGGGGGGGGGGGGTTGTGTGTTTCAAATTCTACTTTTTAAGAATGAGATAGCTTTTACTATGTAGAGCCCATGATTTGCTTTTATATTCTTAGAAGAAGATCGCAGATTTTGGTGCTTCGATCATCTTCGTTTTTTTATGTTGCTTTTGCTTTTTGGATCCTCTCCTATTTCATTTCACATCAACAACTAATTAACCACTATTTAATTGCTATGCAAATCTATTGATCTTTCATTCCTAGCTAGCTAGCTCCATTATATATAGTTCTATTTTCACTTTAATTTTTCTTTATAATTCTCATTCTCATTTTCAGAGATCAATTAAATGTAACAATATTTATATGTGAGCGACTAAATTGAGAATACAAATTCGTCGAATCGAAGTGCACAAATATTCTAGCAGCAGATATTAAAAATTCAAGTCTTAGTTTCATTAAATGGGACAAACGTACTCGAGGAAAGGAAAATACCCCAAACTATCTCGGTTTGGATTAGCGGTAGAAGTTGCTTTTACAATATGATTTATAATATACGAGGTAAGTTTGTGAGATGAGTTTTATTCCGACTTATGTAAACGTGTTTTTTCAACGCGAACTCAAACATGTGGAGCTTTGTTTAGGAATTTAAAGCTGAAGCTAATTAAGGCCAGGCTTTTTCTTTCATTTCATTTGGCTACAAAATATGAATAATAGGGAGACCATCCAATGTGTTTACAACATATGCTATTTGTCCTAACCAAGTCTAACAATGTTTGAAAATATAACACTGATGCATGTTTATGTTCCTTGAAGAAAATATGTGGAGCTTTGTTCATTAAGATAATTATATAAAAACTAGAAGAAAAAAGACCAATGCCTTTACGTAAGCCTTCATTGTCCATCGGACTCTATATTGAACACTGATGCATGTTTATGTTCCTTGAAAAACTGTTACAATATACATAGCTCATTTATTAAGATAGACTATCTTAATGAATATAACTTTAATTAATAGTTTAATAATATAATCCTCCCGATTCTTAACTCTTAACGAGGACCTAACTGTGGAGTTGGTCTATTGGTCATAAATGTAATACTTATTTCATAAATTTATCCTTCTTTTTTTCTTCCTAAATTATCCCTATTAATAGTTCATCAATAAATAATAATCAAGAGAGAGAGATATAGTGAAATAAGGAAGAGATGATTGAGATCTTTATTATAAGACACCAACTAGTAAGTTTATTTGGTCCTTTTTATAATGCACTTGCTTGTTCCCAATAAGTATTGATTATTTTTTTTTTATGTCTGCCCCTAATTAATAAAAGTAATGGGTGAGAGTAATAATTAATATGATATTAGTGTTTAGTGCAATTAGTAGGGGTAATATTAAAAATTACTTAGATTTTAGAACAACTTTATTGACTTTAACTACTTTTATTAATTGATGAGAAAAGTTAGTTGGTAGATTAAGGACAAGGGGAATATGATTCAAAATGTGAATAGAGCTTATTTGAAAAAGCATGAAAGAGTGAAGGAGAAGCAAAGAAGGGTTGGCGTGTGGGCTTGCTGGTTTCATTTTGACCACGAATATTGTTGTGAGACAATGATTGCACAAAGACAAACGAGTGAATATAATGATCAAACACTAAATATCAACTAAATGATCTCCTTTTCTTTTCATTTTCCTTTTATAAAATTGAAATATTTTAATCCTTTTTATAATATCCTACTTAAAATTGTTTAAGCATTTAATGCGTTTTTACTATTTTTACCTCTAAATAATTCTATTCTCTCATCTATTCTTGTTCCTATATTGCATTCTTCTTTATACTACTTTATCTCTCTCTCTCTCCCTTACTTTCTCCCTTATATATAAGGACATATTTAAAAACAAGTTTATTTCTAATATATTTACTCCCTTCGGTTCTAAATATAAAAAAAAAAATTTCAGTGCAAATCACATTACAAATTTTGTCTTCTATTTAAGACCAGAGGTAGTAATACTTTTAACTATTTTTAAACCATATAATTCGGTTATTAAGTTTTTATAAAAAAAAAATTAGACGGAGAAGGAAAAAAAGGGAGAAAGATAAAAAAAAAAAATACGATTTAAATTTCAAAATTTTGTTGACAACAACAGTAATAAGATTAACAAGAATAGTAATGAGATTAACAACTCAATTTATTGTTAAATAATTTATTTGGCATTTTGAATTTCAAGTGATATTTTTTAGAGAGAGAAGAAATTTACCCATATTAATTATACTCATAAAGATAGAGAGAGAAGAAACAGTTCAAAAGTACCCAATTATAAATGAGGGCAAAGTTGAAAATTTACCCACTTAATCATTGTGTCAACTACCTTTCTTTGGTATGTGAGATTTGATCAAAATGAACTTATAAATAGGACCAGAGTGGTACTCCATGCTCCATTATTAATATCCTTTTGTCCTTTTGCCTTCCTCCACATGATTCACGTGTTGCCTTCTTCAGTCTACTTTTGTCCTCAACATTCAAATAATGGAGAACGCCAGAGACCAGAGTGTATTAAAATTAATATTACTAAACCGCAGCTTCTTTCTATCTCCCACTAACGCATATGTGATGCTACCAAAATTTAACTAAGTACCGCAAGTGTACGGGTCATGAAAATAGTAAGTGGTAAATCAAGGTCATCCCACAGGGACTCAATCAAACTAGTGATTAGGTGTTAAATTTCCCTTTTTTCATTTAAGTTGAGCGAATCCGAATTGTAGTAAGTGGTAAATCAAGGTCATCCTACAGGGACTCAATCAAACTAGTGATTAGGTGTTAAATTTCCCTTTTTTCGTTTAAGTTGAGCGAATCCGAATTGTTTTTGAGAATAAAAAGAAAATCAATAAGAACTAATAGTAGCAAAAGAGAGAATTCTAATATCGAGAAGTACAACCTAGAGTCACTAATCCCTTGTTGGTTTCTTAGATTTTATCCCCACAAAATTACTTTTGATTTAACTTAATCAGCTAATCTAGAGTATAAATGTCTATAGATGCCTTCCGGTCCATCTATATACCTATCTTAATTAATTATGCAATTCCTCACACAACTAGATAAGGCATTTTCTAGAACGGGCTCACTCTAATTTGATTATGCAGAGCTTCTAGGTATATTCCTATCCTAGACGCAAATTAGATTAAAGAGCCAACTTTCACGAGTACATCCTTAATGATACCATATGGATAAGAGAGACTTTGATCAGCTAGCTTGAGTGTAATAGTTGTAGGACTAGCCTCCCCTAGTTTAAGCTTCTTAAAAAGAGATAGAGGCATAAGATTTATAGCAGACCCCAAATCACACAGTGCACCACCTTCAAATTGGTTACCAATCACACATGGAATAGTGAAGGAACCAGGATCTTTACACTTTAAAGGAACATTAGGTTTAATGGCACCAGTAATCTCCTTGGTCAATGCTACAGTTGCAAACTCAGTAAAATGCTTCTTCTTACTCAACATCTCTTTCAGGTACTTAGCATATTTAGGCATTTGCTCCAGAGCTTCTATCAATGGGATGTTAATGTGTAATTGCTTGAAAATATCCAAGAATTTCTTGTATTGTTCATCACATGCCTTCTTTTGGAATCTTTGAGGAAATGGTAGAGGCGGTCTCCATTTAGGAATATCAGTACCTACTTCCCTTTCCTTTACCTCCTTCTTTTGGGATTCACGATCCTCATCTACTCCCTTAGCCTTTTGTGTAGACTCTTCATCGTTTCCTACAAGGCCCGTAGGATTTTCTTCGCTATTAGAACATGAAGGCCTCATTGATGGCTGCTGTATCTCAGGTAATTCTTTGCCACTTCTAAGGGCAATGGCTTTACACTCCGCTCTTTCATCTCTACGAGGATTAGGCACAGTATTACTTGGCAACTCTCTTTGTTGTAAAATATTCACAGCATTTGCAATTTGTCTCATTTGTACCTCAAGGTTCTTGATAGATGAGTTTACTCTTGCATTAGTAGCAGCTTGATCTTGAGTACTCTTTAATTGAAAACTGACAAGCTGAGATATCATTGCTTCTAGATTAGATTTAGGTTCTTGGGTAGGAGTGACTTCCTTTTCTAATTGATGAAATCTAGAAGGTGGCACTTGTCTTGTACTAGAGGTTGATGCATCATTAAGAGTTGCACCATATTTCCAAGAAAGGTTGGGATTTTTACGCCACCCATAATTGTATGTATTTAAGTATGGATTGTTCTGGTTATTGCCTGGTAATTTCTGCATAGTTTACGGCTCCACTGTTGAGATATGAGGCATTCTCCATTATCATGGCTACTTCCACAAGAATCACAAGGGGCATGAACAACATTTACCCCCACATGTCTACTATTGGATCGGTTGACTTGAGCTTCTAAGTGATCAACCTTCTTGTTGATTATATTTAACATCGCCATCAGCTGTGAAGAAGGGTCTTCAAGAATTTTATCAACTGACTTCACTGGCCTTCTGTCATCATTGTTCTGTAGAAAGTCAGTGGATAAGTCATCTAAGCATTTCCAGACATGATTCACCGGTTGTTTTGTAGTCCCCCCATTAGTAACAACATTTAATTCTGATTTAGATTCAGGGGTCAACCGAGTACTGAATATTTGAAGTAAGACCCACTTCTCTAGATTATGACCAGGACTCTGCCTGACAAGCCACTTGAACCTCTCCCAAGCCTCATATAGATGTTCACCAAATTGTTGACAGAAATTTGTAAGAGCGGCTCGTGCGTCCACAATCTTATTATGTGGAAAGAATCTTGATCTGAACTTTTCTTCTAGTGTCTCCCAAGAGGTTATGCTTCCCTCTTCTAAGTTGTTGAGTCATTATTTGGCTTTCCCTTGTAGAGAGTAAGGAAAAAGCCGAAGGCGAATTACACCATCAGGAACTCCATTCATCTTGAATGAGTTGCAAACGTCAAGGAATTGTATCAGATGCCGATTGGGATCTTCTGAATTGTTCCCCGCATACTGACCCTGTAGTTCAAGCATCTTAAACATAGTCTGCTTGATTTCGAAATTGTTGGCTTGAAACTCAGGCACTTTGATTCCTGATTGATAACCTCGAGATTGTCTTCCCGAGAAAATCATTGATACCCAAACGATCATTTTCATCCGCACCATTTCTTCGAGTCGGTCAGTATCACTTCCTCCTCTTGGTTATGCGGTGTTGAAGCTTCCAAAAGCTCTTGGATATTCCTTGTTTTCTGTGGTGTTTTAATAGCTTTGGTTCTACGAGTCATGTATTGAAGTACCTGCAAAACCAAATAAATCTCAAAGTATCACACTAACACTAAAAGCTAAAGAATAAAAAAAATTAGGATTTAAAAAAAAAAAAAATACTCAAACTAAAATTACTACAGGATTTCTAATACTAATCACCAATTGCCTTGAGTCCCCGGCAACGGCGCCAAAAACTTGATGCTACCAAAATTTAACTAAGTACCGCAAGCTAAGTGTACGGGTCATGAAAATAGTAAGTGGTAAATCAAGGTCATCCCACAGGGACTCAATCAAACTAGTGATTAGGTGTTAAATTTCCCTTTTTTCGTTTAAGTTGAGCGAATCCGAATTGTTTTTGAGAATAAAAAGAAAATCAATAAGAACTAATAGTAGCAAAAGAGAGAATTCTAATATCGAGAAGTACAACCTAGAGTCACTAATCCCTTGTTGGTTTCTTAGATTTTATCCCCACAAAATTACTTTTTATTTAACTTAATCAGCTAATCTAGAGTATAAATGTCTATAGATGCCTTCCGGTCCATCTATATACCTATCTTAATTAATTATGCAATTCCTCACACAACTAGATAAGGCGTTTTCTAGAACGGGCTCACTCTAATTTGATTATGCAGAGCTTCTAGGTATATTCCTATCCTAGACGCAAATTTGATTAAAACCTAATTTCACATTAAATTTAAATCTAATTCCACACTATTTACTCTCATAGTCAATTTAGGATTCCCTCTTCCAAGTTCAACCCTAAATCCCCAAAACATGCTTACTAGTGGCCAATTAATAAACCATAACAATAGTAGACACAAGAATAAATAAACTGACATAAAATTAATAAAAATAATTCGTGGGAATAATACCTAGAACCCAAACAAGTTTATAGGTTCTCTAGGTTGAAAAGTAAATTAGCCACACATGGCTAAAATCAAATCCATAAAAGTAGAATAAAGTTCAGATGCAGTAAAAGAAAATAAAGGATGGAAGATAGCAAATCAGAATTCTTGCTGCTCTGTTTCGTCGATCAGCTACTAATTAATAGATCTGCCTTTTGCGTCTGTGCTGCTGTTCGTGTTTCTCGTCTCTGCGTCTCCGCTCTTGCTTCTTCGATATTTTAGTTCTTCTTTTTTCCGTCCAGCTCTTGCGTGCCTAGCGTCTTTTTGATTTCAGTTCGGCTCCCCTCTTTTTTCGTAGTGTTGTGCGTCAATATATATATAACCTTGGGTTGCCATTTTGCTTTTGGGTCCCACGCGTTTGTATCTATCTGATCCAAAAATAATATCTCCCTTCTAATCTATCTTCCGATAACATAGAGGAATGCTATTTAATTCATGTTGCATCTGCCTCCTTTCTTCAAATCTGCGTGATCTATATTAATATATTATATCTTGCCATATAATATAATATCTCATATATATATATATATATATATATATATATATATTGTTTAATGATTTGTTTCCTTTTCTACGAGATCACATGATATCTTTTGCACAATAAAAATAGGATATAAGTAGATTTTATGTGATATTATCCTTTGATCCTATATTTAATTAAATGATAATAAAGTCTATAAAAAATAATTAAATAAGTATATAATACTAGTAAATCAAACTAATTATATTATAAATATATACCTATTTAATTATAAAATATATACTTATCAATATGTGATATGCTCAAACCGGCCAAAAGTTTGGATTGTCGGAATATAATCTTGTGCATTTGCCATATATCGCTTCATCGATTATTCCTCTTACGTACCCTTAACATGTATTATTATTTCTTTATATGGTTGTTATTTAGCAACATCTTCTTTTAAGTCATGGATATTTTAAGAGAGAATATCAATCAAGGGAGACAAGTCTCACATTTTGTCAATGATAACTCTTCACTTATCAACAAAGACTTTTCTAATATTATATTTTTGGTTGGGACGACTTTAATGATATTCTCCATTCAAATAATAAGGCGTCACAAGAAAAGTAGGAGTTTGAATAGGATAGTAGCGATCGAGATATATGGACGAGAGCAGAATAAGTTGGATTAGGTAGAATTTTTGTGGAAATTAAATCCATCTTGACATGTTTTAGATGAGTTGCCCCATATTCATGACTTATCATTATTCTTAATTAGGAGACGCATATATAATAAGTTTTCACTGATTTTTGGATATATGGAAAGATTTTTGTGGCCTATGTGTTCCAAAAGTTGAACATTATTGCGATGTCCATTATTGAGGATGGCATACGTGCGTGGTGCTGGCCTCTTGACTCTGGTATATATGTATGTATGTATGTATGTATTCGCTGTTTTCACTTTAACCAAACGAACATAAGGCAATACAAACGCAGTTACAGTTAAGGTTTGAGTTGAAGCATATGTGATTGGAGTTTCCATGGCCTAGGGGACCAAGTTTGATTACTGGTACCACCCCTTGATGAAGCTCATGCGTGATTTAAATTAGGACAGCCTAGCTAGCTGCCTAATAAATTAAAGTACGTGTACTGTGGGGCAATATAATGGTGGGTATGCAAGTATTTGAAATAGGCTTTGGACAAATTGAAGATTAAGTGATAAATTAAATTGAAGGATATTGGGAACATAAAAGTTGTGGAGCAGTTGGGTTTGATTGATTCTTTCTGGAGATATTTTGAATATATGATCCTTCTTGTGTCGGTTTCAACGAGGGAGCAAGTTGAATGTAGTAGAAAAACAACAAGATTCCGCGGCTCATTCTCCGTAAAGTTTTTACATACTAGCTTAGCATACGTGTGATTGTTGGTTTGGTTCTGCTTCATACTTTAACTTTTTTTGGAGACTTCAAACTTTTATTTTTTATTTCTCCACCGGTACTTGGCACCATATTAGCACCTGGTTAGTCCGGCTCGTTGAAATGTAAGCGAGGGAACCTTACTACATACCTTCAACTTCAAGTATTGCATGCAGCCATAAGGTTTGAACACGACCAGTTTATCCAAGTGTTTTGAGTTTTGATTTTGATAGTCAAACTTAATTTTTAACACTATTATTTTATTCCCATGATTTTTAAAATTTGTAATAAATAATATTTTATGGTTAATGATACATACGGACTGATTGATCCGACAATAATAAAAATGTGAAGGGTATAAATTAAATAATATATGAAAATAACCATTCTGTTTAAAAAAAGAAAGAAAAGGTGGATGTGATATATATATAGGGAAAGAGTGAGGGCAAATAGTTAAAAGTTGTGCTATAAATAGCAGTGGGGGATTCATGCTATGCATGCAAGCAATATTAATATAACATTGGAGTCGGTTTCTCTCATCTTGTTTCTAGAATGAGGTTGAAAAATCTCAATAATGTGATGTTGCTTGTGGTGATGCTGCTGCAAGCAGCAGCAGCAGCATCAAAAGTGAGGCACTACAAGTGGGAGGTAGAGTACATGTACGGCTCGCCGGACTGCATAGAGAACGTTGTGATGGGAATCAACGGCCAGTTTCCGGGCCCCACCATCCGAGCTCAGGCCGGCGACACCATCGACGTGGCCCTCACGAACAAGCTGTCGACGGAGGGCGTGGTGATCCACTGGCATGGAATCCGACAGAAGGAGACGCCGTGGGCGGACGGAACAGCGTCCATATCGCAGTGCGCCATCAACCCGGGAGAGACATTCCGGTACAGATTCAAAGTGGACAAGCCAGGCACTTACTTCTACCACGGTCACTACGGCATGCAGAGATCGGCAGGCCTGTACGGATCACTCATAGTGGAGTTGGAGGATGGCAAGAGAGAACCTTTCCATTACGACGGAGAGTTCGATCTGCTGCTCAGTGACTGGTGGCACGAGAGCTCTCACCACCAAGAAGTTTCTCTCTCCTCCAAGCCCTTTCGCTGGATTGGTGAACCCCAGGTATGTTTTAAAAGGAAATTAGTAAACGTTTTAAAAGATATCATAAGTACATGTTTGGTGAAACTCATTAATTGATGATCAAGCATATATACATGCATACACATGCAAACGAATCGAGAATATATAATGAAGATGAACGTAATTCGCAGAGTCTGCTGATAAATGGGAGAGGGCAGTTCAACTGTTCCATGAGCAGCAGTAGCACATTGCCAAAGTGCAGATTCAGAGGCAACGAGCCCTGTGCTCCTCAAATACTGCATGTCCTTCCCAACAAGACCTACCGCTTCCGAATTGCCAGCTCCACTGCTCTCGCTTCCCTCAACCTCGCCATTCAGGTTCTTTATTTTCCCTTTCTCTATGTATGTTGTTATTCCAATTCTCCATCTCCTTCATTCTCACCTGCATCGTCTTCACTTGGGTCACTCCTTCCAACACACCCTATGCTCCCTACACTTTTTTTAACACCAAACAAACAATCTAAAAAAGGAAAAAGTAGTTATTTAATTTGGTTCCAATTATAATTTTCTTTTTAATTATCTTATTTTTTTTAAAGACGATCGATCTTAGTGTATTTAACGTGTTGATTTGTTTGATGAGATGGGTCCCTGGGCTATGGCTTGATCGATCGAGATCAATTATTGAGGAAGCCGTTAGTAGTTCTCCAGGAGGCACTATTATATGATTATTGGGATTAATGAAACGAAGCAAATTATACTTCTGTATATATGATTCTCAAGAAACTATAAGCCAATAGAAAAACGAAGCCAGTCTCTAAAGTGGTCTTAGCTTGAAATACGGTCAGTAGTCAGTGCTATGAAATAATACAGGGATTCGCAACAAATAAGTTGGTATATATAATGACCTGTCTTTATAACAATAATTGAAAAAAGTTGGGAAACAGATAGAGAATCTAGATTATAATGCATGGTGCTTAATAAATACCACTCTGGTTCTATTTATAAATTCTCTTGACCAAAAAATTTGATCATTTTTATAAGTCCCTTTTAATCAAATAAATGAGATTGTGATAATTTTACCTATATTAATTGTACCAATGAAAATAGAGAGAGAAGAAAAAATTGAAAGATACTCAATCATAAATGAAGGTAAAGTTGAAAATTTACCCTATAATCATTGAGCTAACTATCTTTCCTTGGTATGTGTGGTTTGGTCAAAATGAACTTATAAATAAGACCAGAGTGGTATTCATTCCTCATCTACGTGATGAATGGATGGATGGGAAAGTTTCATATTATATTAATATTATAGGCATAGGCGGATCTACGTTATGGACTCCCCCCTTGAATTTGTCATTTGGTTAATTTTTTTTTTTTTAATATGTATTTAGTGCCTCCTTTGAATTTGTCTCTTCCATTTTTTTTTTGTTAAAGATGTATTTGATAGCATTAATAATAAGATAATTACAATGGAATTCCAAAAAATAAGCCTAGAAGGATGAAATTGTAATATACTTTTGTTATTAAAATATATGTATTTGAACTTTTTAAATGCTCACCCTTCATTATAATTTATGTAGCTACATTTCTAACCGCACTTAGTATTGCTTTTCTAAATGACAAGTCTGTAAAATAACTGTCTCTCTTATTACATCATCAGTATTAACTTGATTTCATGAATATTTTTTTGATATTTTTTCTTTTTTTATTTATATTCTTTTATTTTTTAATGTATTTAAAACTTTCTTTAAAAAAAAATTGAAGCAGCACTAGTGCCCCTTAATAATTTTCTAAATCCACCCCTGAATAGGAGACGTTATTTTGTGTTTCACTTTCACTTGTATATATGGATGCTATTGTTTGAATGGGAGGAGGTGGTGGATTTCACTTTCCTATTGTGTCTTTTTGTGTGTGTCGTTTTTCAAAAGGTTGGGGGACAAAAAAGCTGGGAACGTTGAAGTTGAAGCAAGGGTGTAGTGGAGCGCAGCATAATAATGAAATATCGATATATAGCAACCACTTGTGATTGCGAACGTGTTTCCCTGCCTATCCTATCCTTGTACCCTCCACTGCATAAAACTTACATACTGACAAATGCTACCCAATACATTGGTCCCTTCAATAATTTCACATTTTTATTTTTTTCCTCTAAGCTTGGCCTTTGTGTTCGTTCCTACATGCAGCTGGGAATCACGATCCCGCTTTAACTTGCTTTTTACTCTTTATACGTACAATTATTTTATTAAGCCCCCATTGATTTGATTTGACCCTAGCGTAAAAAAGTGGCAACGTACACCAAGTTCCGAATGAATCCAAAGTTAGAGCAGCAGCTAGTACTGGATTCCATCACTTCACTTGCAATGATGAATGAATGGCTGAATGGCAGTTGATGATTGATGCAGAATCACAAAATGGTGGTGGTGGAGGCAGACGGCAACTACGTAAAGCCATTCGCGGTACAAGACATTGACATATACTCAGGTGAAAGCTACTCGGTGCTGGTCACTACTGACCAAGATCCTTCCAGGAATTACTGGATTGCCATTGGCATCAGAGGAAGAAATGCCACCACCCCTCAGGCACTCACCATCCTCAACTACCACCCCACCTCCGCCTCCCACCTCCCTCCTTCTCCGCCTCCGGTCACTCCTCTCTGGAATGACTACCGGCGAAGTCAGTCCTTCGCCCAAAAGCTCTATGCCCTCATGGGCACCCCCACCCCTCCTGCCACCTTCCACCGCCGCCTCGTCCTCCTCAACACACAGAACCTCATCAATGGCTTCACCAAATGGGCCATCAACAACGTCTCCTTAACCCTCCCCTCCACTCCCTACCTGGGCTCCATCAAGTACAAGCTCCAAAACGCCTTCGACCCAAAGAGTCCGCCGGAGAGCTTTCCAGCAGAGTACGACATCATGAAGCCACCGGCGAACCCAAACTCGATGACGGGCAGCGGGGTGTACATGTTTGAGATGAACCAGGTGGTGGATGTGATACTGCAGAATGCCAATGTGTTGAGTGGTAGCTCCAGTGAGATCCACCCGTGGCACTTGCATGGGCATGATTTCTGGGTGTTGGGGTACGGGGGGGAAGTTCGATGCCAAGAGGGACGAGAAGAAGTTGAACACGAAGAATCCGGTGATGAAGAACACGGCGGTGATATTCCCGTACGGATGGACGGCGTTGAGGTTTGTGGCGGATAATCCGGGGGTGTGGGCCTTTCACTGTCACATAGAGCCTCATCTTCACATGGGAATGGGAGTGATATTCGCAGAAGGTGTGGATCAGGTGAAGTCTATTCCTTCAGAGGCTATTACGTGCGGCCTCACAGGCAAGATGTTGGCCACCACCAACACCACCGTCCCCTAGTTCCTTATTCTGTAATGCTTGCCTTTAGTCTTGTCCATTCCAGAGTGATGTCATCTCCATGTTGTATTTTATGATATTATATTCCATGAAATATGCTTATAATTCATATGCGAGATATATACATTATTATATTCCCCACTCAGCGTTCCATCCAAATAAATCCAAATATGCTTATAATCCATATGCGAGATATATACATTATTATATTCCCCCCTCCTCAGCGTTCCATCCAAATAAATCCAAGATAGCTCATGATGCGTCACATCATCATACTATTGAAAACTTAAAATAAATATCAATCATAATGCAACATTATTGATCGAGGAGTTTAAAATTATTTTTTTAAATTTTTTCGGGAGACTATACAGTTTCTCCGACCTGCCTGGCTTTAATAAGACGCTCTATGAGAGGTCTAGACTAATTTCTTTTTGGGAAATACTGACAAGTAAAAATTTGAAAGATGAGAAAGGGACTAGACCATAAAATCTAGCCCTTAAAACATCATACAAGGAAGAAGACTAACAAGGGCAACCTATTTTGTCCCTCAAAAATACATCCAAACATCCTCTGAGAACGAATGGAACAAGAGTCACGCCAGCATTCACGGGGGCGTCATGACCAGTCATGGCCATATAGTCAGCACAAGAAATTTTGCTTCTCGAAGTGCAGTGCAGCTCGACATCCCAATCACTAAAGAGAAGGTCTCTAGCTTCCCCAATGATGTCTCTCAGGGGTGGTCCATGTGAGAGTCCCTCATGAGGGTGTTGACAGCATCCATAGAGTCTGAGTAAAGAGCGATCTTCTGGTAGCCCATCTGACGGCCTATCTGTAAACCCAAAATGATAGCCTGAATCTCAGCTTCCACCACAGTAAGAAGGCCAAGGGATTTATGAAATCCCATCAACCAATGACCATGAGAGTTCCTTATCACTCCTCCGCAAGCTGCTTGGTACTATGATCGCACAGAGCCGTCCACATCAATACCGTACAGCGTTCGCAGGAGGTGGGGTCCAGGTCTTCTCCTCATTCCTGCGAAGTTGAAATATTTGGTGAGTTAAGGTTTGACTAGATGTACTTTCCATGAGAAGATAATTACAAGTGTGAAGCAACTCCCTGGTACTCTTATTTTCGCCTTGGAAAAGAAATTTGCATCTAGTCGTCCAAAGAATCCAGCACGTCAGACCAAATATTCGTGACTAAGAGAAGTTCTGAAATCGTCCTTTACCAGGACTATGATTACTGTTCCAGTTAAGCCAAACCTACAAATTACCTGTAAAAAACTGGTGAAAATAGTTAGGCATTAACAATTGCTTCCATAAGTTTTTCGCCCCTCGCAATCCCTAATAACATGGATTACACTCTCTACATTGTTACAATGGAATGGACAAAGATTATTATTGGTGAAACCTCTTCTAGCTCTGAGCGAGTTAGTCACAAGTCTTTCATGACCAACTTGCCAAAGGAAAAATTTAACTTTCTCCGGGAGATGCCATTTCCACATAAGGGTCCAGAAGTTGTTAGTACCCGTCTGACCTTGATCCGAGAGATAAAGATAAGCCGATTTAACTGAGAAGCAGCCATCTTTAGCAGCCCGCCAAGTGAAACAATCCGGAAGACTATTAAAAGGGGGCCTCACATTGGAGATTAATTTTATAATTGAATAAGGCAAAATATCCCGCCAACTATTAATGTTCCATCTACCATTGATCAGAATGTGATCACTCACCGTCTCATCTTCATTAATCAACAAAGGGTCTTGACCAAAGGATATAAGAGGGCGATTAAGAGGAAGCCAGAGATCTAACCAAAACATAGTTTCGGTCCATTGTTAACTTTCCTTCCAATTCCAGCAATAAATTTGTCCCGGACTTGATGTCGCTTTCAGACAGAGGAGAAGTTCTTCTTTTTGGATACCTTAGGCACAGAGGAATGACCACAGTTATACTTTGACCAAAGGCATCGGGCCCATAAGGCATCCTTTTTCGTCAAGAGATTCCAACAAATCTTCATTATAAAAGCTTTATTTTGACACCTAAGGTTTTTAAAACCAAGACCGCCTTGCCTCTTAGCTTTGGTAATCTTGTCCCAAGTAATGAGGTGCATCTTTTTAACATCCTCTTCCTGAGACCAAAGAAAGTTCATCGAGATCTTGTCTAATTCGTTAATAGTATAGATAGGGAGAATCGTAGATTGCATACAGTAGCTGGGCAGATACGATAGCACCGATTTGATCAAAACAGAGCGGCCAGCTATAGTTAAAAACTTACTTTTCCATGTGGACAATTTATCTTGGGCCTTTTGCACAATGGGGTGATAAGTAGCCTTAGTAACTTTCGCATGAATAATCGACACCCCCAAGTATTTCCCAAGGTCGTGGGTTAAACCAATGCCAAACAACTGGCTTAGCTCAAGAGCTCTATTGAAATTGACATTTCTGGAGCAAAACATACGAGATTTGGCTAGATTAATTCTATGGCCGGAGACTTCACAAAAATTTTGCATTACCTTGCGAACCTCTTCCATCTGTTGAACTGAGGCTTCAATAAAAAGAATAAGATCATCGGAAAAGAAAAGATGAGAGATACTGGGGCTTCCTCTTTTGAAGGTGAACGGCTTCCAACGGCGGGGTCACACTCAGATTTAATAAGATGGCCCAGCCGCTCCATGCAAAGAACAAAAATATACGGGCTTGGAGGGTCTCCCTGTCTAACGCCTCTGGAAGGAGTAAAACTCGTGCCATTATTTCCATTCCAAAGAATAGACATAGACGAGGTAGAGATACAGGTCATAATGAGCTTTATAAGATTATTGTTTAATCTCAAACATGTAAGAGTGTTTCTTATAAAGCCCCAGTCAAGTCTGTCAAAAGTTTTTTCCATGTCAATCTTAATGGTCACAAATCCTTTTTTTTTACCCTTCAGTCTGTCAAAAACTAGAAATACTTGATGATAGAATTTCTCGTGTAGTCGTGTTTTATTTTATCAAATCAGTCTGGTCAGTCTGGTCTGACCAGACTGATTTGATAAAATAAAACACGACTACATGAGAAACTCTATCATCAAGTATTTCCAGTTTTTTGAACCTATCTCAGTTCAAGTCTAGACTGATATAGATCCAGCCAGACAAGACCACAAAGCGCAGCAAAGCTCTAACACCAAATATTTTAACCCTTTTTGTGTTCCTGTCTGAATTGATCCACATCAGTCTAAAGCCCCAATAAATTTAACCGTTGAAGTGAGTAGGTCTAAGAAATTGAGTGCTCTACTCCAAAAAAATTTAGAAAATAGTTTTAAGCGCCACAATAATTTTATTCTATATATATTTTTTGATTTGTAATAGCATAATGATGTGGTGCGCTGTAAGCTCTTGGACTAATGTGGAGTGGAGGGACAATATTGGGACGTTGATGGAGGGGGACGTTGGGAGGATGCGGACCCGATAGACTGATAGATTGAAAGGGATGAGTTTAGCAGTGTCGGTAGTATGGTCTTATGATTGAATAACTAAGCCCCTGTTTGTTATGGGAAAGATTTGAGGAGGGAGAGCAAAGGAATGGGAAGGAAGGGAAGATTGAGGGGAACTTAAAAATGTGTTATGTTTGGTAGACATAAAAATTGAGATGGAAGATGATAATTTTTAAAAAATTAAAATATAAAATTAAAATATCCAAAATACCCTTTTCATAAAATTTAAAAATAAAAAACTCACTCCTTCATCCCTACGTCCCGAGTCCGACCGACATAGAGGGAAAAAAAAAAGCTTCAGATCAGGAAATAGTCGCATGTTCCGACCGGTGGTGGTGGTATGGTGTTGGAGGTTGCGGGTTCCAATGGTTTTCCCTCTCTTGCTGCTGTCCCTCCTTCTTCATCCCTGATGTCTGACCGACATAACAAAAAAAAGCCTTCAAATCCAGGAAATCGTGCGGGTTTCGACTGGTGGTGGTTGTCTGGTGAAGTTAGATCGGCGACAGTGAAGGAGCTAGGAAGTCTTCGCTGGCAACGAAAAGAGTCGAAGGCGAGAGGAAGAGAGTCGAAGGTGTCGGTGCCAATGTGAATGGAGGAAGAAGATAAATGGATATAATTGGAATTTTGTCGGAGGGAAGATCAAATCTCACATCTTCCATCCAATATGTGAGGGATCTGATCTTCCCTCAAATATGAGAAGATCAGTACTCACTGGAACTTGTTTGTGGGATCTTCTGTGTACCAAACGACCAAAACTATGGGAACTTTGGCTATCTTCCTTTTCTTTCTCCAATCTTCTTTGTAACAAATGGAGCCTAATGGTACATATGTATTTTCATTGAAAAGAAAGTGACTTAAAATTTATGCTTTTTGGTGAAAAAATCTATCAAGATCTCATTTATAGTGTAAATTATATTATACTATAAACAAGATCTTAGTGTTTGAACAAATTACAGGGAAATGAGCAGTGATGGAAGAAGCTCTATTTGGTGGCTTGAGCAATAATGTTGCTTATTGAACTTGATTCCTCTTTAGCAGCTTCCACCAGCTCCTCCTGTATTCATATATATACACATTCATTTTTGTTACCCAAAAACACAGAGCGTAACAGAACAAAGAACATTAAGGGCATGTTTTGATTTGATTCATCATCATTCAATTCACACCTGGGCAACTAATAGTCTCAAGGTAGTTCGTTTGCTAGTCTCCTGCACATGGCCAGCCAGCAAAATTTCATCCAATATAAAATATGCCTGCCATATCATCCATCAAATTAATCAAACATGACATGTACATGTGTATGCACGATTCTGAACAAGAATAAAAAACACATACATGAAAAGAGATTGAGGTCAGATATTATACCTTATGGAAGTTAAAGATTAAATCCAGCTCGCACACCTGATAAGAAAGCAACACAGAAACCAGTACACTCTTTAGCTTTTTACATACACTTGGGCAATAGAATTTGAAAATTGGGAGATACTCACACTACCAAAATAACGGTCCAGTGTTTCAACATAATGGTGAATCATGGAGAGGGCCTCCAATTCATTATCATCCTGATCAATGCAGAAGCTGAAGTACAGGCTCGCATATCTGTGTCCAACATGCATCAACCAAAACCAATTAAATTTTCTTTTATAATGGCCACCAATTGAATTTCGCGTCGTAAAAATATTATTTACCTACCTTTTATAAACAACTTTGAGTCCGCTCCACTCCACAAAGTTGCAAAGCTTTGGAGTGCGAGGAAGAATGTGCGAACTCAGCTCTCGAATCACCTTGCCCAAAGAAGCATATATATAATCAGAACAATTAACAGGCTAAGCATATTAAAGCAGTGGCATTATTACATGGTTATAGGACTTTCAGTAGAGTTGAGAATCAATATTGATGCCCAAAATGAAATCCAAAACGCATGCATGTAACTTTCTATGCATATTGAATCCAACACTATAAATGCAAAACCAGAACAATAACTGAATTAAGCAATGGGTCATTAAGATGTAATGCAACTTCAACTGTGATCTTCCACTTTAATGTACCATGCATTTAAAAGAGACAAATATAACAACACCCAAAAAAAAAAAAAAAAGTCAATAAGTCTGCTTCCCCTCTTTGCACTCACTCTCTACTTTCTTTGTCTCTCTCCAAATACAAACTCTATATTTACTCATTAAATGTTGAGAAGTCAGATCTAATGAGACTTTTGGCAAATACATCAGAAGCAAAAGTATGCAACTTTCCAAATTCTAACTTATTTACCATTTAGGTATCAAGTTATATGAACCCATCACCATAAAAATCAATAGACAATTATTCAAGCTATAGGGAGTGTTGGGACAATAGAGGTAAGAATCAAAGGCACAAAAGATTTCAAAATGTAACTTCAATGCCATTTATGATTCAAGCGGTATCCATATTAACCCAACATCATATAAGTTTCCTTAGGCTCCATGGCGCTTTAATTTAATAACGTAATAATAAAAAAGGCGATGGGGAAAATATCACATAGCAATTAAGCAATCTCTTTAACTTCATCAAAGAACCATCAATAATAATGGAGGAACTTAATTAGATCATTGAAATGACAAGATATACAATAGCGTTGCTATAATGATTATTGGGTTCAAGTCTGATTTTTTTTTTGCTCGGAAGTTCAAGTCTGATGAATACCTTGGATCTCTCCTTTTGAGAGTAAGGTGAATACCATTTGGTAAGCCTTACTTTCCCTTGTCTGCTCATAAGAATCACAAAGTGAATCTGCAATATAATTAACATGATGCCAACAAAGTTATGAATTGCATTTTGTAATTCTTTATTACACAGATGCGTATATACGATTAAGCAGGCCCTACCAAAATATGTTAGTTCAAATCAAACCCAAATTGTACATGACATCTCAGAAAATATGTGCTTTATAGTAGAGATATTTCTTTGGGGCAAAAATGCAAATAGATGATACGTCCATGTCGTGAAATATGGCTGAAAAGAGATCCTTTGGGGAAATTTATTGCACTAAGGGTAAAAAAGAATGTCCGAAAACACGAAGATTCCAGATTTAAATCTCATGAAGAAAATGGAATGCGATTTATGTAATATGGCGAAAAGGAAATAAAAGTTAAAATCGATCATGTAGAGCTTCATGTCGATGGACGAAAGAAAAGAGAAATTAGATTCATATGATGAGAGAGATCAAAGAGAAGGAGGAAATGCAATTACCATTAGTAATTCGTGGTTGTTTCAGACAAACTGAAAAACTACGTTGCTATCTGATTTTGTTTTTTCAGAAATAGGGAATGATCTCCTCTATAATCCTAACTTTTCATCGTATATGGTCAAAAGTGAAAGGCTTTATTTTTAACGTGTGGCGTTTTCTGCGCTATCTATGTGTCTCTCTTATCAAAGCCCAAAAATACAACATCACCTTTGAAATTTTCTAATTGGTGGTATGCTTCCGCTATTTTATTAGCAATAATATATTAACAAATCATTAAGCAATTTCATTCATAAATTATGTATATCTTAGACTACATATTATAAAAATTTATTTTAAATAATAGCAAAACTTACATTAAAATGTTGTATGAAACTTCCATAACCTTTTCACGACCAATCTTCCAAAATTTATAATTAAGCTTCCAGAATTTACAAGTGAAGCATGTTACTACTGGCTACTTTTTTTTTTTTTTTTAATTAATTTTTTTAACTGAAGTTAATACTAGTTACTAGAGAGACTTTTTTTTTTGGTCGGAAGGTTACTTGAGAGATTGTCATCTATTCAATTCACAAATGCATGGATGTGCTCTTTCTATGTCATTCTCCCATAGTTTGACAAGCCCATATGTGGCTTAAGGCCCAATACAACGGTGTGTTTGCTTCTTTTTTCTTTTGGTCAAAAGGGTCTTTGCTTAATGCTTGGGATGTATTTATATTTGTATAATTTTATAAATCAATTTTGGGGGATCTTGTATATTTTATACGATACTTAATTTAGGTACATATTCAAAACTTTTGATCAATGCATTTATAAATAGGGATAGTTATATTTTTTTTTATGTATGAACCAAAGGAACAAGTCTACACTACTTCACCATCGTACATATATAACATTAAATACTTAACGGTTATATTGAATAAGCTTAATGTATGTTGAGATGAAGTTTGCGTAGGAATATATAATACTAATACTTAATGGCTAAAATCTACATACAAGCATGTATTGAAAGACAAAATTCATGAAAACAAAAGCATATTGGTTATAATTATTAACCGTGAAGTATCATTGACAAACATGACAATTCTTAAAAAAACAATCATTATGTAACACTTTCAAACGAGTTGTTTACACAAAGGAGAGGTCGTGCATGAAATGAATAAGGTGATTTTTTACTGAAAATTTTTATAGGGTAAGTATTTTTTGTGCTACAATTAATTATCAATTATAAGAATTAATTTATCAACTACATTTGAATTATGTTAAGGGTTAGCAAGAACTGAAAAGTCTATTACTTACTTTCTTATTGATAGAGTGATTGGATTTGTACTCATTCTTCCAGTTTTTATAGCAACTACTAAAAGATCTTTCTTTTCTATAAAGATAATTAAGAACAAACTTCGAAATAGAATGGAAAACCAATTTCTTGATGATTCTTTGATTACATACATTGAAAAAGAAATTGTTTTGAGTTTTATCACGGATTCAATTATATATGAGTTTAACAATATGAAAACATAGAGAGTAAGAGTCAAGTGAAGTGATCTTAATTTCTGTAATAGATTTATTTTATTTTTTGTATATTATATTTATATTATATTTCAAGTAGTTTTATTATGATATAGTATTTTTTGATTTTCGCCTCTGTCATTAAAATTCCTGGTTCCGCCATTATATATATATAAAGACGAGATTCTGAAGAAGAAAAAATTATTTGATAATACTTGATAATTCTTCACAAAAAAACCATTATGTATTCTTTAAGAATACTTAACGATTAAAGATAATAATGGTCATATATAAGAAAGTAGGATTTTAAAAAGTTTTTTGGACAATACTTGACAGTTCTTCGTAAAGAACTGTTATATATATTTTTACAGTACATAACAATTAAAAATGATAATCATCATAAGAAGGCAAGATTCTCACCAAAAAAAAATCATTTGATAATACATTATGGTTCTTCATGAAGAACTGTTAAGTATTCTTTGATATAAATAAAAAGAGGGGAAATTTTTTTGATAAAACATTACTATAGTTAAATATTATCTATTTTAAAAAGACAGGATTATCAAAAAATATTAAATATAAGGAGGTAAGATTCTGAATAAATTTTATTTGACACATCTCTTTCAATTCATTGTCAAACGTTTTTTGAGCTTCCTAGCTAGTGGTCTCATTCTTTTTTCTAGTCCTTTTTATAAATAACTTCTTTTTTTTTTTTTTATATTTGTTGTATAAAACGAACTGGCGGTTAAGATTAGTTAAAAATAATAAATGTGTCAAAAATATCATGTTTCTTCCAAACATGCCTTTTTTTTATGAAAAGAGCATTGGAGAGAGAGATTGAGTAAAAAGATGAGAGAAAATAAATATAAAATATGAGAGATAATGTGTAGTACATGAGTTATAAAAGAAAATTGTTGATGAGTGGGGATAATTAATATATATGATGATATGTATTTAATAGGGGTAGAAAAAGAAAAATTAGTTTAAATTTTAAAACACAAAAAGAAAGTTACTACTTATATTAAGAACTAGCCCCAAAAAAGCGAAAATTACTTAATTATATTACTAAATTCTTACAAGTTATAATTGAAATTAATAATTTGAGTTTATGTACATTCTCGTTACAACTTTACTCCCGACCCTCCACAACCTTGATTGTGGAGACCTATCCATTTATTGTAAAATTAGAAAGTTGTTTCATAAAAGTGAAAGGCTTAATTTCCCATAACTTTATTTTCTTTATAAATTATATAATTATCTAATTGTTGTCTGTTGAGACGATTAGATTTAGGGTAGACAACTTGTCATTGCGTGGCAAGAGCCAAGAGATATCGTACGTTGTTCACCTTATCTTTTAAAATACAAACATTTCAGCAAATTTGTTTACAATATAAATACAAAAATCAACTTACACCGTTGCACGTGCTAGGTCACCTGCAGTAATTTAGATGGCATTGATATAAATTCTTTTTTTTTTTTTTGATACTAAAAGAGGAGGGGAGTCCCTCAACCGAAGCCACTGCTATACATTACAGATTCTTTATCCTTATCCAGGACAGTATTCAGACCTCCAAATGCGGCATGAAACTGATGAAGACCGAGCCACGTATCCAAAGCTTGCTTTGCAACATAGTCAGCTGCCATATTCGCCTCCCGAGGAATCCAACTCACCAACACCTCCCAATCCCTTCCTATCATGCTCTTTATCTCTTGAATAACAAGCACATCCGGATGACTCCTCCGAATAGGATTCTTCAACAACGTTACTACCTCTTCTGTCGGATTCCAAGCACGCTCTGCGTTCCCGGCATCCCAACACATCTTAAGGCCGAAGAGAATGCCCATAACTCGGCTCGAAGGCTATCTCGCAGGTTCCTCGGCTCTAAACATGAACCCTTGTTTGAGCGTTCCACCTGTCATCGCGAAGGATCCCTCCACATGAAGCTATCGATTGCCCGCGCAAGCCCCATCGACATTTAGCTTGACCCGACCAGACTCGGTGGTACCCATGCTCCACCTCTTAACCGAACACAATGACTATTTAGGTTAACCCCGTAGTCGCTCTCTCGCCTTTGAACTAGCAGACATAATAGACTTAGCTCTAATGATTAATGATTCATTACTAGTCGATATATTCTCAAAATCCTGGTGTTCCGTCGTTGCCAAATCAGCCAGCAGGTTGTGGAAAACAACTCACACCAACCCCCTTTCCCTCGATCATGAACCCGATGGATGTTCTGCTTGATCCAAGGTTGAACCTCCAACTGGAAGAATCGACCCCTAGTCAATGGATCCACTACCGCCAACCAAAGTTTCTTTGTATCAGAACAATCACGCAACACATGAACCAGGCTTTCAGATTCTGCACCACACCCAGAACAACTACCATCCCCTCCTATCCCTCTCCGGGCTCTCTCCGCATTAGTAAGAAGTTTGTCATGCAAAGCAAGCCACGAAATGTTTTGCACCGAGGCATTACTTGCAACTTCCGGATACGTTGCCAGACCGTTCCTCCCCCACTGGGAAATCAGATAAGGCTTGATACGCTGATTTGATGTTAAACTCCCCATGCCGATCATGTCTCCATCTAACGACCCCGATTCTCGTATCCACGACAGTACCTGCCAACACTTTCTCCCAAGACTTCTTAATCCCCGACCAAGCATTAGATCCCCGTCTTGTTAGATCAATGCTTGGTAGAATATCATCACCACAATTATACTTACTTCTTACTACCTTCACCCATAGCTCATCCCTTCGTTTGATCAGGCCCCACCCTAACTTCATCATGTAAGCTTGGTTTTGGAGATGAAGATGCTTCATCCCAAGACCCCCCATCTTCTTTGGCACACACACAGTGTCCCAAGCCACCGATGTGTTTTCCTTCTCTCAGCAGAGACCCCCACGAAACCTTCTATTTTGTCTCAATATTATCACATGTGACCTTAGGTAAGGAAACAGTTTGCATGGTATAGCCTGGGATGGCAGAAGTAACAGAAGAGATTAACGTAGCTCTACCTGCCAGAGACAGTGCATTCACCTTCCATCCAGATAGCCTGTTACGCACCTTATCAACAATACCTTGATAGCTCCCCTTGGTTACTCGCTTATGGTGTAGAGGGACACCCAGATACTTCCCAAGGTCAGGAGTAACTTGGAATCCAAGTGTATCACTAAGCTCCGTTCTTCTTATGTGGTTCACATTTTTAGAGAAAAACACCCGAGTTTTGGCTGCATTTACCTTCAAACTGATGCCATACGAAATTATCAAGACAATTTCTAACCTCGATAGCTTGTTTTTCGACGCTTCAACAAAAGGACAATATCATCTCGCAAAGAACAAGTGGGAAATTGGCGGGCCACCCTTGGTTAGATTGATGGGCCTCCAATCCCCTCTTCCAATCCGCTCTCGAATCGGATGGGCCGACGCTCCATGCAAATAACAAACAGGTATGGAGACAGAGGGTCTCCCTGTCTAACTCCTCTAGAAGGTGAGAGAGAACCTGCTCGCTCCCCATTCCACAACAGCTGCATACTTGGAGTAGAGACACAACAAAGAATGATGTCAATCAAAGCACTAGGTAGCTTCAGGTCCAAGAGACAGTCCCGGAGAAACGCCCAGTTAACACGATCATAAGCTTTCTCCAAGTCTATTTTGATGGCCATATACCCCCGTTTCCCCCTCATATTTCGCATCGAATGGATAACTTCCTGAGCAACAATAATATTATCCGAACTATGCCTACCAGGAACAAAACTGCACTGATGAGGACTAATAACCTTTGGTAACACCACCTTGATTCTCGTTAGCGATTACTTTAGTAATAATCTTAAATATCACATTACAAAGGCCGATAGGGCGGAAATCTTTTACCACTTCCGGATGATCTTTTTAGGAATCAACACAATCGAGTGTCATTCACGGTTTCCACTTTGGCGGGGAGAGCCAAATGGATTTAACATACTCACGCATGCATCTCTCCACCACCGGCCATTGATTCGATAAAACAAAGCATTTAAACCATCCGGCCCCGGCGCCTTCAAAGCTCCCATGCTAAATAAGGCATGCTTAATTTCCATGTCAGTAATGCTTCTACCCAAACTGCTTAACTCAGTAGAGTCAATATCTGGGAAGGAGAAGGTACAACACGAGGGGACCTCCTAGTCTGCTCCTCCGAAACACCGTCGAGAAATGAGAAACCATCATCTCCTTAATCAAATCAGAATCATAGACCCAGACATCATCACTTCCTTTCAATGCTCCAATGTGATTCCTCTTCCTCCTCCCATTTGCACGTGAGTGAAAATATCGAGTATTCCTATCTCCATCCACTACCCAGTCGCTTCTCGATTTTTGAGCCCATATCAGAGATTCTTGTGTCAGGACTTCCTCCGCTTGTTGCCAAAGTGACCTCGAAGCTCCTCCAACTCCATAGAGAGTCCAAACCGAGACTCAGTTCTCGTAATTCCATTAAGTCTAGCTAGTAATTGCCTCTTTCTATTATTAGTATGACCAAATACCGCATGTTCCATTGTTTACGTGCCATGGTAAATTGATCAATATTCTCTGCCCAAGCCAAGTCAGTACTCCAGTTCCCGGACACAAAGGAGGAGAACCGCTCATCTAACACCCATGCTGCTAGGAAACGAAATGGTCTGTCCACCCTAGTCATCATCGCACACCCTTCAAGCTGCAAGAGTAGAGGCCGGTGATCACTTTTATACCAGTTAAGATGTTTCACCACTGCATCGGGAAAAGTTTCTTGCCAAGTAGTTGATCCCAAGACTCTGTCTAGCCTACTTTCCACCCCAGTTCGTTTCCAAGTGAAAGGAGGACCTACAAACCCTAGGTCGTGCAAATCGGCATCGTTCACAAAGCCGCAGAATTCTCTATCCGAACCCCGGTAGACCTCCACGAGCAACGTTCCTCAGAAGCCAAAGTCGCATTAAAATCACCCCCTAAACACCATGGAACATGCACTGCTTGCCTTAAATTCATTAAATCACGCCACAGTGTTCGACGAAGGACAATATTTGGGCTTCCATACACGAAAGTCATTTCCCACACCTGTCCTAGCTGGCCAGTAAAGCGAATATGCATGAATTGATTTGTTGATCCCCGGACCTCCACGTGTCTAAACTTGTCGACCATAGGCACCATATCCCTCCTTTAAACCCATCTCGCATCAATTATTTTGAAATTAGGAAAACCCATTAGAGTTGCAATACGATCCGCTTTAGAGCCGCTACACCTAGTTTCGAAGAGAGCAACAAAATCCACCTTAAAAGAGTGAGCTATACCTGGATAAGGGATGGAAAAGACCGGCCCCCGCACCTCTTACATTCCAAAGGATGTAATTCATTGAGAACTTGTGTTTTGCATGGGAGCCCATCCCCTTGGTTTTCCTCGGATGACATAGTAGCGTCATCACTCGCATATTAATATCCCGGGATGGGTACGATTATTTCCTCCATACGTGCACCCCGCATCCTCCATCATTACTCGAATCCTTACCATCTTTATTAGCATTAAAGATAGGCCCACATTTCTTTTCCACAATTATTTCCCCCACATTACTATCCCGATTATTCAACTTTAATACGTAAGGCCCACTACACTTTTTTATTTCCAATTCGGTCACCCCCCCATTCGGCACCATCAATGCTTTTGACTTTGACTCATTTATTTCACTTTTCATACAGATTTCCTTCCCCATTCCACGTGATTGTGGTTTAATTCTCTCCATTTTATTCTCCTTCCCACGTGCCTTAATTTTAGCTCCAACCTTGCGTTTTGCCCCCACTTGAATCCATTCTTGTTTTTCATTTCTATTTTGAATTACAATCCCGAAATTACACAGCCCAGCCTCCACGTCACCTGCTTTCTTCCCATTTAAGACACCTTTCTGATCCGCCAGATCCTCACATTATTAGGGGCATTAACTCCTTCAACCCCTTTTCCTGCCTTATTCTTCGCCAACGCCTGATTTGAGCCCTTCCCTTCCACCTTCCCAGCATTATTTCCAAATTCACGCTTGACTAGCATTTGAGGCCCATAATTTACGCATTTATCATTACCATCAGAATTTCCCATCTCATTTACTCCCTTGACCGGTGGATTCTCCGGCACCGTCGTGGCCACGGAAGGGCCTCCGATGAAGAGTTTCCGTGTTCCTTGCTTTGAGTTGTAACAGTGCATTGGTCCATTCGGTGGCCATACCGACCACAAGTGAAGCATACTAAGTGAAGCCCTTCATATTTGAAACGACGTTCCTCACCGAAATGACTAAACCCCGTAGTAATGGCTTTTGGAGATCAACTTCAACACACATACGAGCAAAACCTCCTTTTTCGAGAAGGTCGTCGTGCGATCGATTTTAAGTGTCTTCCCAATCATATTCCCAATTCTCCTAATCGACTCCACATTATACAATTCATGGGGAAGGTCGGAATCCGCACCCACACCGCTACCCTCTTCGGTGATCTCGCTTTCCGGGATTGAAATTCGGCCTCCACCTTTGAACTAGAACATAATGATCGGCAATCATCCATGGACCTTCTGCAGGGCATGGTCCTGTCCTCTGTCGAAGAGAAGGAAACAAGGAAATACCCATTGCTTAGAGGTGTTACTCTCAAAGGTCCCTTAGCGACCACATTCGCTCCATTCGAATCTCATAAAACCAACATTAACAGCTTTTCCAAGGAGCTTTACAATGAGGAGTTCCTAAATGGTTTACACCAAGCATCATACTCCTCGGCGCTCACATGGAGGTTTGGAAGTTTCCCACCGACGCCACGCGTCCACCGCCTCCTCTTCTAGCTCTACTCCTCGTCGTTCCCTCCATCTCCTTCGACCCTTGTGTCTCATTTGTCTTTGCAAAGTAATCCTTCCACCCTGACAAAGCCTTTGCCGCGAGAAAAGTGAGGTTCCAGGAGCCCCGATTCTCCAAGGCACATCAATTTGTCCTTATACGACGCCGAGAGTCCTTGGTGCGAGTGTCCCGATGTATTGTCCACCTTTGTTTGTGTCGCTCCGCAGGGCCCACTTCGAACGTCACGAACGGAGAGTGGTCCTTCATGCCACGTTCACCACCTCCCTTGCTCCCCTCCTGTTTCAGTCCACTGCCACCGTCGTCTCCCGCTTGCCGTCCTCCATCGCCCTCCGTCCTCCCATCTCCCAGAGATTTGCCGTCACTCACTCTCGTTTTCTTTGACATTGTCGAAATGTTTTTTGAGGTGTTTTAGTTGTAAGCTTCTGAGTTGAGCAACAAAACTTGGACCGGACGGTTCAGCTCTAATGTTCTTATCAAGTTTACACTGAATACACTGATATGTAAAAGATTTGCCAAAACGGGGATACAGAAAGAAAATAGATCCAAAAATACTCTCTTCAATCTACAATATAAGTTATTTTTTACCCATATTATTTGATGTATTAAAAGAGAGAAAAATATATACAAAGAGTCATATTTAAACATAATACTCCCTCCGGTCCTAATTATAGGACAACATTTGGGGATTCATTTTGATCCTAATTATAAGACAACATTCTAATTTTTGTCAATTTCTTCCTAAAATACCCCTATTTTGTTCTCTCAAGTGTGTCTGATTTTTTGTGAGTATATCTATGTAGGTACGTAAACTCTTCCAGTAAATGAAACTTTTAAATTGTTAGATTTTAATTTGTTTATCGACCAGCTGATGTTAATTTGCCAATACACACACACACATGTGTGTGTGTCTGTGAGAGTGTGCGCGCGCGCGTGTCGATCTGTCTATATATATATATGTGTGTGTGTGTGTGTGTCTATATATATATGTGTGTGTGTGTGGGTATATGCATATATATGTGCCTGTGTATGCATATATATGCGTGTGTAGATATATGTATATATATACAAATGTATGTATGTATGTATAGACACACATACATGTATATACAGTAAAACCATTATTTCAATTAGAAAGCGTATGGAAAGGAAAATTCTAGGTCAAAGAGGTATGTGGTAGGAGTTGTTGATTTACTTTTACTTATGTCATTTAAAATTTATATAAGGGCATTTTAGGAAAATGAGTAAAATTAACTAATTTAACTCCTCTCCTTAATCTCCCCAAAATTGGTTAAATATATCCTATAATTAGGACCGGAGGGAGTATATAAGAAAAAATAATAAGTAAGCATTAGTAACTTGTACTATGGAGCAAGATATTTTTCATAGAACGACTTATATTATGGACTAGGGAGAATACTTAGGCTTTTTAAAAAAGGAAAGTGTGCATTAAGTGCATATGCAAGACAAGAAATTTATGGCAATACAATTAGCCAATAAGGTTTTAATTGACTTAACTATAGGTCTCTCATTTTAAAATTCAGTAAAATAATAAGAGTATAATTGTGCATTGGGCTATTTAATATTTATGCATGTATTAGTAACATTCAACATTTGACTCTTCAAGCCAATGTGAGTTGGCATAGATGGTAAGGGATCCAGGATTAGGCCCTTGGGTCGTGGGTTAGATCCCTTCTGCCCTCGCTGGGACTCCTTTGGTAGGCGATCTCGTAAGTCTCAAGTAAGTGCTCATAAGCCCGGGGCCGTGTCCTGGCCTTGGTGGGGGACTGATGTCAAACCCCTCCAAAACCTTTTGATACCAAAAAAAAAAAAAAACATTTGACTCTTCAATAATAAGAGTCAAAGTATTTATTTAGGCTCACATTATTATTACTCCCTCCAGTCCTAATTATAAGACATAATTACTAGAATTTAGAGAAATTAAGGAGATAAGTTAAATTAATTAATTTTATTGATTTTCCTAAAAACTCCTCACTTAGAATTTAAAATGACATCAACCAAAAGTTTTGTGATACAGCAGCCCCGCGCATGTTATTTTGTAGGAACAAGCGCCCCATCGTATATGCTGCGTTGAATTCATAAAATTTTGTAGTTAATTTTATGAATTTTAACTGTATAGAAATATTTTTTATATATATTTTCCATGGATTTTTCCAAAGTAAAAATATTTCCATCAAGAGAACATCTATTTAATTGGGAATTGGGCATAATACAAATGCAAGTTTATTTTTTTTAGCCATACAAAAAAGATAATGAAATTAATATTTTATTAGATTATTTGTAGGGAAAAATTAATCACTTTGGACGGATAGTTATAGGAAAATATTTTTAAATAAAAAAATTTATTTAAAAAATATAAAAAGAAAGTAGAATCTCCCACTTGATAGAATATAAGCGTGTTATTAAATTAATTGTTGTAGAGAAAGTATTAGTCGGGGCGGTATGGGAAAATATGACAAAAATTGCTCAAATGAATTTTATTAAAAAGCAGTAGAATTGAGATGTATGTGGTATTAATGAATTGCAAACATTACTTATTTTATAGAATACATGGGTGCATTATTAAATTATTATTGTGTTTAATTATCATTGAAAAAGTTCAGTAAGGGTATTTTAGGAAAAAATTGATAAAAATTAGAATGTTGTCTTATAATTAGGACCGGGAGAGAGTATTATTTTACCAGGATTCGATCTCACAATATGCACAATTGGATTGGTATGATATCAATTATTACTCCCCCGTCCTTTATAAAAAGGATAAATATCTAAATCATGTGCTTCAAAATTTAGTTTAAAACATGATTAAATACCCTTTTTTATCCCCGACAAAAAACACGGATCCCATTTTGGTCCCTGATAAAAAAATCGACCCTTATTCGTCTTTTTTATGGGACTAAAAGAACATTTTAGAAATTTGTAAGAGATCAAAATGTCCACCAATCGACCCTTATTCGTCCTTTTTATTGTCTAAAAAGAAATTTTTTTTTGTTAGGGACCAAAATGGGATCCATGTTTTTTGTCAGGGACCAGAAAGGGTATTTACTCTTAA
This sequence comes from Acacia pycnantha, assembly GCA_025563575.1. Lineage (NCBI taxonomy): Eukaryota > Viridiplantae > Streptophyta > Magnoliopsida > Fabales > Fabaceae > Acacia > Acacia pycnantha. The sequence continues at coordinate 1,552,894 of JAMWYP010000189.1, read as the reverse complement.
AACAATAAGCACGTCATGTATTTGTATCCTTTTTAAAAAAAAAAATTATACCCTTATTTTTATAGAGAGAGAAAATAAGTGACATATATTTAATGAGAGGAAAAAAAAAACCCACCTTAAAATTTCGGGCAAAATGAAGTTGTTCCTTATATTAAAAAAACGCTAAAAAATGGAAAGCATCCTGTGGCCAGCCCTCTACCGCTTTGTGCGCTGACAGAAGGGCGGGGTATTAGTCTCATGGCTACCGGCTGTGGGGATACCTTGCAGTAGCAAAAAAAAAAAAAACGCTAAAAAAATGTGACTATCGGTTTGCTCATGAGAGTTATCATATGGATGCTAAATTCATGATCTTATACACACCGCCCATTGAGTTGCAGATTAACTGTGTAAATTTTTTTTTTTAGCCAGAAACATCCGCCTAATTTAACTCCTCATATATATATATATGGGGTTATCGTTTGTCATGTCACTTGACATAAGGTTATGTCAAGTCATTACAAAACTACGTCGTTTTGGGGTTAAATGAATTAATGAACTCTCAAAACGACGTAGTTTTGGGTTAGGGGAATTATTGAATGATCTTTTAGTAAAATTTATAAAATAAATACTAAAACAAAAATACAAAAACATCATTCATTAATTTCCTTAACTCCCAAAACGACGTAGTTTTGGGTTCACTTGACATAATCTTATGTCAAGTGACATGACAAACGATAAACTCTATATATATATATATATTATCTTGCTTTTGTCGCCTAAATTATTATTTTCTAACCACACTGCTGAGTTATTTCTATTTTAATATACATAAAAAGAGAATGTTATGATATTGTATTGAAGGTGAACAAGAAGAAATTTTACATTTTTGGGGGAATAATTGATTATATAAAAATATAATATGTTTATTATGGTTTGATTCAAGAACCTGATAAACAAGAAATATAATATAATATAAGATCAACCACCACGCTAGCTTTTCCTTGATTATAATATCTAACAATTCCTATGAGTAGATTTTATTTTTAATTAATAGTGAATGCCAACCATCGATCGATTTTAAACAAGTCGCGCGTTAGATTACTAATTTGTAACTTCAAAAACAAAACTATATAAACTGCCCGACATTTATAACAGACACACATATATAACTGCCCCACATAAACTCACAACACTCCTCAACCTTAACCCTCGGTCAACAAGTTTAAAAGATGAAGTCAACTCTTTAATATCTAAAGGTGTAAGTGATCAAGTAAGCAATATGTGAATATGGTATTAGCTTGAACATGGTTACCTATCAAAAACAACAAACAAGAATTATATAAATACTCCCTTCGGCACCTTTTTTTATATAAAATTATCTGAACCGATCATATACGAGGATTTATAAGAAATCAATTAAAATTAGTTAAAAGTAATAATTATATCAGAAATGAACCTTTTTCTTAATAAAGTACCTCCTTATTTCTAAGGAGGTAAGTAAGAGAGAGAATTAGCAGCGATAAAAAGAATGAAAGAAAATGAATGGGAATAAAATAACCAAGTAAGAGAGATGAAAATAAAATTCTTTATAAGATAATTACTCTATATTTATAGAAGTATATAATAAATTTTATGGATAAAAATGTATAGAATTAATCCCATTATTTATAAATTATGAATGATTCAACTCATCTTTGGCCACATACAATGCATATGAACTACCTACCAATTGCATTATTTATTAATATAAAATTTATTATTTTGACCCAAAAAAATATTAAATTTTACCTGCAGAATTTGCCTTGGAAAAAAATTTCACGACTGATTCTGATGGAAATTGGATGTTTCTTATAAGTAGTGCTGGAAATGTAGAGAGATCATTTCATTCTTTAAATTTAATTGACATTTGATTATCAACAAGCATAAGCGAAGATGCATCCCAAAATGATGAGATCTGCATTTGACACATATCAATCAACGATATTTTGCTGGTGAAATAACACATTCCTCAAAAAAAATTGGCAAAACAATCTAATTAACAAGAGTTCTATAATTTCTTGCTGGGAAGTAGCAGACAAATGGAACAAAAACGTTGGTAACTCCCCAATTGCAGAAGAATTATATTGCCTTCAATGGCTAAACAATATGGGAACAAGTATAAACTCAGAGGCGTTACAAGCAACTGGCAATGGTGGAAAATGAATATGAAAATATTGCATTAATTTGCAATACTTTCATCCATGTGGAACTTTCTACCTAGCCTTGTCATATACTCCCTCCGGTCTTAACTATATATAGGACATATTTAACCGATTTTGGAGGGATTAAGGATAGAGGTTAAATTAGTTTATTTTACTCATTTTCTTAAAATGCCTTTATATAAGTTTTGCACTTCAATTACCTTATTGATTTCATATAATCCCTCATTCATATCAATAGGGTATTTTAGGAAGAAATTGACAAAAATTAGAATGTTGTCTTATAATTATGACCAAAACAAAATCCAAAATGTTGTCCTATAATTAGAACCCGAAGAAGTATCTTATATTTGCGCCTACACTCCATTTCATCTACTTATGTTACAATAAAAAAACACATTACTTCATAATCCAATTCTCGATATATTATCGTTGGATGCACAGCAACCCCTAGTTGATAAGATCACTCAGAAATCCCTCCATGGGATCTTCATAAGTCACATATTTATTAGCAAAGGACGTGACCATTCATTAATCTTCCCCACTCCTGCCCATAAATTCACTCCTGTAGGCTCTACCACACCACTCTCAGAGATAGAGAGAGAGAGAGAGAGAGAGAGAAACCTTACCTTTTCTCTCTACTCCTCCTTCGAGCGACATCCATTCCTTCATCTTCTGGTATATATATTATGATTATTTCTCTTTCATTGTTTTTGTTAATCATTTCTTCTTGGAATCCCATTCATGGCGCTTCTATGTGATTTGTCTTTGTTTTCAAATCGTTTCCTCCTCGTTCTTCTTCTCGTTTTATTACGTACCCTTTCGGTCCGTCGCCAAGCTCTCATCCGTTTTTGAAAATAAATAAGACTATCTTATGTAAATATTCTTTGTCTTTTTAAAAGAAAAGATGGATCTGATATATGGAAAGAGTAAAGGCAAATACTTGGGAACCAGTCATGGTGCGTAAAGGCAAATACTTGGAACCAGTTATGGTGCTTATCTACTAAAGCTCATCTCATTTTGCACCGTCAAATTTCATATTTTTCAACTGATGACTTTTAAATAAAAAATTATTTTCTAAAAAATTTAGTTAAAAAATTATTTTTATTTAAGATTATGTAACAATCAAAATAATTTTCTTTAAAACGAAAAAAGTTTTAAAACATTAATCTAAATCTGAATCCTCCAAATCTCATCCCGAACCTCTAGATGGAACAAGCCGCACCATAACTGGTTTCCAAATACTTGAAGGTGCTGTTATAAATAGCAATGGGGGTTTCATGCAGGCAATAATAATATAATATTGTTGTTGGATATTCTCTCATGTTGTTTAGCAGAATGTGGTTAAGAAATGCCATGTTGCTTGGGCTGATGCTGCTGCAAGTAACAGCATCATCGGCAGCAAAAGTGAGGCACTACGAGTGGAAGGTGGAGTACATGTACGGCTCGCCGGACTGCCTAGAAAGTGTTGTGCTGGGAATAAATGGTCAGTTTCCAGGGCCCACCATCCGAGTTCAGGCCGGCGACACCATCGACGTGGCCCTCACGAACAAGCTGTCGACTGAGGGCGTGGTGATCCACTGGCACGGAATCCGGCAGAAGGAGACGCCGTGGGCGGACGGAACAGCATCCATATCGCAGTGCGCCATTAACCCGGGAGAGACATTCCGGTACAGATTCAAAGTGGACAAGCCTGGCACTTACTTCTACCACGGTCACTACGGCATGCAGAGATCGGCCGGTCTGTACGGATCACTCATAGTGGAGGTGGAGGATGGCAAGAGAGAACCTTTCCATTACGACGGAGAGTTCGATCTGCTGCTCAGTGACTGGTGGCACGAGAGCTCTCACCACCAAGAAGTTTCCCTCTCCTCCAAGCCCTTCCGTTGGATCGGAGAACCCCAGGTATGTTTTAAAAGATATCATAAGTACATGTTTGGTCAAACTCATTAATTGATTATCAAGCATATATACATGCACATGCAAATTAAACGAATTGAGTATATATAATGATGATGAACGTAATTCACAGAGTCTGCTCATAAATGGGAGGGGGCAGTTCAACTGTTCCATGAGCAGCAGCAGAACATTGCCAAAGTGCAGATTCAGAGGCAACGAGCCCTGTGCTCCACAAACACTGCATGTCCTTCCCAACAAGACCTACCGCTTCCGAATTGCGAGCTCCACTGCTCTCGCTTCCCTCAACCTCGCCATTCAGGTTCTTTATATTTTCCCTTTCTCTATGTATGTTATTATTCCAATTTTCCATCTCCTTCATACTCACCTGCATCGTCTTCACTTTGGTCACACTCCTTCCAACACACCTTATACTCCCTACACTTTTTTTAATACCAAACAAACAATCTAAAAAAGGAAAAAGTAGTTATTTGGTTCCAATTATAATTTTCTTTTTAATTATCTTAATTTCTTAAAGACGATCGATCTGAGTGTATTTAAAGTGTTGATTTGTGTGATGAGATGGGTCCTTGGGCTATGGTTTGATCGATCGAGATCAATTATTGAGGAAGCTATTATTAGTCCTCCAGGAGGCACTATTATATGATCGAGATTAATGAAACGAACAAACAAATTATATATACTGCTGTAAATATGGTTTCTCCAGGAGCTATAAGCCAAGAGAAAAACGAAGACAGTCTCTAAAGTGGTCCTGAAATACGGTCAGCAGTCTCTATTGTTTTGGATAATGATTGGAAGCTTCAAAAACAGATCTTTAATCATGATTTACAATATACGAAAGCTTATGAGATAAGTTCTATCTTGATTTACATAAATAAACACTTTTGAGAACCTTAACTTCAAACAAGCACGTATATTTATAACAAAAATTAAAGTTGGGACATAGATAATCTAGATTATAATGCATGGTGCTTAATAGATATTCATTCCTCATCCAGAGTGATGAGTGGATGGATGGGAAAATTTCATATTATATTAATATTTTCGGACACAATATTTGGTGTTTCACTTTCACTTTTATATATGGATGCTATTGTTTAAATGGGAGAAGGTGGTGGATTTCACTTTCCTTCTGTGTGTTTTTGTGAGTGTCATTTTTCAAAGAGTTGGGTGGACAAAAGCTGGGAGCGTCGATGTTGAAGCATGAGTTTAGTGGAGCGCGTAATAATGAAATATCGATAGCAACCCCTTATGGTTGTGCCCTCCACTGCAATAAAACTTACATACTGACAAATGCTACCCAATGCATTGGTCCCTTCAATAATTTCACATTTTTATTTTTTTCCTCTAAGCTTGGCCTTTTTGTTCGTTCCTACATGCAGCTGGGAGTCACGATCCCGCTTTAACTTGCTTTTACTCTTTATACAATTATTTTTATTAAGCCCCCATTGATTTGATTTGACCCTTTCGTAAAAAGTGGCAAAGCAGCAGGTAATACTGTATTCCACCACTTCACTTGCAATAATGAATGAATGGCTGAATGGTACGTACGTAGTTGATGATTGATGCAGAATCACAAAATGGTGGTGGTGGAGGCAGACAGCAACTACGTAAAGCCATTCGCGGTACAAGACATAGACATATACTCAGGTGAAAGCTACTCGGTGCTGGTCACTTCTGACCAAGATCCTTCCAAGAATTACTGGATTGCCATTGGCATCAGAGGAAGAAACGCCACCACCCCTCAGGCCCTCACCATCCTCAACTACCACCCCACCTCCGCCTCCCACCTCCCTCCTTCTCCGCCTCCGGTCACTCCTCTCTGGAATGACTTCCGGCGAAGTCAGTCCTTCGCCCAAAAGCTCTATGCCCTCATGGGCACCCCCACCCCTCCTGCCACCTTCCACCGCCGCCTCGTCCTCCTCAACACACAGAACCTCATCAATGGCTTCACCAAATGGGCCATCAACAACGTCTCCTTAACCCTCCCCTCCACTCCCTACCTGGGCTCCATCAAGTACAAGCTCCAAAACGCCTTCGACCCAAAGAGTCCGCCGGAGAGCTTTCCAGCAGAGTACGACATCATGAAGCCGCCGGCGAACCCAAACTCGGTGACGGGCAGCGGGGTGTACATGTTTGAGATGAACCAGGTGGTGGATGTGATACTGCAGAATGCCAATGTGTTGAGTGGTAGCTCCAGTGAGATCCACCCGTGGCACTTGCATGGGCATGATTTCTGGGTGTTGGGGTACGGGGAGGGGAAGTTCGATGCCAAGAGGGACGAGAAGAAGTTGAACACGAAGAATCCGGTGATGAAGAACACGGCGGTGATATTCCCGTACGGATGGACGGCGTTGAGGTTTGTGGCGGATAATCCGGGGGTGTGGGCCTTTCACTGTCACATAGAGCCTCATCTTCACATGGGAATGGGAGTGATATTCGCAGAAGGTGTGGATCAGGTGAAGTCTATTCCTTCAGAGGCTATTACGTGCGGCCTCACAGGCAAGATGTTGGCCACCACCAACACCACCGTCCCCTAGTTCCTTATTCTGTAACGCTTGCCTTTAGTCTTGTCCATTCTAAAGTGATGTCATGTGCTTGTTGGCTTATGAGACATGCCTATAATATGAGTGCACTCACTCTCAGCTTTCTGTGTCTCTTATCAAATGCAAACTATATAAATGTTAAGAAGTCAGATCCAATGTGACTCTTTGGCAGATAGCTAGGTCAAAAGTATGCTAGGTATTTATATCGATCTATCACCATGACAATTATTCAAGCTATGGGTTATCATCAGGGGATGTTGGGACAATAGAGGGGAGAGTACGGGGCAAACAAGGTTTCAAAATGTAACAATTCTGTGCCATTTATGATTCAAGGTATCCATATCAACCCAACATCGCAACATGGCGCTTTAACAATTAATGTAATAATAGAAAAGGCAATGGGGGAAACCCATATAACATACAATTAATCAATCTCTTTAACTTCATCAAAGAACCATCAATAATTATTGAGGAACTTAGTTGGATCATTGAAATGACAAGATAATGCATACTGCAGCGTACTTGGAATTCAAAAATCAAAGCAATATAAGAAGGAAAAGTTAGCGTGTTATATTATAATGATTATTAAACTACATATCAAATAGCGAAACTAACATCAAAATGCTGTATGAAACTTCGATTCTCTTTTCACAACCAATCTTCTGTGATTTACAAATAATTAACCTTCCAAAATTTATAATTAATCTTCTAGAATTTACAGCTGAAATATGTTAGTTGTAGCTAGTGACTTAAGAGCATTGACGTCTATTAAATTCACAATTTTTTGGTAGAATTCACAGATCCATGGCTGTGGTCTTTCTATATCATTCTCCCATAGTTAAACTAACCTATATGGGGCATTAGGCCCTATTCGATTGTTATGTTTGCTTGGGAAATATAATATTTATATTTGGGTAATTTTATAAATCGATTTGGGCGGTCTTGTGTATTTATACGAGACTCTAGATTTTAAATACAAATTTAAAAGGTTTGACCAATGTATATTTAATTTATTGATATACTCAAGTTAGATTTTTTCTTGTATATGAACCAAATGAAAAAATTAAACATCAAAGTCTGAAAGCGATAGATCGGTTGCACATTAAGCATAAACGAACAAAAACATCAATTGAATTAAATCCGCAAAAATAGCCTCATAAGTCATAAGCATGTGGAATGAATTGGAATGGTTATGATTTTGATTGTGATATGCATAACAAAGTTAAATTTTGCCTCCCTGGCCCTGCAATGAATATATGAATAACGCCGAATGTGAGTGAAAGCTTGACGCAGAAACTCAAACACTGCAACTCAATAATTACTTATAAATAGTGCGCATGTTTTTTAAATTGTGCATAACTTATATAAAATTTAGTTTTTGAGGTTTTTATCCCATTGTCTCTAACATCCTACATATTGTTTCACAATATAAAACTTTAATACACGAGTCATGAATAGTGTAGATCATTTCTAACATTGTGGATATTGTTAAACTTGTGATCTAAGTTTACAAGTTTAGTGCTTTTTCTTACTCAAAGCTCGTTTTAACTCGCTTTTAAACTCGTACTAGCTATAAACTTAGTTGAATTCGAGAGTTCATACATTAAGTTTACTGTTTTTACGTTTCTTCCTTATAATTGTGTCAAATCGCTCTTAAACTCATACCACTTTTTTTTGATTTAATCGTATTCAGTTGTTTTTTTTTATATCAAATTCATAGAAATTTCTTTGTTGGTTATGATAAATTTTGAATTTTGTGGATCCAATTTCATTATTCATATTTAAATTAAAATATATTTAATAAAATTATTGTTATTTTTATATTTTTAATATTTAATCATATACTTAGTAACCTCTTACAAGTTTATGATATGAGTGTATATTATTATTATGAGTTTACTTCCGAGTCTCCATAATCTTGATTGTGAACACCTATCCATTTGTTGTAAAAATACAAAGTTGTTTAAAATTAATTTCCCATAACTTCATTTTCTTTATAAATTATATAATTATCTAATTTTTGATATGGTTAGATTTAGAGATGACAACTCATTACGTGGCAAAAGATGTCATTATTTTTTTTTGGTCGGAAAAGATATTTATATTAATACTACAAACACTACAAACAGGTACAATATCTGGATTCAAACAATGTTAAATCCAATACAACAAAATACATCAAATACAAAGAAACAGCCAAATCATCGTACATAAAACCGTTATCTCATTAATAAACGTCATTTTTGTCATTCATATTTTACGGATATTTTTTATAACCTGTATGTTTTTGTTGTCTATGATATGAAGTTAGAAAATAAATTATTTGTAAATGTTACATGACAATTACTACCTCCGGTTCTAATTATAAGACACAATTGACTTCCTTTGGAGGGATTAAGGAAGCTAAATAAGTTACTTAATCATTTTATAAGTTATGTATCTTTAGATTATATATTAGTTTATTAGTCAAACTAATTACTTTGAAGAAAAAAATAAAAATAAAAATACTCTAAAGTAATTTAATTAGCTTCCTTAATTTCTACAAAAAAGTCAACTATGTCTTATAATTAGGACCGGATGAGTATTTTGTAAGAACCGTCATTTTTGTGAGACAATATATGACGGTTAATAAGTATAACCATTATGTTTTTGTTTTCATGAATTCCCCCACTTAATACATGATAGTAAACATATTTAATCGTTTAGTATTAGCTTTATGTATTCTTGCGCAAGCTCCATCTCAACATACATAATGCTTATTAGTTGTAACCATATTTATTAAATGTCATATATGTATTTTGTAGTAATGACGTGCTCAGTGACCAGCAGTAATTTAGATGGCACTAGATATACTACTTCGACAAATAAAAAGAAAAGAAAAGTTTGCATTATACTAGACAAAATATTAATGGCAATACAATAAGCAATAAGGTTCATAAATGTTGGTATACTTTAATTGACTTAATTATACGGCTCTATTTTTAAAATTCAGTAAAATAATATGAGCAAAACTGTGCATTGGGCTGCTAAATTGACATTTAATGTTTGACTATTCATTAATACTCCTGCGGTCCTTTTAGGTACATATTCAAAACTTTTGATGAATGCATTTATAAATAGGAATAGTTATATTTTTTTATGTGAACCAAGGGAACAAGTCTAAACAGGGATAGTTTTACACAACTTCAGAATCGTATGATTCGTATATATATATATCTAACATTAAATATTTAACATTTATAATGAATAAGCGTAATGTATGTAGAGATGGAGTTTGCGTATGAATATATAATGCTAATACTTAACGGTTAAAATACGTACAGTCATGTATTTAAAGGCGAAATTCGTAAAAATAAAAACATAATAGTTATAATTATTAACCGTGAAGTATGATTGACAAACATGGCGGTTCTTTAAAATCGACCTTCACGTAACACTTTAAAACGAGTTGTCTGCACAACTTTATATTAGAAAAAATGAAAACATAATGGTTTAATTATTAATGGTAAATTTTCATTCCTAAATACTTGTATTCTTTAATAATTCTTAATGGTTAAATATGATAACTGTCATACATAAGAAGATAGGATTCTGAAGGAAAAAAAATTATTTGACAATATTTAACAGTTACGTTCTTCACTAAAAAACCATTATGTATTCCTTAAAAATATTTAATAGTTAAAAATGATAATCTTCATACACATAGACACATAAAGACGAGATTCTAAAAAAAAATTTATTTGATAATACTTGATAATTCTTTATAATACTTAACGATTAAAAATAATAACTATCATATATAAGAAGGTAGGATTCTAAAAAGTTATTTTGGACAATACTTGACAGTTTTTCGTAAAGAATCGTTATATATATTTTTTACAATACTTAACAATTAAAAATAATAATCATCATAAGAAGGCAACATTCTCACCGAAAAAAATATTTTGACAATATATTATGGTTAAGTATTCTTCGATATAAATAAAAAGAGGAAAAATATTTGATAAAACATTACAACAGTTAAATATATTCTAATATCAAAAGGCGGGATTATGAAAAAAATATCAAAAATAAGGGGGCGGGATTCTGAATAAATTTTATTTGACGCAACTCTTTCAACTTACTGTCAAACGTTTTTTGAGCTTCCTAGTGGTCTCATACTCTTTTTTTCAGTACTTTTTTAAGCAACTTTTTTATTAATTATACAAAATGAACTGACGGTTAAGATTAGTTAAAAACAATAAATGTGTCAAAAAGTCATGTTTCTTCCATATGCCATTTCTTATGAAAAGAGCATATGAGAGAGACTGAGTAACAAATACAAGAGAGTATGAGTATAAAATATGAGAGAGAATGTGTAATAAATAAGTAAATAAAAGAATTATCGGAGAGTGAGGGATAATTAATATAAAGATGTGTATTTCCTAGGGGTGAAAAGGAAAAAGCAGTTTAAGTTTATTTTGAGACACAAGAAGAAAAGTGTTTATAAAAATGATCCACCTCAATATTGTATTGAAGATGAAGAACAAGAATTTCTACATTTTTAGGGGAATAATTGATTATAAAAATATATAATATGTTAATCATGTTTTAATTCGAGAACCTGTTAAACAAAAATATAATTAATAAGAAACCACGACCAGGTTCTTCAATTCCTTGATTATAATATCTAACAATTCCTATGAGTAGATTTTATTTTTAATTGTGGATTAATGCCAACCATCGATTTTAAACAAGTCGTTAATAAAATTAATCTGTAACTTCAGAAAGTTCAAATAATTAAGTGAGATTCTAATCATTTAAGTTTGATTATTGTTTATGGAGAGATTACCATTTCAATAAAGTCAGACAAAACTATATCAAATTACTCAGCTATATGTCGAAATAAAACAACTTTGTGAATTATTTACACGTGTTGAATTGACATAAAGCTTAATATTTAACAGTTGGCGGTTAAACGATAAGATCATTTCTCCAAGTTTGCTTACATTACATGGTTACGTTATGTATTTTTTTTCTTATAAAAAAACAGAGAAAGGAGGAAATGCAAAAAATATTTTTCATTTTATTAATATCATCTCAAGTAAGGGATCCAGTTTCCCTATTCATCTTTTGGATGAGTATGAGAAGCTTTTTCCATTTTTGAACCTGTTCTGGTATAGAATACAGATGTCTAGTCTCAAAAGACTAGTAGATTGTTTACGTTCGATCAAATGATTCCCAAAGGTAACTATTAGAAATGCACCGAAAGGAATGTCAATGTGCCCTCACGTACAGATATCTATATGAAAGATACCAACAAGGGTGGAAGATCACCGAGCAATACAGGGATGGTTGATCGCCAATAAAGGGTGGGGTGTGTACTCAGTGTAACTGTATTATAAAAGGTAATGAATAGGAATCGTGCACCTTATGGGCAATCTCTTATTTGTAAAGATTGCCTAGGATTTTCCTTCTGGAGGTGTGAATCCGCCCCTCAAGCAAGATGAGCCTCCACGTTCTGCAAATGTCTACTCCACTTCCTTTATTATCTGAGATTATAAGCATGATCAAAGGAGTGATTAGTGTTTACCTGATTATGGAGGATCCTGTCATAAAGCGCCCTTATCAGGTCGCACATCTGCCTTGCCCATTATCTGAATCTATAACAGAACCATTGATTTTTTTAAAAAAAAATATTTTAATGGGTGAAAATTTTAAAATAAAAATAATCTCTTAAATAATATGTTTTTAAAAATAAATTTTTATTTAAAAATTGATATTTAAAAATTTAAATCTGAATGATCAACATCTCATCTAAAAAATCGAAATTGGAAAAGCTTCCCTTACTTATCTTTTAAATGAGTAGGAGTACACCTGAATCCCTCGGGTTCAAGTAAGTGTGAGCAGGAAGTCATGATCCAGACAAATGCATTTATACACAATACAGTTATAATAGACAGACATAACTGTCCAACATAAATGTACTGACAGATCACTGACAAGGTTATCTCAAAAGACAGTGACCCTCAACCTTAGCCATCGGTCAGCAAGTTTCAAAGATTACGTCAAAACGATGTACGTAATGTCTAGAGGTGTCAGCAAAGTACGGAAAATGGTACTAGCTTGAACATGGTTAGCTGTCAACAAACAAGAATTATGTAAATACTCCCTTCAGTATTTTAACCAATCTACCGACATTAAAAAAATCACAACTCTAAATAGGATCTTATAAAAAGAACTAAACCAATTCAAAAATTGAGATCTTATAAAAAAATACATGAGGGAGCATAAAATATAAAAAATTTAATAAATTAGGAACCTCCAAACTCTAACATAAGATTTGGTTAATGAGATTTTATATTAAGTAGCAGAGAGAGTTAGTATATATGCAGTGGCGGAGCTTGAGAAAAAAATTTGGGGGGCCAAATAGTGGTAGGGGGATTCGGGGGTTCGAGGGCAGCGGCCCTGAATTTTTTTTTTTTTTTTAAGAAAAGTTTTATATGCATTAAAAGAATAAAAGAATATAAATAAGAAAAGGAAAAATATATAAAAAAAATACACCACAAACATTGGAAGGCAATAGGCTTTAATTTATGTGATTGTGAATCTTTGGTTCAACCATAGACTTCATGTAATTGAACACCACAACATTGGAAGGCAAGAGACTGAGGTTTAGAATGAAAAATCAATAAACTTCATCTACAGGTGTTGTGTAAAATGGGTAAAAGCATACTAAAGAATACAACACAAAAATAAATTTCACTGATAAGCTAAAAATTTCAGGTAATTAGAATGAAATATAGAAAAAAAAATGACAAGATTAACATAAATCATATAAGACCCCACATGGAATACAACTTGAATTATAAGGCCCAAAGATATAAAAAGAGGGGGGTAAAATTTGGGGGGACAAAATTTAATTTTACATTATATTAAATTTTTTATAAAAAAATTTCTAAACAAATTTTTTTTTTGGGGGCGGGGCAATGGTCCCCCTATGTCCCTTAAAAGATCTGCCCCTGTATATATGTATTCTTAAACCTTTTGTGATGGATAAAGACAAAAGAAGTGATCATATATATACATAGGGCTGCAATACGTCCGCTCATTCTATAACAGATAAAGTTTTTTTAATTTTTTTTGTATATAGGGTATAATTCTTTTTTAGGCTTCAATCGTAAAAGGTTTTCACATTTTTTTAATAAATGTGTTTTTCAAAATTTGAATTTGTGTATAGGGTATAATTCTTTTTTAGGCTTCAATCGTAAAGGGTTTTCGCCTTTTTTAATAGATGTGTTTTTCAAAATTTGAATTTGTGTTCTCTTCCAAAATAGTTGGCTGAACGTAGACAAAGAGGAAAATAAACTTTTTTAATAAAATAATTACCCTAGCTATATTTATAGAAGTATATATTATGTTTTATCACCTTAAAAGTAAAAAAATAAATATCATTATCAACATATCCCATTATCTATAAATTGTGAATATATTCAACTCATCTTTAGGCAAATACAATGCATGGACTAAGCCAAATTATTATAAATATTACTACCTACCATACATTATTTGGTAATACATGAAAAATATGGTATGCAGCAAAATATCTAGAATAACTATATAACCACGTGCACTATACAAATTATAATATCAATTATTTTTTCCCTTTATAGGAATTAAAACAAGATTGAGGGTATATACATTGTATAAAATTTAAATGGGTAATATTCTATTAGTAAATATATAATATAGAAAAAATAGGGCGCAAGAGATAAATGAGAAGAAATTATTTAAAAAAAAAAGTAAAGAGAGAGAATACAATAATGGTCAAAGGATGAGAAAGCATTGGGTGGATGAGGGAAATGGAATGAGATATATATTTCCAAGGAAACAGACACAACTGTTGAGAGAGAGCAATAAATGCTTTCCAATCCAATTGAATTGACAAGAATCCCTCACAAATCTTTCTAAGGGAACTTCATAACTCTGAGAATCTCAAATCATAAATTGCCATTCTTTCTTCAGATTTATTAGCAAAGGACGCGTCTCTCTCTCTCTCTATCATTACTCTTCCCCTCTCCTGCCTATAAATTCCACTACTCCTTCATGTTGCCTTCACCACACCAATCTCAGAGACAGATATCAGCGACTTCATTCTTGGGTGGAGGATCCTTTCCTTCATCTTCTGGTATATTCTTATTACTTCCTTTTCAGTGTTTTCTTCTCTGTGCTTTGTCGTCTTTATCTTCAAACTGACTCCTCCTCCTTCTTCTTCTTCTTGTATCACGTCACGAAGCTTTCATCATCCGTTTTTAATTTCTATTTCTTTTGAACTTGTGTTTGCCCTCTCTCGTGTTCCTTGGCTACTTTTGTATTCATTCCGCAGTTTTAAGTATGATCGATCAGTGTAAACAAGCCTTATTTTCTGACATTTCTTTTGAAACTCCCCCCCCCCCAAATTCTCGTTTAGCCGTTAACTAGATTTGCGTGAAATAAAACGGGCCATTGCGTCCGAAATGTTATTTTATCTGAAATATTCGAAGTTTTTTAAAAAAAAAAAATAAAAAAAGAATTGTTTTCCCCCGAACCTTGGAACTTCGAAGTACTGAAAGATTCTCTTATATGAAATGTGGAATTTTTTGTCCCCGAATGTTGGAAGAAAGATTCTTTTGTCTTAAATGTTGAAAGCCCCCCTTTTTTTTAAAATTTAGTTTATTTTCTAACATTGGAAGTACTAAAAAATTACTCATCTAGTCCTATTTATTTACAGGATGGAGGTGAAGGAATTTTTTAGTCCTATATATTTATAAATCATTTCTTTAAATTTTTCTTATGAATATATAATTTAATCTTTTATTTATTAGTTTATTGATTTTATTCTCTTGTGATATAATATATAGTATTAAATTGGGATAAATTTGAAAATTTATTTAATTTTATAATAAAATTAATAAAATTTAAAGTGTTTCCGGGTCTATATACGTGAAAGATACTGAAAGCGCTGACTTATAAAAAGACAAAAGGAGTATCTCTTACCTAAAATGGTGAAAGTTTTTTTTAAAAAAAAAAATTATGTTTTCCTTGGAATGTTCGAAGTACTAAAAGATTTTTTTTTTTGTCTGAAATATTATAGGATTTTTTTATTTTTTATTTTCCGGAATGTTGGAAGTACGGAAAGATAAGAGTTATGCTGTAGTCAGTGGTCCCTGCACAATAAATACACACGTGCATCTATATGTAAGTGTCCCTTAATGATTTATTTTATTTTATATTTATATATGTGGGATGATGAATATTAAAGCACGTGTATCTATGCTATTGGGAACAGTAGACATGCAAATTAATAAAACGTTAGTACCATACAGAGGTTTCGGGTTATTAATATTGAATTTTGAGGTAAAAAAGTGAAATAATTAATATTATTAATGTTGGGTTTATTGGGTTTTGACAGATGCAAAGGTGAGCTAGATAGATCAAATCTAGCTAGAAGATGTCGACGTTCAATAATGACACGGCCTTCATTGAGGAACTGGATATGATAACTGCTCCATTTTGGGATGGCAATGACTCGGGCCAGCAGCCTTCGGCAGCAGATCAGTTGGCAATGTTGGAGGAGGAAGACGACAGCGAGGTTGAGGGGCTCAGCGCGGTGGAGCTGGAGAGGAAGATCTGGAAGCACAAACTCCGGCTGAAGCGCCTGAGAGAGCAAGAGATCAATGCAACAAATCAGGAGGGACCTGAACTCGTCAGGCAAAGGCAACAACTCAACTCGGAGGAGCAGGCTCGGAGGAAGAAGATGGCCAAAGCTCAAGACGGAATCTTGAGGTACATGCTCAAGATGATGGAGGTCTGCCAGGCTCAAGGCTTCGTCTACGGCATCATCCCCGAGAACGGAAAGCCCGTCACCGGAGCTTCCGACAATCTCCGTGCATGGTGGAAGGACAAAGTCAGATTTGACCGCAACGGCCCCGCCGCCATCGCCAGGAACCGAACCGACACCCTCGACACCATGAACACCCTCAACACCGCCGTTCCGACGCCGTGCACTCTGCAGGAGATTCAGGACACAACACTGGGTTCTCTGCTGTCAACTCTGATGCAGCACTGTGAGCCCCCTCAGCGGCGATATCCACTTGATAAGGGTGTTGCACCGCCGTGGTGGCCCACCGGGAATGAAGACTGGTGGCCCCAGATCGGAATACCCATAGAACAAGGCCCGCCACCTTACAAAAAGCCTCATGACCTGAAGAAGGCTTACAAAATCGGGGTCCTCATGGCCGTGATCAAGCACATATCACCCAACATACCAAAGATTCGGAAGCTGGTGAGGCAGTCCAAGTGTCTTCAAGACAAAATGACGGCCAGGGAAAGTGCGGTGTGGATCGCCATTGTGAATCAGGAGGAGGCGTTGGCCAGGCAGCTGTTTCCCGATTATCGCCCGCCGTCATCCTCCCCGATATACGGTAGCTCCCTGCCTGATGAGTGCAGTGAGTATGAAGTGGAAGGGATATTGGAGGCGTCCATTTTAGAGCTGGAGGATCGGCGCCGGAAGCGCGTCACTTTCCTCAAAACATCCAAGATGGACAGACTGAAGGAAGCAGGCTTCATGGCGTCGTCAATGAAGAGGAAGATGAGTGAGTTCAACAGCAGGATGATGATGCCTAGTGAGCCACAGATGTTCACGTGTCCACATCCCATGTGTCCTTACACTGAAGCTCGTGTTGGTTTTCCCGACAGGATCTCTAGGGACGTCCATCAATTCAAATGTCCCTACAGAGACTGTGCTGGTTTATCATCATCAAATCATAAGGCTCCTACTTCCTCAATTGATCAGCTCAAGGCAATCCTATCCTCCCCTAACTTATTTAAGCCGAATCCTCAGCCGACTCAACCTGTTGCTTTGTCTCTACCACCCACAACGGCCACCTTTAATACGCCGCCGAGGAGGCTCCCGGTAGTTCCAGACATACTCAACAGCCAGACAAGGATCACTGATCTTGTGCCAATCTATGGCACAACCTATCCAGGTAGCAGCTCAAACTTCACAGGTGTCGGCATTGGCGGCGGCGGGAGCAGCAGCAGCAACAAAGCCGCGGTTTTGGACAATAATAACCTTTTGGCTGCAGAAAGTCAGGTGCAGATGGTTCAAGGGATGATGATGAACAATGGTGGGGGCAGCTTGTTTCAGGATTCAAGCATGGCGTCGGCTAATAACAACAGCAACAGCAACAACAACAATCCACTGACTCAGATGCTTGCACCACCACCGCCACAGAAGGAGGCTTCTCAGTTTGACTCCTTCAAGGCTCTGATTTCTGCTTTTGAGACCAACCACAGCAACAACAGCGCCAGCATAATCATCAACGCCAACAATATCATCTCCTCCACCACCACCAACGACAGCACCATCATCAACAATAGCAACATCTGCAGAAACAACAAAATCATGAGCAGCAACAACGATGTCATCATCAACAACGGTGGCAACGGCAACAACAACAACGAGGAGGAGGAGGAGGAGGGTAACATGAACATGGGCAATAACAACAATGAGAGCAACTACGATGTGATATTTGGGTCGCCCAGTGATGAGTTTGGGTCGTTCGATCTGAGGGAGAATATGCAGCAGCCTGACCTATCTGCATTGTTCCAGTGAATGAGTCTGTTGTGCAACTCCATCTATCTATCCCTTTCACTGTCGTCTTTAATTTGTTATATATATCTCAGGGCATCCAGTGTCGTCTTTCTTTTCTTGTTTTTGTTTCTGTGTTGTCAATAACAATAATGAGTGTGTGTACCCCTGCTTCTACATTAATGTATGCACTGCCTTGTGTTTGTCATATGAATAAGTCCTTTTTATATATATGCTCCGTGTTTTTATTATTACGTTCTTCCTATATTGCTCAAGAAATTCTCTGACTGCGTTAATACTTATTTTTCATATACACACACGCGCGCGCGTGTATGTGAGAGAGATAACTGCACGTACACAATGAAATAACAATATATAATAAGTGTGGATTCAATTTTAAAAAAAAAAACAAGCAAAAGTATACAACTTGAAAAAAAAAACTAAGAAAATGTAGAGGACAAATAGATTATTCTTAGTTTTGAATAGTTATCTCCTGCCTATTCATGTCATACTTATGCTGCCATAACAATAAAACTAAAAATGAATCGATTCTTTGCTTCACTGATTATTAAGAATATAAAATAACATTCAGGAGATTAAACCCCTAATGAGTCATGATCTGATAAAGTCGTGATCTGATAATTAGAAGGGGTAGTTATATACCATAGTACTTCCTCCGGTCCTAATTATAAGAACTATTTACTAAAATTTGGTGGGATTAAGGAGAAAAATTAAATTAGTTAATTATAATTATTTTCCAAAAATATCCCTCCATGTTATTTATGAAAAATGCATGCACACTAAAAACACCAAGACCAAACAACAATATTATCCGCATCTTTTCTCTATGAATCCTTTATCCCGTGTTAGTGTTTTTATAATGAAATAATTTGGAAAAATTCCAAAAGTTGAAATGTGTTCAGAGGTTATAGATCCTAACTGAACCTAGTCGATGGAATAAGTCAGGAATAAATATATTTTAACTTTTATTTACTAAATATTACTTTATAAAATATATAGGTATATTATTAAATTATTATTGAAAAGTATAAATAGGGGTATTATAGGAAAAAATTGATAAAAGTTAAAAATTGCTCTTATAATTGGACCAAAACCAACTCCAAAATATGTTCCTATAATTAGGACCGGAGGGAGTATACAATACTATTAGAGTTTATTTGGTTTGAGGGCGGGGAGGGAGAGAAGAGAGGAAAATTTTTTCTCTCATTTTTACTAAATAGCCTATGGAAAATTTTCAATATTCTAAAAATACACTCTCAACAAAAAAGAATATTTCTTTTTCATTAATAGCAATTTGATCAATATCCTCCCTAAGGATTCATCATCTTCCCTCAAACCAAACATACCCTTAGACGCCATTCTAAAGTAATTAATATATCACTTAATTAAAGCATATATATAAACTACCATAAAAATTGAATCAGGGATAGAATCTTTTTATGAAGACTTTCCTTTTTCAATCGTTAATAAATAGGCCATCAACCCAAAAAAAAAAAAATCATGGTAACGTCCCAGATCTATTTCCTATGATCGACAAGTATTTCTTTGTTGTCATTCATGTAATTTTACTATTATTTATCACTAAAGTTATGATTAATTACAAGTGCTCGGCTTTTCAAAATATTTATCATATTCTTGTAATTTCATAATTCTTTGCCTGAATTTAATAATTAATAAAAATATGTTTTTTGTATTCTTAAAATATCCTTTTAATCTTAAAAAGGAAAATTGATGGTTCTTTTTCAATAAATTATACTCATTTAATTAATTTAGACAATCTAAATTTCTTAAGAATAATTATTTGTTTGATGAAAAAAATTTAAGTATTTATATTAATTAGACAATAAAATTTGATCAAAATAAACTATTTTCTAGTCGTAAATGCAGAGAATCTAAGCTTGTGGCAGTGGCACATTCTAATTTGAAATGAAATTTTAACCAAACATTAGAATGTTAAATCTTTCCAACAAAACTAGCGTGTAACATAGAAACTATTTATTACTTACAAATGGTATTTCCGATGTATAAAAAAATTAATTACAAGTAAGAAAAAAAAAAGTTTTTATCATTATTCGAGAATGCCATAAGGTCATTCATTTGATCGCGCTTAGAACATAATTTTGATTTTGGTCGATGAGAGCTGAAGTCTAATTAGTATATGAGGTAAGAAAAAATGTCTAATGAATATAGATATGAGTTACAATAAAAAAGATCAGGGAGAGTTAACTTTAATTTCTAATTGCAGGCAAAAAAATTCTAACTGGTCAAGAGGAGGCAATTCAGGTTGGGGAAAAAAGGGAGGAGCCAATTCAGGAGTCCGGTTTCTCTCCATATCTCATTTCTACTCATCCCTCATTATCTACAAATCGTGATAGTCGAAATCTTGATCCAAGGGCTCAGAACATTTTTAAAAAACCGCATGCGGTTTTTTTTTAAATTGTTCTGGGCCCTTAGATCAAAATTTCGACGGCCAGGATGAGACTGTGAGAAAAATATTTATGAGAGAATCCTCTTCCGTCAATTCAGTACTCTTGTACTTTTTTTTATATGTAATTTTCTCTCTCTTCATTAATCATTGATATAAGTAACTTTTTTATGTCTCAAAATTTAAACTATTTTTTTCTCATCTATTACTATTAAATACATATCTTTATAGTATTAATTAACCCACACTCACTATTTTTTTAACAATACACTTACTACTAATTCTCTTTCATTTTAGGCATTTATTTTGCATTCTCTCTCATATTTTCTATTAATTCTTTGTTATATATTTTACGCATTCTCTCTTCTATACTCTTTTCATAAATAGAGGCATAATTGAAAAAGATATCACATTTTTTACACATTTATTATCAAGGTACCACTTTGGTCTTATTTATAAGTCTCAATTAACTAGCTTTTACATATCAAAGAAAGTTGGTTTACTCATTAATTATGAGCTAAATTTTCAATTTTAACCATATTTTGAATGGTTCTTAGAGTCAACATGAATAAATTCATTTTTTTATAGGAAAAATTAGAATGAAGGACCCGGAGGAAAAGATATTTAAGAAGAAGGATTATAAAAATTGTAATTATTTAGAAGGACCAAATACAAAAATATAAAATTAAAAATATCAAAATACATCTAACAAAATCTTTCTGCATCCCCTTGTACATTCTCTCTGCATTCTATTTTTTTAAAAAAAAAAATATAAGTTTCACTAAATTAAACAATAGTTTTCTCAATTTTTCATAACTTGTACTGATATCTATAAAAACAAATGACACATTCTTCAATTTTGTAAGCATTTTTTTTTTTTCAATCAACACAAATTTTAATTAAAAATATATTATATAACTTTAATAAAACTCAAGGTCTTTTATAACTTACCATATATGTTAAATCAAGAAAGCTTGTATGATTTATTTTTGTTCCAAAAGCAATTTTTGTGGGTTAAAAAATTCATTTAATTTTTTTTTAAAAAAAATCTAAGTTATATCATCAAAAATATGAAATGAGTTTAGTTTTTATTTTTATAAAAATAGCTTAATTGATATTGACGTTAATATCAATCAAGCAACTTGATAAGATAAATTGGTGAAAAATAAAAATTAAAAACATATGAGTTTAATCATTATTAATTAAATAATATATTGAAAATTAAAAAAAAGATACGATCATGTCATGATTGATGTTTTTATTATGATGTTCAATTCTTGTAATTAAGTAATTATAATTTTTATGGTCTTTTATAATAAATATTATTTTCTCTATGTCTTTTATTTTAATTTTTTTCTTTTGTTTATTACAATTAAAAGGGGAAAATTATAAAAATCGCATTGATTACTATAAAATAAGAATACATAGGAGATATATTTCCATATCTTATGCAGAAATCAATTGCTCATAGAATTCAACAACAACAAAATTTAAAGGCAGATATAAAACTTAAAAAGTAGCAACATTAATGTTACCCTTAGGATTTCAAAAGTAGCTACTCCCTCTTTATTTTTATTTTTTTATAATATTTTAAAATTTGAATTGCCTTAATCATTTTTATAAAAGCTAGGTAAGAATTGTTTAAACATTTAATGATTTTTTTTTTTTTCATTTTTATCCCTCATTAAATATATGTATAGCATTAATTGAAAGGTTGATAATACTTATATTTTCTCTTTCTCTCTCTTACTTGCCCCTATAAATAAGGATATACTTAGAAAAATGGTTTATTTTAGACATACTTATTATATTTAATTAATGTTAACCGCTTTCGCAAATTGCCTAATTTAGTTATTGAGCTCTTACAGATAGGATCAGAGGGAGTATTAAATTACATTTACATATTATTATTATCCATTTATAGTTATTTTATTAAATTTTTTTAATGAAAGTTTAACAAGCACATAATTCTCCAATATAAATTAACATGACTATAACATTTTTTTTTTTATCAAAAAAAGTTTTGGAGGGGTTCGACATCAGTCCCCCACCAAGGCCAGGGCACGGCCCCGGGCTCTATGAGCACTTACTGGGGACTTACGAGATCGCCTACCAAAGGAGTCCCAGCGACGGCAGAGGGGATCGAACCCACGACCCAAGGGCCTAGTCCTGGACCCCTTACCATCTATGCCAACTCACATTGGCCATGACTATAACATATAATTTAAGCAGAAAATCACAAACACTTAAAAAAAAAAAATACATTTGTCATAATATATATTGTAATAAAGTGGCTGGTAGTAACCAACGGGGGTTGGCACAAGTGGTAAGCGGTTTGTGTCCTTTAAACAAAGTCTCGAGTTCGAGCCTTGTGAATGCAGAAAAGCCCCGCTGGGAGACTCACCCACCATAGTCAGGTGCGCGACCCGGTTCAAATTATGGACAACCAAAAAATAAAAAAAGGCCGGTAATATTATATATGGGAAAAAGAAGTAGCACTATAATGTATTATATTATATGAAAAGTTCTTAATAAGCTAAAGAAATATACCCCTCTATCCTTATATACAAGGTCATTTTATATTTAACTGAATTGTTGGGTTTTAACAAACAGTTAAATTTAGTTAAAAGTACTAAATATGTAGGAAATATAAAGTTTTTTTTCTTCCAAAAATGCCCTTATTTATAAATGTGTGAGAGATAGATAGATAAACAATAAGAAAATATGGTGAAAAGAGAATGTATTGAGGAAAGATAATGTGAGAGATTAAAGGGAATGGGTGGACATATTTGAATTAATGCATGACACTAATTAAAGGTAAAATGAATAAAAATGTACTTATTATTCTTACTAACTCAAATGAGACCTTATACAAGGGACAAACCAATTCAAAAAAGGGGACTCTTATATACAAGGATAGAGGGAGTAATTTCTTGAGGGGAGGGTAAGCAGGTTATGATAAAGCTAAGGGAGGGTAGGAACTAATAACTAATATATATATAAGCACCAATTTGCAATAAGGAATGAATTAGTCACACAAGTTCATGGCAGTATTGGAAATTAATAATAATACTTATCAACCAAATTAAATGAGTTATTGACAAACTATATATCAACATACATACGATCGCCCAATTGGTCGTGGTTGCAAACAGTACGTACGTACGCCATTTTTTTATAATGATTCTTGGTTGAAATTATAATTTTTCTGAGTGAATTTTTTTAGTTCCCATATTTCATATTTTCATCTTCAACATTTTCAGTACTCGGTTGTTTAAATGTAGATATCGCCAATGCTCCTTTTCTATGTTTTGGATGTTTATCTTTGATTTATGTAATTCGATTATTTAAATCTTACAAAAATGATAAGAAGGTTCTAGCTTTTTAAGTTTGTCCCCGATGTGTGCGTGCGCCTCTCTGAGCTACTCAGGATCCGTCACTAGAACCAACTGAGTTAAGTAATAAAATTCACCAATCCCAGCCTTCCTGTAAGTAAATTTTTCTTTCCAAAATTTCAAGGAATAATATAAAGCACATGTAAATATGCATGAATTAAATGACATGTATAATCAAGAGAGGAGTGTGGGAAGCCTAAGCTGAGAAAAATACTGCCACCTCACATTCTTTCTATCTCTGCAAAGAACAACCTCCTCAACCAGCAGCTCTTGCTTTTAAGCACGAGGAACTTCCAAGGAGGTCACCTATCCTGAAACTTTGATTAACCTTGTGATGCGCTAACTGCATGTCAAAAGTTTAAATTGATAGCAAAGGCGCCTCAGGAATCCCTTCATCCTGCCTGATGTGAGATTGTCATGGCCCGGCCGTGACAACCAGCTTCCTAAGCAAATATCTATCAGCTTCCTGCTCCTTATTCTTAAACACTCCAAGTATGGCCATCTTATCTCCACTATTCTTTCCTCCCATATGTATTGATTGATGCCATATATGTGAAATGGACTTGTATCTAAACATTATATATGTTCAATATTCCTTTCTTCACATTGCTTCATTTTTCAACCTAAAACCGAATCCTATGATATGATTCCAGTGTTTTAACAATAATCCTTGCACTGTTCATTTGGATTAAACTCTGTGAGATTGAGACTTGGATTGATCACCTGTATGTTGAGAATTTGCATTACCATCATGGGAATGAGAATTCCACCGATGGTACTTACTCTTGGCATCTTGAATAGCTTGTGTGAGTTCTGCATACATGTTCACACATGACCTGCCAAAATTAGTTAGCTGCCCCAGAAATCTGAGCAAACTCGCTCGAAATAGATCAAAACCCAACACCCACTCCTCTGAATTGTCACCTCTCAACAAATTCTCCACTGATTCACCATACTTGTTGCCACCTTTACCCTGATTCTTCTCTTGATGTGGTAAAAACCGGGCAATCTCGCCGGCTAAACTCTTTATAGAATCTGTAACGTCCTTGGAAGGTAAGGTATCAAGCTTTTCCAGCCAGACGCCACAAGTGGCATATATTGGAGGGCCATAGTTTCTCAATGGAGGAGGTTGAAGCCTCCTTTTTCTCTTGCTTGATGATTTTCGCTGCAGAGAAACACATTTGTAGATCCATCCATTTATGGCCTCCAAGTATAACTTCTGAGCTCCAATCCACTTGGAAAAACTTGACTGCAGAAAGTGGAGTTCATTTTCAAGATAAGCAGCCATCTGCCTGCGTAATTCAGATTGCGTGGCTATTCTGGGTCGGCTGTTACTATAGGCTGTTGACATTATCTGAAATTGAAGCTTGTGGCATTCAAACATTGCTTCCCACATTCGACTTAAACTGCCATCAAAGCAATAATAACAGAGGAAATACAGAAGTAAGTTCCTTTCTTAATATAAAAGTTCATATAAACAGAAACAGATAAATACTCATCCACAAAGCATATGTCTTGAGCCTAAGAAAAATGAAAACGTCTCTTGCTGAAGATAAACTCCCACCAGACTATTCATTGCATTGAGCTACGAAATTTATCCTAATCTAGGCAAAGCTTATTTGTCTATTTAATTCAGTTTCCTCTGATCTTCGTATTAAATGAATTTATATAAATAAATGTGTTTACTTAAGTAAATAATCTTTTAGGCACTAACTGCCCGTATGACCACTGAAGAGACAACGAAAATAGCAATCCTGATGTAACTAAAAGTTCTTGAGCTGTGAAAGCTCTGTGAACCATAAGTATAATGTAAGATTACCAATGCTTTGAAAGCAGGACCGGTGATGAAACCATTCAAAGCGCTGGTTCAAGATTCACCAATTCATCCGTGGTCGAATTGTGGATGAATCTGTAGTAATCAGATTAATAATTTTTTTTTTTTTATATTAATAAATTATACAGAAACATCAAAGACACTGATTTGACCAATTCTTGATTGGTTCTCTGTTCAATCAGTTCTGCACTGGTCCTTGCACCCGCTCACTAGTTTGGTCTAACTCTGATAACAATGAAGACCATACACACATTCTTTGTAGCATGCAATTAAAAGCCACAAGATGCTGCATAGATCAGCACTTTGTAAAGGAAAAAACATAATCATACCCTTGAATCAACTCCTCAAGTTGTGGTTGAAGCTCTTTGTCCCGCAATTCCTCAATCCTCTTTGATATAGAGTCTATCCTGTGAATTGCAACCCTAATGCTTGAATGCAGATCCTTGACGACAGCTCGAGTTTTATCAATTTTGGAGCTCTTTTCTCCTTTTGATTCTAGGCGCCTTAATATTTTACACTTCATGTCATACTTTTTTCTTACCAACCCACTAGCCTGAAACCAACAAAAATAAAAGAGGAGATTACTCAATAGACGTGGAAATAGTTATATCAAAACCAGATATAAAGTTCAGAAGGCATACCAAACCAAAAATTTTCATTTAGATATATTTAAGGATCCAATGAGAAAAGGGACTAGGTTTAAATTTGTTACAAGCTAAGGTATGTGTCTAGGGATGAGAAAAATATATTTCTCCAGGTTGAGTCATGGAGATTGGAGACCAAAGTATATTACCCATTAAGTAA
Organism: Acacia pycnantha; assembly: GCA_025563575.1. NCBI lineage: Eukaryota > Viridiplantae > Streptophyta > Magnoliopsida > Fabales > Fabaceae > Acacia > Acacia pycnantha. Next base: position 1,526,164 of record JAMWYP010000189.1, on the reverse strand, counting down.
TTAACCCCTTGTGCCACATATATTTTTCAACGTAATACTCATTTGTATTTGAAATGGGAAATCAATGTTGTCCAACAAAATTTAATGGAAAGGTCTTTCCTTTATACACCTGACCCTTTATGAAATTAATATTGCTAATTGCCACTGGTCCCCTTCATATCTAATTGCCTATAACTACAGGGTGTAAAAGCAAATTTCCCTAAACTTAGAACAAAGAAGCTGAATCTCCCTGCAAGCTTTCCAAGAAGTTAGAGAAATTATGGACATACATGTGTAGGTAATCTCCTGTTATGAAAATTGAAGACTGGATGCAACTTGACAAGATAAATTTATGAACACTAAATTTCAGTTGTTATGCTGGTTGATGTGAGATAAGTTATGGCAAATAGTTCATCAGGACCAATAGAATGGGTGGAAATAAACATCTTGATGCCAATAATTAGTCAACCCAAATACTTACTGAAATATAGAATGCCAAGACTATATCGAAAAGGATATCTATAAAATGAAGAAACCATTTAAAAATCATTTCATTCTGAGACAACTGGAAATTGTATAATAAAGAGCTTCTGTGCCTACTCTAAGATCCCAATCAAGATCACAGCATCATACTATCATCCCAATGTAAATTGAGAAATATACCAAGATCGAATTGTTCATAAAAAACACTATACCTTGACTTCATCATAGAGCTTTTTTCCCATGCATACAGTCTATCCAAGGTTGATGCATGGCTGCCAGAGATCATGCAGAAATTATCAAAGAGATTACTTGTGATGTTCTCTACATCATCTTTAGAGTTTGCTCCTAATGGATTCCTTGAAGAAGAAGATCGAGATGATGCTGTCCTATGCCAAGTTAAGTACTTAATCGAGTTTTGAGGAGGTTCTGAGAAGAGAAAAGGAAAGAATTAGAAATAGATTTCCAAGAAAACTAGAAAACTGAACAAGAATTTATTTCATATGTTCTTGAAGTGTTAATGGAGATCTTAAGAAAATATAAGCATAAGAGCTGAGAAATACCTTCAGGAACTTGACCTGGGTCTTCCCCACATGAGAAACATGCCTTCAATATTAAAGATGCCACAGACCTATCTGCCAGAATCAAGGACTCTCTTGTTTAGAACATTTACATCTGTAACTGTAAGAAAATTGTATAGAATCGAAACTTCACAATTTTAACCCCAATAATAACAAGATATTTGGTCAAAACAGAACATCGATGTTGGTATTGAATTACTTATTCAATTGTTTATTTAGTATGTACTTATATATTTATTACTATATCTGTTTATGTCTAACATCCATCAGACGGTAACTTACCGACAACCATACACCCAAATTTTTTATTTTTTTTAAAAAAAAGTGATAGATAGAAAGATTACTTTTTTTTGCTGGGAATATTGGACGGAAATGCAACTTATTTGCTTCAAGCATTTTTGGAACCTCTATGCCGGATTCTGAAGCTTTTGTAAATAGAAATTCAATATCTTTCATGCTAGAAAATAAGTCCTTTGGAGGAACGTTATTTTCACTATGATTTTCTTTCTCCACTGATTTATTTGTTTCGGATGGAATTAAAGCTACAGCCGATGCTGTTTCCAATGGTGATGAATCAGGGGAATTGCCCTTCTCGCCATTCATGAGTTCAACTCCAGAATCAGGATCCCCTACCAGAAGCTTGGTTGCGGCAAGTGATTCATTGACTGCAACATTGTAATTAACTCTGTTGAGATTTTCAAATCTTTGAACCAAGGAACTTGGGGCAGGATCATTATCAAATTCATCTTCAGAACGAAGAGAGTCCTCCTTTCCCTGAGAAGAATCCTTCTCTTCAGCACCGTCCAAATTAGAAAATTGATTATCAGAAAGACCAAAGTAATCCCAGCTGGGCTGATTTCGAACTGGATAAGTAGAGTCATCAAGAGGTGACATTTCATTCCTTTCATTTGAACCAGGCATGCTACTTTGTGGTGTATCTGATGATGTTACTTTTCCTACAGAATGAACAGGAGGCTTCTCTTCAACCTTTCTAGAAGAGAAACTGCTAAATTTCATATGTTCTGCTTGGATCTTACTATAGCCAGGAGGAGAGGGAGATGAGGAGAATGTTTCTGCCTCATTAAAACGTTGAGACTCAGATTGCAAAGAGGCTGGGAATTGTAAAAGAATCTTGTCAGTTAAACCAATGGGATGTTGTGTTGCATTATTAGTGGAAGTGTACAAGGAAGATTGAATTGGTGCCCCAGTTTCTATGAATTTTCTCAAAGCTGTTCCTGTATTTTTTAGTGACTGGACATACGACACGTGAGCAGCTGCAAGTGAGCATCGCCCATCAAGTGCTTGCCTAACAAACTTCTTCCTTTCGCGGCACAGTTGAAGTGCCTTATCATCCTCCATCTTGGAGCTTGAGGCCCCCATTATCCCAAACCTGTGCTAAATCTTAGGGAGGTGGGACTCTGCCTGCAAATCAATTTCATTATCATGGATATTAGAGAACTGACAAAAGACTAATATATGCCAGTGAATAAGATATTAGAACAAGAAACAGTAGCTACGAGAGATTCTCAGCACGGTAAAAACCCATTTCCAGAGAAACCAGATGCTTACAACGGAAGAGCATTATATCTTGAAGAAATATATGTTAGTCAGATCGCCACTGCTAAAAGAAAACCAATTCAAATTTCAAAACAATCAAAGAAAGAAGATAATGGGTGTCAACTCGGTGAATCAATCACCACTGCAGCGAGAAAAAACAAGCACGGTGGAGAAATGCAGGGGAAACAGATAGGAAGTTTAATTAAACAGGATACAGAAACCGCAAGGAAATGGATGAGTGGATGACAGAGTCAAGTGATGAACATCAAATCCGAACTAAACGAAGGGAAATCAAGGCTTGGGGTTGGAGAGGCAAGTGTTCTAGGAATAATCCCAGAGACGAGCTCAGCGAAGAAGATTTCAAAGGACATGAAGGTGTCAGACACAATTCATCACAAAGCTTGTGCAGTTAAGCGCCCACAAGCAAAATCGTGCTTATCATCCAAACATATCAGCCGCGTATGTAAATGAAATTGAAAAGAGAAGAGAGGCAATAAAATTAGCAAAGTCAGTGAGATCGAAATACAGCTTGTATAGCAAAGGCAAGGAGAAAAGCAGGGAAGCAATGAAATATATAGAATGAAATTTGATCAAGTTTGGGAATTTTGGCGTACCGATTGTGCAGTGAAGTAGAGCAACACGCCGAGAGCTTGTGCTTGAGCAAAGAGTTGTTATGGGAAGCATAAACAAAAATGGATATGGCGAGAGAGAGAGAAGGAGGAGGAAAAGGAAGAGCAGGAAGAATCTCGGGAGCCACGGTGCTGCCATGCAAAAGGCTAATAGAAGAAAGGCAGACATCTGAGCGTGAACGTGGAGCCCACTTGTTGCAACGTCTGACTCCCCAACGGAGCGTGCAAATCACGCTCTGGTTGCATTGTTTTTCGTCGGAGAGATTAGAGAGGATGTGATGGCTGAAATTTAAGAGAAAAGGAAGACCGGTTGTTTCAGGGTGAAGCAAACACGTATAGTTTAGTCAACTAGTAACTCCATTTCAATCTACTCCCAAATTAATTATGCGATTTAAAAAAAGGTTTAAGGTGCAAAAATAGACATGTACTTTTGTCAAAAGAGCGTCCAATAGCAAATACTTTTTTTAGGTGCAAAAGTGACTATGTGGTTACAAAAGTGGAGCAAAATTAACATTGACCGTTAGTTGACCGTTATCTGACGCTGACGTGGCAGTGGGATCTGACTTCTCCATTAAAATAATGCCACCTGTTGCTCCTTCTCTCTCTTCACAATTTTCATTTCCTTTTATACCCTCTTTCTCTCAGACCCATTTCCCTTTCTCCTTCTTCGTCTTCCCACTTTCCTCTCAAACGCCACCGGCGACGGCGGCGTCCTCCACCAACAACGGCGATGGCGGCATCCTCCCACTCTTGACTGAGACCTTCTTCTTCCTCACCCGAAAGGCAGACCAGAGAGGTGAGCTGGTCATGTGTGTGTGTGGTCCTTAAATTGGGAACCCACTTTCTTCCTTCCCTCGGACTCTCTCTATCTTTCATTCCCTCTCCAGCCTCCACCTCTCTCCCACTCCGGCCATCAGGAATCCGCCGGAACGTTCCCTCCGTCTTCCCAAATCGAATCGAAGCCTCTTCATCGCCGTTGAACCGATCTTCCCATCAAAGTAAGTGAATCCTCTGTTTCGTTCTTCCTGTTATTGCGAAATAATCTGACTCTTCCTTCTAGATTTGTTGAAGATGAATTCGTGAGTTTCGTTTGTGGACAACTGAGTTTCGTGATTGATTTTATTGGATTCTATTATATTGTCTGCGTTTTTCAAGTATTTGATCGACGAGTTTTTTTTTTTCTTTTCTAATTTCCAGTTCTTTGAGGTCGCTTCAGGTATTTGGGTATTTTCGATTTGGGGTTTCAGTGTTTTCGATTTTAATGCCAGTTTTAGCTGATAATGCCGCTGTTTTTATCGTTGTCGATAATGCCGCTGTTTTCGATTTCAATTTTTGTTGTTGATTTCAAACTCCTGAACATAAATTACTTGCTATCAGGGGGAGAGAAATCGCGCCGGGGGGACTTTCAGTGTTGGGTAAGGATTTGTGGAGAAGAAGAAGAGGGTGGTGGGTGGGTGTGGGGGGGGGGGGTTCAGTGTTTTCGATTTGGGAAGATGAAGAGGCTTCGATTCGATTTGGGAAGATGAAGAGGAAGAAGATGAGTTAGTTATTGCTGTGTTTGATTCAGATCTGGTGGAAAGAAAAAAAAAAAGCTTTGACCAGGGACTAAAATGAAAATATTAAAAGTTTATAGAGGGACTAAACTGAAATTTTTTGAAATGTATCTGGGGCTGATCTATAATTCATAAAGCATTAACATCCACGTCATCGTCCACATCATCATTTTCAGTCCAGAAATAGTCAACTAACGGTCAATGTTAATTTTGCTCCACTTTTGTAACCACATAGTTACTTTTGCACCTAAAAAAAATATTTGCTACTGGGCGCTCTTTTGACAAAAATACATGTCTATTTTTGCACCTTAACCCTTAAAAATTGATTAAAATTAGTTTAAAATAATAAATATGTCTTAAAATGAACTTTTCTTTTAAGCATGCCTTTATTTATAAAGAGGTAAGTAAGAGAGATAAAGTAAATATAAATATCACTAACCTTCTAATTAATACAATAAATAAATAAATAAATAAATAAATAAATAAATAAATAAATATATATATATATATATAATCATTAAATATTAAGACAACTCTTATTAGTTTCTTATAAAAAAAATTAAAACAATTTGTTACGGACCTAGTCAAGGCCCACTATCTCATTAGCTAGCGCAGGGGGCAATCCACGTAGTGGTCACAACCCACTAACCGTGGGACCCAGCCACGACCAGGGCGGTTGGCACGATCCCAGCCACGACCAGGATGATCTGCACGATCCTTGGACACGCACAACATGGGAGTCAAGGTGTCAACCGACCAGGTACGCTTTATACATATAGACGGAGGAGATAGGCGCCTGGTACGCACATTCTAATCTCTGACTAATCTACATTCGGTCACGAGGCACACACAGCACCCTTTAGGCGAAACGCCTGCTTGTGTACCGTGATCACATCTTCTCCTGGACGCTTGCCCTATAAGCATACAGGAGGAGCATCTAGATCCTATATCAAATCACCGGCCCTTCAATAGGCCGGACATCAGAGTTCTACACCAGAACAGTGGCGCCCACCATGGGGATTGGTAAACTTCAATTCCCTTGACCATGAGGATTAGCACTCGTGCTTCTAGCCAAAGACAATCGGAGGCTGACCGAGCTGGAGACACCCGTCAACCACCACGACAACCACCCCGTAACAAACAGCCGATCAACGTACGAGGACGACCAGCAGGAGGAGGAGGACCGGCTATCTCAGCCAGAGGAACCTTTGGTTCCCAGCAACGAACGAAACCGTGAGGACAACCCGTCCGACACGGAGTCCTCGGCTCCACGAAACCAAGATCGTGGGGCCCAGAACTCCAATCCAGGGGGTGGCCGAGACATCCCACCCGCCGAACCAGATTTTCGTTCTCTCCAAGCCGGGATGCTTGCGATAATGAGGCGGGTAGACAACATAGACAAGCGTCATACCCTTCACTACCAGCGAGCGGAAGAGCGGGAGAAAAAACGGAACCGTGCTCTTTCTAGCACGGGATCGGGAAGATAGAACGTGGAAAGAGGATGACGAAGACGAGAGCTCGGCTAGTCGCGCCGACAAGCGTAAAACGAAACCGCTAATAGCGGAGGCGGGCTTCCCGGGCAGGAGTGCCAATAGGAGAAACCCACACCGAGACGAAGAAGGCCGACCTCTGATCAGGAACAATCGAGGTGACAGGGCGATTCCTCCAAATGGGTTCCAGCGGCGAAGATATGTCAGCCAAATGCACAATAGCTTTTTCTCAGAGGAAATCCAAAACGCACTGTTCCCAGAGAAGTTAAATTTGGGCGAGTTGACGAAGTATGATGGCTCACAAGACTCGACAACTCATTTAGAGGACTTTGACGTTCACATGTCGGTTAGAGGCCTCAAGGAACCGATCGTGCCTCGCATTTTCGCCGCGACGTTAAAAGGACCAGCATTGAAGTGGCTCCACACTCTTCCGTTCGGATCGATTCACAATTTCGAGGACTTGGCCGAGGCCTTTGAGTTGCACTTCGCAACTAGCAAACGGCAACCGAAATCCCAGTATTCTCTGTCCAAAATCAGGCAGACTCAACGAGGACGCACACGTTCACTTGTTGGTGGATGGCCTCGATAAAGAGTCCCGCCTGGCAGAATCTTTCCTAAAGGAGCGCGCAAAAAATCTTAACGACTTCATAACCCGCTCAAAGAAGTACTTGGACGTCGAGCAGATGCGAATGACAAACAGGTAGACCAGTCCAAATACTGCTCATTCCATGATGGGCGAGGCCATACAACGGATGAATGCTACGAGCTCCGTGATGCAATCGAACGATTTGTTCGTGAAGGAAAACTTCAACAATATGTCATAGAGCATCAAGGGAAAGGTGGAAAACGAAAAACCCCGACCAAAATTCAAGGAATATCATAATGAGCCAGCACGTTCGCCCTTATTTTTCACGAGTGACGACCTCGTGGACGTTGTCCCCGCCATCGGATGGGCTAGTGATCACCGGATAGTGGTCAATTGCCGAGTCAAGCGGATATTCGTGGACGCCGGCAGCTCGGCCGACATACTAAGCCGGGAGGCGTTCAAAAGAATGAGCTTTGGACCGGGAAGACTTGAAGCCGTGCAAGACAACCCTCATCGGGTTTAATGGAGAACAATCACGTCCGAAGGGGTTTATCGACCTCCGGTTCACCCTAGGAGTTAAAAGCGCCTTCAAGTCGGAAAGAGTGCGGTTCATAGTGGCCGAGTTCGTTTCACCCTACAACATAATCTTGGGAAGGCCGACCATTCATAAATGGGACATGCCGGTATCGGGATTCTCCAGACGATGAAATTAATACCGTGGAGTTAGACATCCGTGATGAGGAAGTGCGCCCAGAGCCGGCAGGAGACCTGGAAGATTTGGTGGTAGGAGACCCTCTCCAGACCACTAAGATCGGCAAACACCTCTCTCCCGAATTTAAAAGAAGTTTGGTGGAGTTCCTGAGGAAGAATCGGGATGTCTTCGCTTGGAATTCATCTCAAGTACCTGGAATAGACCCAAAGTTCTGTTGTCACAAACTAGAAGTATATCCGGGCTCAATCCCAATGATCGCAGAAAGAGGAACCACGGACCGAGAAAAAAGGAAAGCATTGGACATTCACGTCCAAGAATTACCGAGGCTGGATTTATTCGAGAAATTCAATATACAACCTGGTTATCAAATGTGGTAATGGTAAAGAAGCCAAATGGGAAGTGGAGAGTTTGTACAGATTACAAGAACCTGAATAAGGTATGCCCGAAGGACTCCTACCCAATGCCGAACATCGATCAATTGGTAGACAATGCGTCGGGATTCTAGCTCCTATCCTTTATGGACGCGTATTCCGGATATAATCGATAGCAATGTACCCTGAGGATCGGAAAAGACGGCCTTTATAATCGAAAGAGCTAATTACCGCTACAACGTCATGCCTTTCGGATTGAAAATGCTGGAGCTACATATCAAAGGATGATGAATAAGGTCTTTGCAAACCAGATCGGTCGTAATGTGGAAGTCTACATAGATGACATGATCGTTAAGACGTTAGACCAACAACGTCTTATACAAGACTTGGAGCAGACATTCGCTAAACTCATTGGCGTCCCTGCGGGAAAGTTCTTGGGTTTCATGCTAACAAACCGAGGCATTGAAGCCAACCCGGACAAGTGCAGGGCGGTGATGGAGATGAAGGCTCCGAGCAACAAAAAAGAGGTACAACAGCTCACAGGAAGGCTGGCCGCTCTAACTAGATTTTTGCAAAATGGGGCATGGACATCCTTGGTCCATTCAAGACCGCACCCGGGCAACTACGATGGCTAATTGTTGCAGTGGACTACTTCACCAAATGGATTGAGGCTGAACCTCTCACTACGATTTCCTCGGCCCGTGTGCAACGATTTGTTGAAGTCAATATAATCACGCGATTTGGAGCACCACAACGAGATAGTAATGACAATGGAACTCAGTTCACTGGAGTCGGATTCCGTGATTTGATTTATGAATACGGAATACAACATCACTTTGCTTCCGTGGAGCACCCACAGTCTAACGGGCAAGCTGAAGCCGCCAATAAGGTCATTCTTGATGGTTTGAAGAAACGTATGCTGAAGGCTGACACCTCTTGGGCTGATCAACTACCCTTTGTTCTTTGGGGAAACCGAACAACGGCTCAGACATCCACTCAAGAAACTCCTTACAGGCTGGCCTACGGCGGTGAGTCCATGATTCCCGTCGAAATAGGGATGATGTCTTGGCGCGGGAAGAGCATTTTATCACAAGGAGAAACGGCCAATAGTGAGGCGTTAGCAATGAGTTGGATCCGCCGATGAGGCTCGGGTCACCGCCCACCGTCGGGATATTGCAATGAAGCGGTTGATCGCGGCTCGTTATAACAAGAACGTTAGACCACAGACATTCCAACCCGGCTGCCTGGTCCTCAGAAGGGCTGACATCGGAAACAAGAATTCCAAGGACGGCAAACTTGCGGCTAATTGGGACGGACCTTATCGCGTTCGCGAATCTCTTGAGAGATGAGCTTATATTCTGGAGAACTTGGACGGAAGCCCAATCAAGTGAACATGGAATGCGGACAAGTTGAAAGCGTATTACAGTTAGGCCTATCCGCTATCAGTCCTAAAGCATCTATTTCCATTCTATCTTTCATTCAATGTTGGCCTGCCGGCTTTCCCTTGATTACAATTGTTTTGTCAATTATTAATGAAACTCTCGCTAGAGGGTATTTGTTGACTCCCAAACTTTGTCTTGTTCAAAAGATAAAATTATAACCAGCTTTTCAGCTGAGGAAAGTAAATCTGGCTAGCTATCGCAGCCCGAGCATATATTTACTCCGGGGTTCTTATCGTGTGATAATTACTAGGTTACGGACAACCAATAATTAAGCGCAAAAGGGGCCCAATTGGCCATGATATTTGACAAAGAGTTTTTACCGGAAACAGAACCGGCCGAAATAAACAAATTCAAAAAAGAAATCAACCCACAGGCTTGGGGACAGTCGAGACTTCTTCACCTCCGCTAGGTCGCATCACCATCAACTCGGGTCTCGGAGACACTGGAGGATCCACATAAGGGACGATCTGCCCATCTTCAACGTAGGATCGAAAGTGATGCCTCGTGGTGTTGAGCTCGACCCCGGTTCAAAGCTTGGATCTGGGCCGTGGAGTTCTTAAACGCCTCAACCACGGATCCTAGCAAAGAACTCTTGCACCTGGCTATCTCCGCCGTCATATGCTTTGAGGACGCCTCCCCCTCGCCTCTAATTGTCCTTCTCCTCCGCCACGGCCTTCAACTCTTCCTCGCTCTTAGCTTGAGCCGCTTTAAATCCCTCAATTATGACATTGGAGTCGCCCAAGATCCCCGGGTTTCTTTCAGAGCGAATTCCACCTTCTCCAGCTAGACTTCGCGAGCTTGGAATTCATTAGAAGCGACCTGCCATTGCTTTAGAGCCTTATCACGCTCCGTCCTGGCACGCTTCATGTCAGCAGCAGCCTCCACATACTTGTGATGAAGAGTGAGAAAGGCTTGGGTCAGGCCGGCACCTCTCAGAAAAGCGTGTCCAGCCGCTTGAATATCTCGGACATCTCGCCTCAGCAGGGGTACGGGCTCTTGATAGCGGGGAGGAGGCAAGAGTGCGACGCTCAGTTCTTCGGTAATCCCTTTACTCCACAGAAGGGAGCGGGGAAGAACAGTTGGAGGACGAGGAAGAGTCAAGGTAGTTTGCACGGATGAAGGCCCAGCCTCGACCGACTTGGGAGGCGGCATGATAGCAGTAAGAGAGGATCGGATAGGAGAGGCTGGGATAACGGAGGCCGGTGTGGCGTCGGTCGAGGGGCCGACCCTGTGTTTCTTAGATTCAGCCGGCTTCGAGGACTCTCCAACCTTGGATTTGCCCGCATCCCCTGCCGACCTCTTTCTCCCTTTGGCAGGCGGGTCCGGGATGCTAGATAGATATTGCGGTAGCGGCCCTTTCATTTTGAGACCTACACAAAACAAATATTATTTTAGCTACTAGGAAGCGAAACATAGTACTTGACTAAAACACGGAGCGACATCAGTATTAAACAACGGAAATGTCATACTCGGCCGCGATACGAGCTCTTCCTGGTGCCAGGCCTCGTCCCGATATTGGGCCAACAAGGACGCGGCCCCAACAGTACCATTGGCCTTCACGTGGTCGGTTATGGCATCAATGGCTTTCTTCTCATGCTTCAACAGAGTGGACCGCTCCACCTTATAAGCGCTAGGGGAAACGTCATGGTGATCTTTACACCAATACAGCCCCGGATGGACGTCCAGCCTTTGAGCTCGGGTGGTTCCCTTCCAGAGCGAGCAATGTGGGGAGTGAAGAAGTAAAAGAACATCGAGGTGGTGCAAGGCAGACCAAGGGTCTTGCAAAACCATTCAAAGGCAATCACGTACCCCCACCCATTGGGGTGCAACTGTGAGGGAGCTACGCCAAGGAATTGGAGGATTGCCATCTGGAATTCGTAAAATGGAAAACGAATTCCGAGCCTGGTAACATAGTCAAAGTAGAAGAAGAAAAAGGAGTTTTGGCTCCCCTCCCTTATGGAGCACACAGGCTCTTCCTCTTCCGGGAGGCAAAAAGAGTAGGAGCTAGTTTCTCGCATGGGGAGATTTTCCAAGTCGGCCGTGGTCAGCTTCGACCGATAGGACAAGATTTCGTGGGTAACCCAGGGGAATCGCTCAACTAAATCACTGTGAGGGGCTAGCACGGTTCGCGTTTCCGGACCTCTGACTCTACGGTATGCGAAGAAGAGGATGACGCCATTATACCTACCACAAATAAAAATAAAAGGTAAACGATCGAATCTTCCTAGCATACCCGAGGTCAAAAATTGAAGGCGAGATTCCACGCCGAAGAAAGATTGAAGTCTAAATCAGCAGACTCGGCGAAGCGGGCCTGGAGGAGCCGGGCAAGATTGTGGCGCAGGAGCCCAAAAGGAACTCGGCCGTGGAAGAATCCCCGACGTAAAAGAAGTCGCGAACATTCATACTGAGACAATCATAGCAGGGCCGATGTAGGAATCCACCTCACCCTAGGACCCTGGCTTGCCACATTATAGTACGGGTCGGGCTTGGGAGGACAGAGAAGCAGACACGTCGAGATTTCTTCAAAAGCAATCTCGGATTGGTACGGAGTGTGGGGGAAACGCTCGGACTTTCCCTTACGAGAGGAGATGCCTTCTCGAATCTTCGCCCGCCCACCACCGTAAGCTTCCCCTTGCCTTCACGGTGATGATTGGTTAAAGCAACAGTTTGCGATGTTGGACGAGAAGATTCATCGCCCCAAAGCCACCAACGGCTTCTTCCCCTGACGGTTTTGCGTAGTTCATCCAGTTCTTCGGGGGTCATATCTTTTATGTCCTTCGACATTTGGAACTATTCTCCCAAAGGACTCAACAATCGACGAGCGTAAGAGGAAAAGGCTCACCGAAAAACAGGGAATGTTTGCACAAATGTGGGAATTGAGAACCGGATTGCGTAGAATTCACTCAATGAAGAAATCTAATCGAAATTCAACTAAGTACGACGCAATTTAGTAGCGAAACAGAGACTACAAAGCCTTGGACCAATGTCCACAAAACGCATATAGAAAGAAGAAACTACATATCGAAGGAACAAAGAGAAAGATAAAGCAAAGAATACCCGCCTAAGAAACGGGTGGTCGTTCAAGAAATTGTGAAATAGAAACAAAGTTGCTCGCAAGATTGAACTTCTTCACAAGGCAAGTTGAATCGGCAGGAGAGAAATTCTTGGGAGCAAGAGAGCGAAAGTGAAATAATGAATAGACTTGGCGGGTATAAAGCTTTCGAAAACCCAAACGACGGGGCAAAAGCGACTTATCACTCAAGTAAGGGTCACGCTCTCCCGCATATTTAATGCGCGTCTCTGTCAGCATTAAATGCGCCAAGGGCCGCATAGGCTAACATCCCCTCGCCCGGCTTCACGACAGCCGAGGGATGCCACTGGGTAAACTAATGATGACTTAGAGAAGAGGAATCGACGTAGAGAAAACGCCGGGGACAATGGGCAGCGCCACAGAAAAATAAGGGACAACGTATACCCTGGCCGTTGTCCGCTAAAGTCAAACACCCCAGCTCATTTGAAAGCCGATCCGCTACCGAAATACCTCGGTCCCTGGATCGCTCCTCCTATGAGCTCTACCGCTATGATGGCAAATCCCAACTGCTCCTTTTCAGAAAGACTCGGGTTTAGGATCTTAACTACGCAAGAAAAGAGCCCTGATACCCTGATAATTGAAGAACAAAGGGCATCTTGACAATCGCCAAGGTAACCCGACCACATGTCCGGGGCAATGCAATCGAAGACAAGTAACTCCGAAGTTCTTTGAAGCTCTGATAGATGCTTTCTCAAAGTCAAACGAGCGGTAGTAACTTCGATACGAAACTGGATTCAATAAAGATATCCACCCCTACCGACCGTACACTGACAACCCTGGCCGGGGCAATGATATCATGTTATCTCGCGATCAACAAAATTCGACATCCGTACTCTAGTCAAGCAACAACTAAACTCTTAGAGCTCATAGACCCGAACAACCGAGCTTGGGGGCAATCGCATGACCTAGTCAAGGCCCACTATCTCACTAGCTAGCGCAGGGGCAATCCACGTAGTGGTCACAACCCACTCAACCGTGGGACCCAACTTACTCACTGTGGCGGCTGGCACGATCCCACCTACGACTGTGATGATCTCGCACAACCTTGGACACGCACAACATGGGAGTCAAGGCGTCAACCGACTGTGCACACTATATATATAGAGACGGAGGAGATAGGCGCCCGGTACGCACATTCTAATCCCCGACTAATCTACATTCAACCACACGGCGACACACAAAGACCCTTTAGGCGAAACGCCCGCTTGTGTACCGTGATCACATCTTCTCCTGGACGCTTGCCCTATAAGCATACAGGAGGAGCATCTAGATCCTATATCAAATCACCGGCCCTCCAATAGGCCGGACATCAGAGTTCTACACCAGAACACAATTTAAATTTTGGGTTTTTATAAAAAGTACGGGAAGGAGTACCATGTTTAGAATTTTCTTAAAATATCTCTATTAACTATATATATAAAATAAGGTGTTTCTATCCGAGGATAACTTTTATATGATTAAAAATGTATAAAGGAATCAACGCACATTTGTTATAAATAAGGGTTAAAGTGTAAATTTGCCAACAAATTATTACCAATACCAATGAAGCATTCCGTATAGGAAGAATGGTATTAGGGAAATAATTGAGGGTACTTTATAATTACCAATCAACAATTAAAAAGTGAAAAAAACACAATTAAGGTGCAGATTAACCAAATCTAACTATTGCCCCGTCACTGCCTTGGTGTCTCCATCTATCCATTGACCGGCCACGCGTCGCCGATGTAGCTGCCTCCAAAGCTTCTATTTGCCGGGTGTTCCATTCTACCTTCTTGAACTCATCAAGGTCCGTATGCAGCTTCAGGGCAAGAATCATGCATTGAAACTAAAGCCAGCAGTCCACAGCTTTCAACCGGCACCCTGGTTCCATCCCTTCGATGCCACAAGTAGCAGCCGTTGCTACCACAACGCCTGCTATCTCTGTTGGTGTTTGCCTTATCAAACAAGAAGGCTTAACCGCTCTTTTCTTTAGCGTCTCCGCCACCTTCCTACGCCAGTGCCTCATATTTTAACGTAATTGTGATAGTTTTTGTTTTAATAGTTATTTAAACTTTTTTTCATTTTTTAACTATTGATTGGGAATTATGGTACCCTCTAATTGATTTTTGCGTCGTATACTCCACTTGATAATAGTTCGTTTAGCAAATATGCACTTTAACCCTATAAATAACTAACTTAACTATTTTTTTAATATCTGCAAATTAATTATTGGGAGAATCCCTGTCAAGGCCCAATTAAGACCCAAAATTGCAAAAAAGGCCCCAACCACTTTCACATACCAAAAAGGGCCCTAGGGCCTTTTCTGGGATTTTTCATTAAAATGTTAGTTGTTAATATGACTCCATTGAGTTGTTAACCTAGGGCTGATATTGTTGTTGGAAGTGGACGGGATGAAGTTGTTAAAATATTGTTGTTAATGCAACTGATTTAGTTGTTAACGGGTATTGATTTTGTTGTCAATTTGGCTGTTTTAGTTGTTAACGATTATACCAGAAAAGGCCCTAGGGCCCTTTTTGGTATGTGAAAGTGGTTGGGGCCTTTTTTGTAATTTTGGGCCTTAATTGGGCCTTGACAGGGATTCTCCCTTAATTATTCTATTTTGCTATTATATAAGGACCTAATGGAGTATTATATATATATCATTGGGTACCATGACTCACCAACTCAACATGTAATCATATTACCACTGTTACGGACCTAGTCTAGGCCCATTATCTCACTGGCTAGTACAGGGGGCAACCCACTATCCGTGAGACCCAGCCATGACCTTGGACACGCACACACGATCCCAGTGGCGCCGACCGTGGGGATCAATAAACTTCAATTCCCGTGACCATGAGGATAAGCACTCGTGCTTCAGGCCAAAGACAATCGGAGGCGGATCAAGCGGGAGACACCCGTCAACCACCACGTCAACCACCCCGTAACGAGTAGCCGATTAACCAATACGATGGAGACCATCAGGAGGAGAAGATCGGTTATCTCAGCCTTAAGATCCTTTGATTCCCAACAATGAACGACATCAAGAGGACAACTCCGTCCGACACGGAGTCCCGGCCCACGAAACCAAGACCGTGGGCCATGTAATTCCAATTCGAGAGGCGGCCGAGACATCCCGCAGCCGAGCCGTACTTTCGATCTCTTCAAGCCGGGATGCTTGCGATAATGAGACGGTGGACAACATAGACAAGCGCCATACCCTTCACTATCGCCGAGCGGAAGAGCGGAGAAAAGACGGACTCCACACCCTTTCCAAAAGAGGACTGGGAAGATAAAACTTGGAGAGAGGACGACGATGACGAGAGCTCGGCTCGTCGCACAGACAGGCAGAAGGCGGAAACCGTCAACAGCAGGAGGGCCAATAGGAGAAACCTAAACCGAGATGAAGAAGGTCGACCTCAGGCAAGGAACCATCGAGGTGACAGGACGATTCCTCCAAGTGGGTTCCAGCGACGGAGATATGTCAGCCAAATGCACAATAGCTTTTTCTCAAAGGAAATCCAGAACGCCCGATTCCCCGAGAAGCTGAATTTGGGCGAGTTGACAAAGTACGACGGCACACAAGACCCGACGACTCATTTAGAAGACTTTGACGTTCACATGTCGGTTAGAGGTCTCAAGGAACCAATCGTGCCACGGATCTTCGCCGCGACGTTAAAAGGGCCGGCGTTGAAGTGGCTCCATACTCTTCCTTTTGGGTCGATCCACATGCGCGGACTCAACGAGGACGTACACGTTCACTTGTTGGTGGACGGCCTCGATAAAGAGTCCCGCCTGGCCGAATCATTCCTAAAGGAGCGGGCAAAAAATCTCAATGACTTCATAATTCGCTCAAAGAAGTACCTGGACGTCGAGCGCATGCGATTGGCAAACCACCCCAATCCAAGGCGGGACCATGATGAGAACCACCCTCCTGTGGGTCGAGACTTCTCGATGACGTAAATAGGGATTCCCGAGAAGGGGAACGAAAACAAGAGCCGGGGTGGCAAGTCCGATCACGGAGCAAGTACGAGAAATATTCAGCTCCGACGGTGCCTCGGCCTCAAGTATGGAAGGAGGTGTCAACAACCGAGATGAAGAAGGTCGATCGACCTCGTCTCGTCCTACCGAAGATCCGGGGTAGACCAATCTAAATATTGCTCGTTCCATGATGGTCGAGGTCATACAACTGATGAATGTTACGAGCTCCGTGATGCAATCGAACGATTTGTTCGTGAAGGCAAACTTCAACAGTATGTCATAGAGCCCGTTTGGATTTACTTAAAAAAAAAAAGTGCTTTTTTTTTTAGCTCCATGTTGTGCTTTTTTTTTAAGCTCAAAATTTGAGCTTTTGAAAAAAGCAGCATTTTAGCTTTTTTTTGTGACTTTTACTTTTTTTAAAAAATATTATCTAAACACATAAATTAATTTTTTTTGGAATTAAAAAAAGTGCTTTTTTTATGAAAAAAGCCCATCCAAAAGGGCCCATAGAGCATCAAGGAAAAGGTGGTAAACGAAAGACCAAGAACCGCAGCAGGACTCCCCCCCGAAAGTTCAAAAAGCAGGAAGATAAGCACAAGGCCCCTGAAGTCGATGACGAATTTCCAGAAGCTGAATTCGACAGTAACGTACCGCGGAGCAATGGGCTGAGGCGGAGATACTATGAGCGCCGAAGGAAATACCTTCGAGAAGTCCTATCCGTCGAGACCGACCAAAATTCAAGGAACATCACACCGAGGTAGCACGATCGCCTTTGTTTTTCACAAGCGACGACCTCGTAGACGTTGTCCCCGCCATCAAGATGGGCTAGTGATAACCGGGACAGCCACAACCGCCGAGTCAAGCGGATATTTGTGGATGCCGTAGCTCGGCCGACATACTAAGCTGGGAGGCGTTCAAAAGAATGAGCTTGGACCGGGACGACTTAAAGCCTTGCAAGACAACCCTCATCGGGTTTAATGGAGAACAATCGCGTCCGAAGGGGTTTATCGACCTCCGGTTCACCCTTGGAGTCAAAAACGCCTTCAAGTCCGAAAGAGTGCGGTTCATAGTGGCCGAGTTCGTTTCACCTTATAACATAATATTGGGAAGGCCAACCATTCACAAGTGGGACATGCTGGTATCTACAAAGCATCAAAAGCTCAAGGTGATAGGCAACCAAGGAACCGTGGTCACTGAATCGGGATCAAAAAGAGTCTCGACAGTGCTACTTTGAAACCGTCAGAATTGGGGGGGGGGGGGCGGATCTTCGTCACAGCCCCAAAGAAGCAGCTATCCTGGACCGTTCGACCGGGATTCTCCAGCGACGGTTAGTACCGTGGAGTTAGACATCCGCGATGAGGAGGTACGCCAAGCTGGCAGAGACTGGAAGATCTGGTGGTAGGAGACCCTCTCCAGACCACTAAGATCGGCAAACACCTATCTCCCGAACTTAAAAGGAGTTTGGTGGAGTTCTTGAAGGAAAACAGGGATGTCTTCGCCTGGAATTCATCTCAGGTACCTGGAATAGACCCGAAGTTTTGTTGTCACAAACTAGAAGTCTATCCGGGCTCAATCCCAGTGTCGCAGAAAGAGGAACCACGGACTTAAAAGGAAAGCATTGGAAATTCACATCCAAGAATTGCTTGAAGCCGGATTTATTCGGGAAATTCAAGATACAACCCGGTTATCAAATGTGGTGATGGTAAAAAGCCAAACGGAAGTGGAGAGTTTGTACAGATTACAAGAACTTGAACAAAGCGTGCCCGAATGACTCCTACCCAATGCCAAACATCGACCAACCGGGTGGACAACGCCTCGGGATTCCAGCTCCTATCCTTTATGGACGCATATTCCTGATATAATCGATAGCGATGTACCTGAGAGGATCAGAAAAGACGGCCTTCATTACTGAAAGAGCTAATTATTGCTACAATGTCATGCCCTTCGGATTGAAGAATGCTGGAGCTACATATCAAAGGATGATGAATAAGGTCTTTGCAGACCAGATCGGTCGCAATGTGGAAGTGTATATAGATGACATGATCGTCAAAAATTTGGACCAGCAACGTCATATACAAGACCTGGGAGCAGACATTTGCCAAACTCAAAACCTGTCGAATCCGACCGAACCCGGCCAAGTGTGCTTTTGGCGCCCCACTGAAAGTTTCCGGGTTTCATGCCGACTAACCGAGGCATTGAGGCGAACCCGACAAATGTAGGGCGGTGATGGAGATGAAGGCTCCGAGTAATAAAAAAGAAGTCCAAATAGCTTAACCGGAAGATTGGCCGCCCTAACCGTGTTTTGCCAAAGTCAGCAGAGAAGGCTTTGCCCATGTTCAGCTCTTAAAGAAGGAGGCATCGGTGGAGTGGAATTCAAAGTGCGATGACGCATTTGAAGAGATAAAGCAATGTCCGGCCAATCCTCCAGTCCTCTCAAAACCTCAACCCGGCGAGAGTCTTTTCCTTTACTTATCCATCGGCGAGAGGCCGTCGGCGCGGCCTTAGTAAGAGAGGCGGAACACGGACAAATTCCTGTATATTTTGTCGCGTAACCCCGCAGAATGCCGAGGTCCGATACCAAAAGCCGGAGAAAGTGGCATTCGCTCCGCTTATTGCGGCCCGTCGATTAAGACCTTATTTCCATGGTCACCATATTGTTGTTAGAACAAGCCAGCCAATTCGACAAGTCCTACATAAGCCGGACCTAGCGGGGAGGATGACTAATTGGGCGATAGAACTCTCCGAGTTCGACATCACCTATGAAGCTCGCCATGCAATCAAGTCACAGGCGTTGGCCGACTTCATCAGAGAGCTCACCCCGGCAACTAGGGCAGATGATACGATGGCGGGCGAATGGAAGGTGTATGTCGACGGATCGTCGAACACGAAAGGAAGTGGAGCCGGAGTCATCATTGAGAGTCCACAGGGGGTTACAATTGAGCATTCGTTGCATCTTAACTTCCCAACTTCGAACAATCAAGCAGAATACGAGGCCTTGATAGCCGGGCTTTTCAAGCCAAGGAAAATGGGGCCACAAGAGTTAAGGTTTTCACCGACTCCCAACTTGTGGCGGCTCGCATCGAGGGTACGTATCGTGCTAAAGGCCCACTAATGGCCAAGTATCTCCTAAAAGCCAAGGACTTAATGTCGACTTCGATGAAGCAACCGTTACCCATATTCCTCGAGGAGAAAACGCAAGAGCCGACATTTTGTCAAAATTGGCAAGCACTAATCAGGCTGGTTGTCACCGCACGGTTGTCCAGCAAAATCTCGAAGATCCGGTGTGCATGATGGCTATTTCGGTTGAATCACGACTGAAAAAGCCAATAGAAGACTATCTTGAACGTGGACTCATCCCGCACGATGCAATGGAAGCCAAAATGTTGGTTCGAGACGCGGCCAAGTATACAATGGTGGAGGATCAACTCTACCGAAAGGGATTACATTCTCCCATGCTAAGGTGTTTGAACCCAAATGAAGCCGGGTATGTCCCCGGCCGAGATTCATGGAGGGGCCAACAATCAGCATATGGGGTTAAGGCGCCGCGTAAAATGGCCAACATTGGAGGCGGATTCAAAGACCCTTGTAAGACAATGTGATAGTCGTTAGAAACATGCCAGAGTTATTTGGCGCCCCGCCGAGCCGCATTCCATCACGGCCCCCGGCCATTTTACAAATGGGGCATGGACATTTTGGGCCATTCAAGACAAAGACCGGCAACTACGGTGGCTAATCGTGGCGTAGACTATTTCACCAAGTGGATTGAGGCCGAACCTCTCACAACGATCTCCTCGGCACGTGTGCAACGATTTGTTGAAGTTAATATAATTACGCGGTTCGAGCACCACCGAGATAGTAATGTACAATGGAACTCAGTTCACTGGAGTCGGATTTCGTGATTTGATTTATGAATACGGAATACAACATCACTTTGCTTCCGTGGAACACCCGCAGTCCAACGGGCAAGCTGAAGCCGCCAATAAGGTCATCCTTGATGGTTTGAAGAAACGTATGCTGGAGGCTGACACCTCTTGGGCTGATCAACTACCCTTTGTTCTTTGGGGAAATCGAACAACCGCTCGTACATCCACTCAAGAAACTCCTTATAGGCCGCCTACGGCCGTGAGTCTATGATTCCCGTCGAAATAGGGATGATGTCTTGGCGCAGAAGAGCATTTTATCACAAGGAGAAACAGCCAATAGTGAGGCGTTAGCAAATGAGTTGGATCCGCCGATGAGGCCCGGTCACCGCCCATTGTCGGGATATTGCAATGAAGCACTGATCGCGGCTCGTTATAACAAGAAGGTTAGACCACGGACATTCCAAATTTCGGCTTGCTTGGTCCTTAGAAGGGCCGACATTGGAAACAAGAATTCCAAAGACGGCAAGTCATGGCTAATTGGGACTGACCTTATCGCGTTCGGGAAACTCTTGAGAGAGGAGCTTACATTCTCGAAAATTTGGACGGAGCCCCAATCAAGCGAACATGGAATGCGGACAAGTTAAAGGCGTATTTCAGCTAGGCTTATCTTTTGTTTGTCTTAAAGCATCTTTTTCCATTATGTTCTTTGTTCAACGTTGGCCTCCGGCTTTTCCCTTCGTAACAATTGCTTTGTCGAATATGAATGAAACTCGTTGGAGAGTATTTGTTGAATTCCAAACATTGTCTTTTTCAAGATTAAATTGTTACTAGCTTTTCACTGAAGAAAATAGGTCCGATAGCTATCGCAGCCTGTACACGCTTATTTACTCCGGGGTATCAATAGAAAATGTCATGCGACCCCGATCGTGTCAAAATACTCTGACGCTATCTAGACAAAACCGAACCGGGCAGTGGCAATTTTCATTTGCCTTTGGATGACCCGGTTACAATACCAGAATTTTATAAGACAAAGCAAACACTAGCACTTTAAAACATTATGGTCTTATGACCAAGAAGCGCGTTCGCAGATTCTCGCTTACTTTCATATGACCTTGGCCCTGTCAACCGCAATAATCGGTAAAGTTATATTCTTATATGATGCATTATGATTGCTAGGTTACCATCTACTATTAATCGTATGCAAAATGGCCGATTGGCCAATCTGTTCAATAAGAGTCAATGCCGGTAACATAACCGGATAGAATATACAAAGTATAAATCAAGAAAATCAACCCACGGGCTTGGGGGCGGTCGAGACTTCCTCACCCTGCTCAGCCTCCAGCACGGTCGCATCGCCGCCTATTCGGGTCTCAGAGTTAGCAGGAGGTTCCACATAGGGGACAAACCGCCCGTCATCCACACAGCCCGAAAGTGATGCCCTCAGTAGTGTTGAGCTCGACCCCGGGTTCAAAGCCTCGGATCTCGGGCAAGAGAATTCTCAACGCTCCACCACGGATCCCAGCAACTCCCGAAGCCGGGTTATCTCCGCCGCCGATGCGCCAAGACGCCTTCCTTCCGGCTTTGACTGCCCCTCTCACTGTTATGGCTTTCAACCGCTCGCCGCTAGCTTGAGCCGCTTTAAAGCCCTCAATTATTACGTTGGAGTCGGCCAGGAGACCCTGGGTCTCTTTCAGTGCAAACTCCACCTTCCCCAGCTGAACCTCACGAGCTTGGAATTCGCTTGAAGCGATTTGCCACTGCTTCGCAGCATCATCGCGTTCTAATCGGCACGCTTGGGTCCGCGGCAGCCTCCGCATACTTGTGGTGGAGGGTGAGAAAAGATTGGGTCAAACCAGCACCTCTCAGAAAGCATTTCCCAATTCCCTGGACATCTCGTACATCGACTTCCCGCAAGGGTACTGGCTCTTGATAGCGGGTAGGAGGCAGGAGTGCGATGCCGAGTTCTTCTGCATTCCCTTACTCCACAAATGGGAACGGGAATGACAGCTTGAAGGACGAGGGGAACCGGGGTATCAGGCAATGAAGAGGGCCCGACGTCGGTCGACTTGGGAGGCGGCGAGACCGCGGTAGGGGAGGCTCGGATAGGACACGCTTCGATGACTCTCCGACCTTCGACTTGCCCGCGCCCGGGCCGACCTCTTTCTCCCCTTAGTTGTTGGCTCTGGGATCCCGTAAAGATATTGCGGCTCTTTCATTTTGAGACCCGCACAAAACACGTACACCGTGTTAGCTACTAGGAAGGCAAAAACGATGAATACTTTACTAAGACGCGAGCAACGCCGATATTTAAACAGCAGAAATATCATACTCGGCCTTGACACCATCTCATCTCGACGCTGAGCCTCGGCCCGATATAGGGCCACCAAGGAGCCGTCCCCAACAAGCACCGTTTGCCTTCACATGGTCTATTATAGCGTCGATGGCTTTTCTTTCAGGCTTCAGCAGATTGGACCGCTCTACCTTATAGGCGCTAGGGGACACGTTGTGGTGATCTTGACACCAATACAAATTAAATTCGCAGTCGACTTTTGTAGAGTCCGGCCCTTTGAGGAACCAAGGAGCTGTGCCAGTTTTAGCGACAACTTTAAAAAAGTTGCTCTTGAAGCGTTTGAAAGAGTCAGAGACTGGGGTAAACAAACGCCGGTTGGTTATTCCCCGAATGGACATCCAGCCCTTGAGCTCCGGCGGCTCTTTCCCAGAACGAGAGGTATGGGGGTGAAGAAGTAGAAGAACATAGAGGTGGTGCAAGGCAGACCAAGGCTCATGCAAAACCACTCGAAGGCAATTAGGTAACCCCATCCATTGGGGTGTAATTGCGAGGGAGCTACACTAAGGAATTGGAGGGTGGCCATTTGAAATTCGGAAAGGGAAAGCGAATCCCAAGTCTAGTGATGTAGTCGGCATAGAAAAGAAAAGGAGTTGTGGCTCCCCTCCTCACGGAGCACACAGGGCTCTTCCTCTTCCTGGAGACAGAGAGTAGGTGCTAGTCTCTTGAACTGGGAGACCTTCCAAGTCTTCTATGGTCAGCTTCGACCGAAAGGACAACACTTCGCGGGTAACCCAAGGGAATTGTTCAATTAAATCCTGTGGGGGGCTAGCGCGGTTTGCATTTCCAGACTCTGACTCAGCCGCGTGGGAAGAAGAAGACGACGCCATTATACCTAACACAAATAAAAATATAAACAAGATCGAGAATCTTCCTAGCATACCGATGTCAAAAATTGAAGGCGGGATTCCACAGTTGTGGTAAGATTAAAATCCAAGTCAACAGGACTCGGCGATGAAGCTTGAGGAGCCGGGACAAGATTGTGTCGGCACGAGCCCAAAATCAAGTCGGCTGTGGAGGAATCCCCGCAAGAAATAAGTCGTGAGCACTCGTACAAGCAGTCATAGCAAGGGCCAATGTAGGAATCAACCTCGGCCCTAGGGCCCGAACTAGCCACTTCATTATACTGGTTATTCGGAAGGCCCGGAGAAGCGGACACGTCGAAGCTCGGGTTAAACACCCTTGGATTGGGAAGAAGCGGGAAGGAAACATTGGGACTTCCCCTAACCGATGATGTGCCTTCTCGAGTTTTCGCCTGCCCGCCACCAGAAGCTTTTCCCTTGCCTCCACGGTGATGATCGGTTAAAGCAACAGTTTGCGACGTTGGACGAGAAGATTCATCGCCCCAAAGCCACCAACGGCTTCTTCCCCTGACGGTTTGGCGTAGTTCATCCAGCTTCTTCGGGGTCATATCCTTTATGTCCTTCGACATTTGGAACCACTCTCAAAGGAATTAACGATCAATGAACTGAAAAGGAAACGGCTCACTCGAAAAACAGGGGGATTTTTGCACAAATGTGGGAATTGAAAACAGGACTACGCGAAAATTCACTCAATGAAGAAATCTACCCATTGCTTCAACTAAGTACAGACGCAATTTTATAGTGAAACAAACAGATCGAGCGAACAAAAGAAAAAGGCAGGAAAACAATAATACCTGCCTAAGATATGGAGATGCTCGAAGAAAGTTGCGGAATGAAGATGGCTCACGAGACGGATTATCTTCAGGAAAGCGAAAATTAGAGTGGATAGAATTTCTTCAGAATAACTTGGGTAAAATGGCACTGGAGGAGGCCTGGCGGGTATAAACCTTTCGAAAACCCAATCGACGGGGGCAAAAGCGCCTTTTCATTCATTAGCAAGGCTGACGTGACCTGTTCATTTAATGCGCATCCGTCAGCATTAATTACGCCAAGGGTCGTATAGGCTAGCACCCCCTCAGTTCGGTTTCACGACAGTCGAGGGACGCCAGCTTGCAGAGGCTAATGATGACTTAGAAGAGGAATCGACAATAGAAAGCGCCCGGGCACAAGGGGCAGCGCTCACAATCAAATATCCCGGCTCACCGGTTAGGCTAATCAGCCTCTAAGAAAGGACCCATACTTGGAGGTTTCGACCATGCAAGAGGCGAGCCCGGACTCCCGGATGGTCGAAGAACAACGAAATTTAAAAGCAAACATAACCCGGACCACATGTCTGGGGGCAATTCAACCAGAAGACTTGTAACTCCGAGGTTGTTCGAAATTCTGATAGACACCTTATCAAAGTAAAACGGGGGGTAGCACCCGATACAAAATCGGGATTCAAGCAACATGTCCACCCCGTTGACCGAGAGACTGGACAACCCTACTGGGGCAAGGATATCATGTTGCTTCGCGATCAACAAAGACTCGGACTTCCGTACTTCAGTCAAACGAACATCTAAACTCGGTAGCTCATAGACCTGAGCAACCGAGCTTGGGGGCAACTGTTACGGACCTAGTCTAGGCCCATTATCTCACTGGCTAGTACAGGGGGCAACCCACTATCCGTGGGACCCAGCCATGACCTTGGACACGCACACACGATCCCGGACACGCACAGCACGATCCCAGGACACGTACGGTGTGGCAGCCAAGGGACTAACTAACCAGGTATACTCTATATATACAGAGGAAGGAGACGGGCGCCAGGTACACAATCTCTAAGCCCTGACTAATCTACATTCAGTCACACGGCACACACAGCACCCCTTTAGGCGAAACGCCTGCTTGTGTACCGTGATCATACCTTCTCCTGAACGCTTGTCCCATAAGCATACAGGAGGAGCACACAGATCCTATATCAAATCACCGGACCTTCAATAGGCCGAACATCTGAGTTCTGAACCAGAACAACCACCAAGCAACTGGTTGGGGTTGTTCTAGCTGAACTAGAGGTCTCAAGTTCGAGCTTTGGGAACGCAGAAGTGTTTGGTGGTAGAGCTTTCCGCCTTTGTGGTCCAACCCGGCTCGATCTGGATTAGTCTAGACCCTCGATAAATCCTCCGAATTAAAAGGAGGTAGGTCCAGGATACCAGAGGCTCATGCAAAAAAACATGTAATCATATGAGGTCACAATAAAGGAATATAATCACACACAAAATCTCATAACAAACAACATATAATGATAAGTTCCAGAAATGACTACAAGTCCATACTATTAACTTGTTATTAAAACTTGTTGGTTATTATATTTTTTTAAGGTCCCACGCACAGTAATTTTGCCTTCATATTACGATAATTATATATTAGATGCCACTTCCTTGTGTGGCTTGTCCTTGATCCAGACATTTCATCCAAATACCTTCCCCTTTTATATAAATGATATCATTCATCAACTATAAAATTATGAATATTCCAGTTTATTTTTAAGCTCTACATAATATAGATAATTCACCCAATTACAAAATGTTTTGTTGCTAATTTGTTCACATAATGGAAATATGGCAAGTTAATTAATTTCCGTATGGCATAGCAAGATATCAATCCACTTTCGTTGTTTGATCTTGCTTGCAACACTCGTAATAATAAGAAATATGAAGTCTCTTGTGCTTCTTAGCACCGTTCAATTTTAATTTATAGGTTTAATATTTCTGCTTTTGCTGTAAAAATTTGTTTTCTGCCTCACTTATATAAAAGTGAGTGGGTCCCATTGTAAGGAAGAGAAAGATGAAATATTAGTGGGATCGGCTCACTTTTATGTGAGTATAATAGGAAAAAAATTCTGCAGTAAAAGCAGAAATATTAAACTTGTTCTGGTGTAGAACACAGATTGTCTAGCCCTGAGGGGCTAGGATGTTGGTGTAGATGGGGACTTGACCTAGGAGAGATTCCTAGGGCCTACGTACCCTGAAGAGGGATCAAAGTCCACGTAGTTCGAGGATTGATGGATGAGGCGTTTAGCCGAAGGGTCTCAGATGCTCTAAGACTACTGTCCGTGAATAGCCTGAGCGTAGACCGTTGTAGAAGATAGATGACGATCGCTTAGGTTCACGCTCTATATGTAGATGGCTCCCACGTTGTGCGTGTCCAAGGATCGTGCAAACCGCCCTGTCATGGCTGGGTCCCACGCTAGTGGGTTGTGATAGTGAGATAGTGGGCCTTGACTAGGTCCATAACAGGTTGCCTCAAGCTCTGTAGTTCGTGTCCCGAACTGCCGAGATTAGTTGTTTGATTGATCGCGCCGCACGGACTTGGCCGAGCTATATCCAGTGTGCGCAAACTGTGGAGTTTGCTCATTTCAAATGCTTGTTCGAGTTTGCTTTAATCCCGGTTATTGACAATCGTATAGTAATTGCCCCCACTGGTAGTCCAGTCTCTGGAATTTCTTAGGGGGTGGATTTGTTGAATCCAGATATCGTATCGGAGTTGCTGCCACTCGTTTGATTTTGATTTTGATAAAGTGTCTATCCGAGTTTCAAAGAACTTCGGAGTTACTTGTCTTCTGATTGAATTGCCCCCAACCGTAAAGTGGTGAGGGTCGATATTCTAACCGTCTCGTATAATTCCGTGTTCGTTGACCGGTCATCCTAGGATAAAGGGAAGTTGTCACCGCCCGGTTTGGTTTTTCACCAAAGCGTCCGAACATTTTGACTCGATCGTGGTCGGCATGACAGCCCGCTTGATATCCCTGGAGTAAGTTAGGAAGCGTCCGGCTGCGATAGCTCTACGGAGACAACTCCCTCCGACCGAAAAGCCGGGTTTTATTCTTCGTTCGTATTTGAATTACGATCGGGTTCAAATGACCACGTATTTGCTCTTTCGTTTCTGTCTTTGTCGTTAGAGCAATTTGAGGAGATTGAATCAATGCTCTCGACTGAGAGTTTCTTTAGACGGAGCCCGGATTTTAACCGTATTTTGTCAATAACCGGGGTCCGCCTTCAAATTTACACGGAGCCGGGATTTTAACCAGATTCGGTGTAACCGGGGTCCGCCTTCACATTTACACGGAGCTGGGATTTTAACCAGATTCGGTGTAACCGGGGTCCGCCTTCAAATTTACACGGAGCCGGGATCTTAACCAGATTCGGTGTAACCGGGGCCCGCCTTCAAATTTACAAGGAGCCGGGATTTTAACCAGATTCGGTGTAACCGGGGTTCGCCTTCATCAAGTCACACGGAGCCGGGATTTTAACCAGATTCGGTTTAACCGGGGTCCGCCTTCAAGACTTTACATGGAGCCCGGATTTTACTGGATTCGGTTTTACCGAGGCCATTCAGAATTTAAATTCTTCGCGAAGTTTTCTTCCCGCCTTTGAAGGTGAACAAACTGAAAGGTTTGGCTCATCTTTCCCTTCCAGCAATATGCTAAAGCTAAGACCTTAGAAACTTCAACTTGCATAGGCTCCTTTTTGGACGAGAGGGACTAAATTATTTCTACCAAGAACTCTGAATGTTTGCAGGTATATTATCCCTTAATTCTTTAAAAGCAAGTTGATTCTTCGGGGTCATGATTTCAGGCTCCTGTTTCTTCAGAAGCTCCAATAATCAATGTTCTTGTTCTTTATGTCCTCCATAACTTCGTGGCATGCTAGAACACCTGGATATTCAATGAATTCTTTGGAGAGCTTGCTGTTTCCATTTTGCTAGTTTTTTATCAGAATCTGACGATACTCTCTTGAAGAAGGTTGGATCTGAATATCTTCTAGAACAAGATTCTTGGCCACCAGGATCATATTTATTGAGTAAGTGCAGACAACCTGGAGCCATGGTTAATAGCTTAGATGATACAAAAAGAGATACCACTCGGTTGTAGCACACGTATCAAGCTGGTTCAAATATAAATGCTCCTGCAGCCAATTCCTCGCCAACACCCCAAAGTGTAGGTCCGAAGACATTTTTTATATACTACAAGTGAAGAGTTTGCAAAAATTTCCCAGCAGCTACTTGTTGAATGACCATCTGCCAACCAAACTAAAATCAAAATATCGAAGGGGATTAACAACACCTTCACCTACAAATTTTAGACCCGCGAAATGAATCATAGCATCAAATCTGTTTCATCGTTATTCCCCCAATAAAAGAAACCATGTTTGGTTTTAGAGTAGAGACTCCCCAGATCGTCCTTGTTTCTGAGATCACCCTTGCTAAATTCAGGTCTCTCAGAAAGTTGAGGCCCAACAACTTCTCAGACTCGATCAAGGGCTTCCATGACGGAATTGTCCAGATTATCGATGATAGAGACCTTAAATCCACTTGTTGAGGAGCCGAACGACAGCAGTGACCGCCGATGAAGCCGCACCACCAAAGACCAGAATTGTCTGATCGGAGTTCGCCATTATTTCGGATATCAGAGAAGACAGAAGAACAAGAAGTCAAGATCAGATGAGCAAGACTAAATAGTAGATGACCTCATGAAGAATTCTAAATATCTTCCTCGAGTTGCATTCGCTGAAAGAAGACCAAATATTGAAACACAAAATCATTCTTGACAAGGCAAGAGATCATAGATGACCAAGACACCTCGTCTTTCTTGGGCATTTCGTCGAACAGCTTGAGTGCCATGTCCATTTGCCGAGTTCCTTGATCCTGGTTCCCACACCCTGCAAAACGACTTCGGGGTTGTCGGCGCAATCCCAAAACGAAATTTCGGAGCATCTCGGCTTCTTCAGGGGATCTCAGCATAATCCCGACTCTGCCTTTTGAAGCATCTCGGCCCAATCACTTGTGCACTCCGGCCTGACTAGCACCTCGGCATCTCAGATTAAATCTCCATCCCTACTCGGGTTTTGGTAACAAGGCATTTCGATTTCCGACGCCCTTCAAGCTTTAATCGCCAAACGCATCTGACCTGATCTCGACGTCCAGAACTCACGACGGCAGAGGATTTGGTGGATGCGAGTCTGACGGCGAATTGGAACCTGGCGAGGAGACGATTCTCATGGGTGGTGAGCTCTGAATCCGATCGGAGCCCTGAGCCATGCGATTTGATGAGTTCTTATGTTCAAAATTTCATCTACACTGTAGTTTGTGGATGCTCGGCTGAAGCGGTTTAAATCCAAACAACTACAAGAGGATAATGGCGAAATAAACTACTTCTTGTGTTTTCCATCATTGGCCACGGGAATCGAAATTTATCGATCCCCACGGTCGGCGCCACTGTTCTGGTGTAGAACACAGATTGTCTAGCCCTGAGGGGCTAGGATGTTGGTGTAGATGGGGACTTGACCTAGGAGAGATTCCTAGGGCCTACGTACTCGAAGAGGGATCAAAGTCCACGTAGTTCGAGGATTGATGGATGAGGCGTTTAGCCGCAGGGGTCTCGTATGCTCGAGACGGCTGCCTCGTGAATAGCCGGAGCGTAGACCGTTGTAGAAGATAGATGACGATCTCTTAGGTTCACGCTCTATATGTAGATGGCTCCCACGTTGTGCGTGTCCAAGGATCGTGCAAACCGCCCTGGTCATGGCTGGGTCCCATAGTTAGTGGGTTGTGATAGTGAGATAGTGGGCCTTGACTAGGTCCATAACAAAACTCTTTATTTATTCCTCACTTATAAAAAAAATTAAATTTATTCATTTGCCTAAACTTTCTTAAAAATTGTTAAATCATGTCATTTACAACTAGTTTTATTTGGGATTTCTCATATTAATTCAATGAGAATCAAGTTATTGTAATATGTTTGTTAGTATTAAAACATTGGATATATTTCTTCACCGTTAGTAAATATATTGAGGATTACGGTTAGATCAAGGGCGGAGCTTGGGACAAAAATTTGGGGGGCCAAATAGTGGTGGGGGGATTTGGGGGCGCTGCCCCCGAAATTTTTTTTAAAGGAAAGTTTTATATGCATTAAAAAATAAAAGAATATAAATAAGAAAAGAAAATAATATATAAAAAAAACACACCACAAACATTGGAAGGCAAGAGGCTTTAATTTATGAGATTGAGAAAGCACATATGAGTAGAGCGTGGAGGAATCGAAGAGGAAGAGGAGAGGAAGCGTGTGTCGAAATTTTTGGCAGGAGGGAATGAAAAAAATCAGGGAAAAAAGTTATTAAAAAAAAGGGGGCTTTTTTTCATTATATTAAAAAAAATCTATTTTTTTTTTGGGGCCATGGCCCCCCTATGTCCCTTCAATACTCCGTCCCTAGGTTAGATCCATATAATTAGATATTATGGTAGATTCATATAATTAGGAATTATGGTTAGCTTATTAGTTGGCTTATATAAAGGTCTCCTTGTACTCTCTTTTATTATGAATGATCAATAATATTCAGATTATTCAACTACATGGTATTAGAGCCTTAGGGTTTGTTCTGGGCTAGTTTAGGGTTTGTTTTGGGCTAGTTTGATTTTTTCGGTAGCCACCTTCACTGTAGCGTGAAAAATAACGAGTTTGGTACTGTTCTGTGAATAGTGACAGTGGCTAAACAAGGGAGAAAGAGAGGAGGAGAGAGCTTGAGGTTTGAACCAGAGAAGTATTGTTCTGTGAACAGTGATAGTGGCTAAACAAGGGAGAAAGAGAGGAGGAGAGAGCTTGAGGTTCGAACCAGAGAAGTACTGTTCTGTGAACAGTGATAGTGGCTAAACAAGGGAGAAAGAGAGGAGGAGAGAGCTTGAGGTTCGAACCAGAGAAATCGCATCACAACCCCCCTTGTAGCCTTCTTTGTCGCGAATCTAATTTCCCCCTCCGTTGAGAGCTGCTATTCTTTCCTCGGCTTTGCCTCTATCTTCACTTCGTCACAGCATCAAAGCTTCTTCTGGGTTTCGATCTTCGACGTCACAGTGATAATTGAATATTTAATACACTTATTTTTATCTCTTGATCAATATTTAGGACTCTTTACTTAATAAATAATGGCTTTTATGTGCATTTAGGCTTTGGGCCTTAGATTGTAATTTTAGCCATTTTTATCGATAAAATTCCAGTTTTGTATTACTTCACTATTTTTACCATAACTCTTGAACCAGACATCGGATTTGCCTCATTTTTGTCTCATATTTCAGATGATTCAGAGAGCTACAATTGTTATGAAGACATAAAGAGCCAATTCGGACAAGAAGGCGGTCAATGTTGGAGCCAAAGTCAGATGAACAATTCTGGATTTTAATTGGGCTCGAATTTTGTAATTAAAGCCCATCTTTATTTTATTTTCGTTTTGGGCTGAACCATTAGACCTAATTCGTTTTTAGGTTATCTTTAAGTGAGGCAGCCGTCACACATTCATTCTACACATTAATTCATTCACGTTTTACAGCTTTTGGATTAAAGACAGAAGTTTTAGTTTTCTCTCAAATGTTCTTCATGTTCTTCGTCTTTTCTTCTTCTATTCCAACCATGCTCGGCTAAACTTCTATGATTAATCCAACGTGAGGATTCCATGATTCGTCCAAAGAGCCTAGGCTTAATCGGATTAGGGTTTCTCGATTCGTTTTCATCTTATCGATCTCGATTTGAAAATAGTTCGAATATTAGATTTAATATTCGGTTTGGTTCGTCCCAAGGACCGAGTTCGGACTAGGTTTAAAGTGTTGCCGTGCAATCGTACAATGAGACGCCACTGCTCGAATAAATGCTAGGCATCGTCTAGTCGAGGGAATTTCGGACGGATGCGAGATCTCGGTTCGTCTAGAACCAAACGCGAGTTCGTTAATATTTCGCTCAAGGATGGACGCTTCGGGAATCTAAACGTTGGGTTGGTCGCTTTTAATCTATTTCAGCTTATTAACGTTTTTCTATCTGTTTCAATATTTCGTTTATCTCTGTCTATTTCGTTTTAGTCTGTTGAATCACAAAAAAAAAAAAAAAAAAAAAAAATCCCCCCTTATTTCACTGTTAGGGTTTCGTCGTTGTTGTTAATCAAGCCCGCTGCAAGTTCGTTGGGAAACGATCCAGGTTCCCTATTACTGCAAATCTTTTATTGAATCTGGTTATTTTGAGAGGCACGGCAAATCTCTTTCACACAGCGTCGTGGGTCGAGTTTGAAAAGGTCAGACATTTGGAGTATTGTTTGGTCTCATGTGAGGCCGTGGTGTTTGTCCCTGGTGAGATTTTTGGAGTATTGTTTGGTCTCAGGTGAGGCCGTTTGGTGTTTGTCCCTGGTGAGACGTTTGGAGTATTGTTTGGTCTCAGGTGAGGCCGTTTGGTGTTTGTCTCTGGTGAGACGTTTGAAGTATTGTTTGGTCCCTTGTGAGGCCGTTCGTGTTTTTTTTTTTGGATCGAATCTAATTGATAATTACTTTCAGCTTGAGGGGGAGTGTTAGTAAATATATTAGGGATTACGGTTAGCTTATTAGTTAGCTTATATAAAGGTCTCATTGTACTCTCTTTTATTTTGAAGGATCAATAATATTAAGATTATTCAACTACATTCACAAAAAGGTATATATATTTTCACTTACATTGCATGCATGACGTTTGAAAATGAGTTATATTATGATAATCATTAATTGAAAATGAAAACTTGATTATTGTGCATATTTAAATAGGATTATATGTCAATTGAGACATACATCATGTAAAAAGAGTGATTAATTTTATAACAATTATGATTTTTAAAAGTAATTATAATCTATAATAAGTGTTTAGTCAAAATTTTGTAGACAATAATGGATCCTCGGAGTGCTATATGATTAAAACAGATAGGATTGTAGAAACGAACGTGAATGGCATCTGAAAGGAACGAGGGAGAGAGATCAAAGCAATATAGAAGAACAGAGAATTCTCAGATGAAAGGAGTGATGAACACAATATTATTACTGATCCACTTAACAAACTTCTGTGTTAGTGTCTAACTAATTCCATTACACTTTAATTATTACTCCCTCCTGTCCTAATTATAAGATCGGGTTGACTTTTTTTTTGAGAGATTAAAGAAACTAAATAAATTATTTAATCATATCATATGTGGTGTATTCTTAGATTATATATTACTAGTTTATTAGACAAACTAATTAGTTTGAAAAAAAAAAAAAACTCTAAAGTAATTTAATTAACTTCCTTAATCTCTCCAAAAAAATCAACTTGGTCTTATAATTAGAATAAGATGGAATATTCTCTTACAGCATCTGAGTGTGGTTGTTGGCATTTTGGATTGTTCTATCTAAAGTCAATAATTGCCTTAATGATGCCTCAATGCTTGTGTTCCTCCTTACGTTTTTCTTAATTAAACTTTCACCAAATAAAACTATATATGTGCCTTCCTTTATAAATTAATTAAAGTTTTAATTAATTGACTAAGCTCCATTAAGGGGGGAGAATTCTTGTTATAGAAATTTCTAGAGGACAAATGAATGAGATAGCATCTTATCAATAAAACATGGAGATGAAAGACGAATCTTCTCTAGACTTCTATTGTATTATTCCTGAAAGAAAAATAGCTTCAAATATGGCTTTGCAATAATGTCCCAGGAAAGATAATTATTTTAAAAAGAAAAGCTTAAAAAGGGCCAAGGAGTATTATTAGCTTTATATAAAGGAAGTAGCACATATATTTTTCAAAAGAAAAACATTTACAAAATAAAACTGCTAATTTTTTACCCCAAAAAAAAACAGAAGAAGACAATCAGTCCAGTGCAATAGATGAAATCTAAAGTAATAAAATGAATTATTTGTGACTTATTTTTAATATTTATGAATTTCCTGATAAATTGTTAAATATTTAAAAATAAAATGATAGCTAAATATATATTTTTTATGAATAAAAACTAATTTTTATTCTGAGGCATGGATTCTTTTAGTTATATACTGACATTGAAAAAAATATTTAAGACTATCCATATAATTTTTTTCCCTTTATGGACGACTTCCTTTTTGGAGTATTCGGGTTTGTAGTACTAGTTTATTTGCTGTATCTCTTTCCAAAATAGGGAATAAAGTAAATTATCACTGTATTTTAAAGGGTATATGATTTTTCCAGTTTGGAGATAAGTTATCTCTAGTGATCCCTAAAATTACGTCGTTTTGGACTAATGAATTATTCACCTAAAATTACAAACATACATTTCATTAATTCAAAACGACGTAGTTTTAGGGGTCATTAGAAGTGACTCGAGAAATACTTTTCCCTATTTTAAAACATAAAATAAGCATTAATTGGTGCCTCATTGGAATCAATCATGACAGAAAATACAGACACAATCATTTATGTCCACGAATTAACTATTAAAATTTTTGCAATTCAACATTATATTATTGGGTATTTTTTAAAAAAAAAAATCTAGATCATTTTCATGGAAAAAAATTGATTTGGTCAAACCTTAAAAATATGAATAGTTTATTTTGTGCTTTATTGTGTTGAAGATGGAAGCATCCCTAATACCAAAATATTTTAGAGGATTTTCAAACAATTTTCCGTAAATTACCTTCTTTTGAACGTTTTTGCTATTAAATATATTTTAACAAATTTCAATTCGTTTTGCTGATCATCTAGCTCAGATTTCTCACAGGATGACTGGGGATTTTTGTATTCCTGATCAACCTCCACCTTTTAGTTAAGAGGTGAAGAATGATGGAGTTTAGATGCTTCTTGATCTTGTAATCGGATTGGTATATATCCAATATTTATTAAGAAGATTCAAGTCAAGTCCAGAATTTGCATATAAACTTGATATTAGAGGAGACCAGTGG
Source organism: Acacia pycnantha (assembly GCA_025563575.1). NCBI lineage: Eukaryota > Viridiplantae > Streptophyta > Magnoliopsida > Fabales > Fabaceae > Acacia > Acacia pycnantha. The sequence continues at coordinate 1,490,932 of JAMWYP010000189.1, read as the reverse complement.
CGGACCCAGCTTTTAATATTTATGTATGCACAATTGCTGCCCCGGAAAATTTTTTTTAAAGGAAAGTTTTAAATGCATTTAAAACAAAAGAATATGGATAAGAAAAGAAAAGAAAACTTCAATTTAACATAGAAAAATAATAATCAAGAGTCAATTAAGCTATTACAACAGAATGATTACAAAAACATCAGCTGCATGCTTGGGAAAAAAAAAAAGAAATGAGTTTGGGAAAAAAATGAGTTTGGGAAAAAAAGAAAAGAAATCAGCTGCTTGAAAAAAGAAAGAAAAGAAATGAGTATGGGAAAAAAGGGCAAGCGCGGGTTCGAACTGGTGACCTTTGTATATGTGGTCAATAGCCAACCACTAAGCTAGGGATCAATTGATGGTAATAAGCTTCAGCTAAAAGATATACATATTTTAAAATCTTCTGTCTGCACTTGCACACACTTACACCAACATGGGTCCACCACTGGAGGAGACACATATGTTGAGATGGACAACCATAAAACCCGAACCGGATAACTGGAGGATGAAGGAAACTGACATTTCATTCCGTTAATGGAGGGGCAAAATTGCACCCTTAAATAACATATATAGGATTCTCAACTTTGCAAACATAATAAAATAACATATATATGATTCTGGAGTAGCTTTTAACTATCATTCCAAAATTGAATTACTCATATCCTTTTATCTTGTCAGACCAAAGGGAAAAAAAAAAATCCTAATATCTTATGTTGTATGTATAATCTTAAGAAGATAGAAACTTAAAAGATGCTTGGAAATATAAAAACAAAGGAGTCTCAGAGAGGTTCAATGAGAGACAAAGATTGAGACACTTAAATTCAGTAGCCACAGTATAAAATAGATCCAACACTAACGAGAAAAAACAAAAGGAACTCCATGACAAAGGTAAAAGCAAATGACAACAGAGAGAGATGGAACTCCACTCTCAAGTCTCAACAAATACACAAAACATGTGTTCATTATTAGGCATAACAGAACTAGCCATAGATTTATTCAACTAAAAAAGAGAGACAACCCAAAGCCTATAGATGAAGCGAGAGATCCAGATTGTCTTCACATTTCTCCTCTCCACCAGTTGGAATCTCTGATCCAGAATCAGAGTTATATGAATCCTTAAAGAGAAGCAACTCCTTTTGAGGTGGATGATCTCCTACCCAATAAACTTGTGAAATGGAGCTCACGCCCAGCCTTTTCATAGCTTCATCGGCTAAATCTCGGCACAAACAACAACGCTTGTTCTCTCTCCCAGAAGTTAGGGCCTTGATATATTTGTTTGGACACGTTGGGACAGTAAATTGACTATGAAGCGGGGGTGGAAGCAAGAGGCTTGTAAAAATAGGCCTCTCCATCCCAAGAAGTTTCTTTGTGTCAAGTCTTGTACGAGGAAAGAAACCCAAGTGCTCCAAGATGTTATTCATCATATAACAAGGACAGACAGAACAAATGACACATGAAACTGGATGGTTACTGTGGTTGTGGTCCTTCATAGTCTCAAGGAAATGTTCAGAGAGATATGGATAACGCTTTATAAATCCTTGTACAGCCTCGACATCAAACTGACAAGAACCGGTTGAGCCTCCATACGGTGCATGACCCAAAGGATCATTAAAATTAACATTATCTATAGGACGAGACAAAGGAACAGATGTAGGCATCAATACACCAGATAGAGTTACTGAAGTCGAGGATGCATAATAGTTGGGGGCATGCGAGAGCCGTGAAGGCAGGACCAATTCAGTCTCATTCCCATGATGGTTGTCTGCATTTAACAAGTAAAAGATATTATAAACCAATTTGGAATCAAAACTTTGTATATTTGGATTGACAAGTCCTTTACCTCCAGATGCACAGTAATTGTTCATAAGGGCTCCAGAGGAAGTTATGCTTAGGCCCTTCAATGATGAATTAAAATAAGGGACGGTATCATCAGTAGAGTTGCTGCGGCTTTGAAAATATGGAAATTTCTGCATCATGTTTTGATGTAAACTTAAATGGCCTTCAAGCGCCTGGTAGCTGCCGAACACCTTCGTGCAATACCTGCAGCTATGTGTACTTTCATTTTGCTGAGCCTTACCCCTGTTAGAAGTCAAAAGAAAATTCATCATGCAAGTATAAGTAAAGACTCTTAGAAGATTGATGAAAACTCAGTATGGATTTTTCTCACAATGAAGAAGAATGCCAACACCTTAGACTTATTTATACTAGAAAAAAGATACAGATGAAGATACATGCATTGTAAAGCATAATACTCCTCCAGTCCTAAATGTAAGACCTGTTATTTAGTGCACTACAAGCTAGGTCTTACATTTAGGACCGAGGGTAATATATTTTTACTAAAAAATTTAATTCTAGCAATCTACAACGAGAATGGACATTATTTTTTGGTAAAATACATCAAGACCTTGAACACATGAATTGTACCTCTATAGTATTGCATCTTCTCCATAAGGAATTCAGTAAGACTATTCCTAAAATACGCGGATCTGTTACAATACAATTTTGGTAACATTAAAAAAACTTGACCGGTCAACCGGTACACAAAAAAAAAGGGGCTGCAAAAGGCATAATCTGAAACTGAAAAGGTAACAGCTATATATTATATTCAAACATCATACTTAGTTACCTAATAGTGTCGTTGTAATTATATTAAGGAGCCTAAATTCTTTGCATCAAATAAATCATTTCCTAGTGTAACAAATGAATGTTGTGAGCAGAAGTGAACCTCATAAGTCATGCCCATTCTCATTTCTTTGTATGATTACTTTCTATTTATTGTGTTCAACATTATTAAAGAGGATTCAAATTATATACCAAGATGTAAATATAACACCATAACCTATAGTAGCAAGAGAATTAGCTTTTTTTTTTTTTTTCCCAGTATATGCATAGTAAGATTAAGTTTCTCCTATTCATACTATTGTTAATAATTAGAGTTCCCAAGGACTAAATTTCAATGTCACATTTGTACCATACTGGTGGCGTCATACGATCCATATAACAAATCTCATATAGTGGGATAAGACTTGTTGTGAAGAGTGCGGTTGATAAACACACTCACAATCCACACTCTAGCGTTTTCTGTAAAAAGAATAATAACTTTTTCATCTCATATACAGCGACATTTGGGGACCCTTATGCAGATGACCTGACATACAGAAGACAGTTCATCACATTTTTCAAATCACCCTCATACTTGTTGGCTTTACCTCTTCAATAACAAGCCTGAGGCTAACCTGACATTTCAACAATTCCATCAACAGTTTTCCATTCCTCAATGTAGGTCCTGAGAATGGATAATGGGAGAGTTTTGCTACAATTCCTTCATATCACAGGGTTTTTTTATCCTTCACCAAAGTGCTTATGTCAAAGACCCCCAACAAAATGAGATTGCCAAAATAAAAAGAAAAAGAACTATTTTTGATGATATGGTCAGATATGGACAAGTATGTAGCAAGTCAGCTATGTCTTTCAAAAAGGTGGCATATTTAAGGAATATAGATAACTGGAACAAACAGATTGAATTAGAGAAACTTGAGGTGTTATATGATTAGGACAATGGTAAAAGAAATCACCTTATAAATTAATGAGCATGTTTAGTTATGACCAAAGCAAATTAGTTCATTAGAAAAGAGAATTACAAAATTAGGATGCCAGGCTTCATTACCAATCAAAACTCCTCTCTGGGAAGATTATAAGCTATATAGGTTACTTAGTAAATATTCTACCTAATTGACCAGCATAACAAAACTAATGACTATAACTACTACTCTTCAATATTCATATTATGGCTAGCAAAAACACGATAGCCTTATGGATACTCAATTCCTATAAGGCATGCATCTTTAAGTCACTGAGCAATCTAATAACATAATGAGTATATTATGAATATTAAAATACCCACTGAAAACTAGTTAAGGGCATCATTGCAAAAACAATACATATATCTATTGACATTCAGTGAAAATGGGGGGGAGAAAGCAACAGTCAGAAGCAAAATATACATGAATTACCAGGCATAAAAGAGAGTGAGTATAGATTTACTTAGGCGATCAGAACTTTGAGGATATTCTTCACTTATCAGAACTAAATGCTGAAATTGAGATGCATCAGATCTTATTATGTCCACATCAAAGATTCTCCAGGTTCTAAGCCTTTCCCCCGTAAATCCACTTCTGCGCTTACTACAGTATGTTAATTTAGCTCTTCTTCATAGATACACAGGTGAATTCTCATGTGTTCTGTTAGCTGTATGCTTCTTCTTGTTGAACCAGGGGTTGCACGGATTCAACGATGACGACTGTATTATCTCTTGCTGCAATTTGGGCAAACTTTTACATCCTAGAAACCAGCTAGTAGTAGTATCAATTACCAAGAAATTCTGAATTGTGAATGAGAAATGATATAGATGCATCAAGGTTAATGCCTTCATCTGGGCAAAAAGTTGCTTTTGAGCTCGAACAGCGTACACTTCAATTTGGTGTAACTCTAACTGCAAACATAGGCTAACCAATTACACGTGTCACTATTAGCCAATGCAATGGGCAGATTTTACTTCTCCCATTCCCATTTCCTCTAAAACACATAAGAACTGTAGACTTTGGTCTTGGTTCTCAACACTTGTTAAAGACAGATGCTGTGTGAGAAGTACTTTATACCACATACCATTTCATGTTGCAAGACAGGGCAAATGGGAAGTCCAAGGATGACTCATAACAGCCACAACCAATGATGGGGTAGGAAGAAATAGAAAATAAGACTTGGTGGCATGTCAAAGGGACATCCTTTACTCCAGATTCATTTCAAACATCAACATGGAATCATTCAGCTACACAAACAATGATTATTTCTGGACAGACAGGTACGTGCACTACATCATAATCACACATTTCTTCCTTGTTCTCTCTGCCCAACATAAGGGAAGGACAGAACAAAATACATAAGATTAGTTTAAAGTAATCATGCTTTGATGTTAACCCTGTTGTTAAAGCCTCAGGCCATGAACATAATCAAACAATTTTTCTGCGATGGATTCTATGTAAGGTAGCGACCAACATGATCATAAAATTTACGGAATTTAAAGTCATGTAGGAAAATTAAGTGGAAAAAAAGGAAATTGAAGGAACTCCTGAAAAAGAAATTTCCAACTTAGACTCCTGTTTCAGGCATGAAACAGATAAAATAGGGCATGCAAACCGGGAAAAAGACAGAAAAAAATTGAAAGTCAAATCTAGAGAGGGAAAGAGACCTGGGACCTTGAACAGTCTTTGACGAGTGCTCCTAACAGTAAATCTTGAATTATGAAAACCCTTAACTGTGATCAGTTTGGAGAATGATGACTAGCTCATTGCCCTTGGAAATCTCCACATATATGCTGATGAGAGCCTGAATTTCGTGAAAACCTCCAAAAGCTTGGAGATCAAATGGCAAACTAATGTGCGTCCTGGAACTTTAATGGCGGTAAATCCTAAGAGTAAGTAAACAGTTACACACACTGTCATTATATATGGGATGGCTAAGCAATCCCATCATGTCTGGGGAAATTTGCTCAGGGTAAGGGGTGGTCACAGCAAATTAAGAATTTTATTTTCCAGGCCCAAAACAAGAAAAGGAAAGATACGTGTAACTATATGTTGAAAAAGTTAGCCAATGTGAGTTGGCATAGATGGTAAGGGATTCAGGACTAGGTCCTTGGGTCGTGGGTTCGATTCCCTCTACCGTCGTTGGGACTCCTTTGGTAGGCGATCTCGTAAGTCCCTAGTAAGTCTTCATGTGCCTGCGCCGTGCTTGCCGACCTTGAGGGACTGATGTCGAACCCCTCCAAAACTTTTTTATACAAAAAAAAATATATGTTGAAAAAGTTGACTTTGCAGGAGATGCTTTTCAGCCACGGGCATGCATGTGTTACTGTTAATATAGTTTGGCCAAAACAAGCGAGATGCAAAAATGATATTAATATATGAGAATCTCACCCAATGTTTGCCATCATCCCTCATATGTCAGTTAAAGTTGTGTTGTTATCTTGTTTTTTCTCATCTATTTGCCCATTAACACTTTTTTAATATCATTTTAATTATTTTATTTTTAAAAAAAAAAAAAAAGCCAAAGGCTTTGAGGCCTTAGTAAATGTAACCGTGTAATGTGGGGTTTTTTTAAAAAAATAAAAAATTGCTCAAGCATGTTCGTACATGCTCTGGTGCTATTTTTAACTGACATCTTTAGTACTTGTGTGTTATGAGTTATGACCCTCTCCTAAACAAGATGATAGTATAACATGACTACAAAAAGAAATAAACTATGATGCACCGAAACGTAAAATTTTGCCATTGCAACGTTTCCGAGGTGTGAATTTGAGGGAGATGCGAATCAGCTTGGTCAAGTAGGTCAAATGGCATTTCTGTAATTTTCTTAAAAACTTTCAGGGCGAATCGTAGCATGAACTTGAGCACTGCTTGTGCCTGCCTAATCGAATATTTTGTTATTTTACTGCTAGTAGAAAATTATATGTGGAGGAATCACGTATATTTTGTTATTTTACAAAGCTAAATTTCATGATTATTTTAGAGTTAAATGCCCTAATCAAATTAGGTATATTTTATTATTAGTGGAGATGCAGTTTAATTATGCTAATGATTTTTCTTTTATTATATTTTGTTAATGTGAAATACACTGTTTATATTAAAAATATTATTTAATACTAAGATGTATATCGAAATATTAGTATTTTTGAAGTAACGTATTGATGTCATATATTGACAACATATCAAAAACGTCATATCGGTATCGATGCATCATAAGAAATAAACAATAAAGAGGGTGAGAATCAAGAGAGAGAGAGAGTTCGTGTGTGAGAATAACTTGTTAATATTGCATAAACAAACTAGATTATATGTTTGTTTGAAATAGTTATTGCAGACTTCAAAAGTAGCTTATCGTGATTTACGATATATGAGGTAAGTATATGAGATGAGTTTTATCTCGATTTACATGAATAAATACTTTTAAAAACCCCTAAACATAATCCAAACAAACGCATAATAAGGAAAAAGATAACTCTTTCACGAGGAGGGATAAACTACTACAATCTAAATAACTATTACATACAAGTTAACAAAGATATTAGAAAACATAGAAAACATGATAGACTTGCCAAGCTTTTTGAGAGCAATCACTCTTCAAAATTCTTCCCAGCTTCGCTCTCTAATGTCTAATCTGAACCAGACTTCATTAGGGGCCGGTTTTTTTAATTACTCATCAATGCTTTTCAGTTCTTCCTTTGTTTGAGCTTAAATAATTAGCCAATAATTATTTAATTAATTCCTCACTAATTGTTGATAATTTTCTTATTTAGGATTAATTATTTCCTCACAACTATTTGACTTACATTGGTATTTTATGCTCCACATAAAATATTAAAAATCATGGGGTCAATTATAGCCCACACAATACTTTTTGATTTTTCCCTCATTATTTTCCAAGGGAAATAATCCCAAAAATTATCTAAATTAGAGACAACATATTCCCTAATTTTTAATAATTATTTTATTGCCTCTAAGGATTTATCACAGTATTTTATGGTTCATAGATTCAATTAGGACTTTCCGGCTCTTTATTCCTTCTAATATTTGAGACCATATATTCACCTATATTTTTAATAGGTATAATTTCCTAAATTTACGATATTTACCCTAAATCAGATTTTAGGGTATTACATTAGGGATTTTATGTATTTAATCTTATGCATTTCTTAATCATGCCTAATTAATTAGCAATTATCTTTAGGTTAATCTTGACCATTGGTCTCTAATTAGGGCCACACAACTCTATTTTTGCCTTTAAAACATGCTATTTAATCTCTAATAAATGAAGATTTAATTATCTACTAATTGTTGGCAATTTTCTTAAATTGGGTTAATTATTTTCTCATGCCTTTTGGGTTTACTTTGATCATTTATGCTCCATGCATTATTCTAAAAATCATCGGGCAACTTATGTTCCCTAAAATAAAATTAGATTTTTTCCTCTTTAAATTCCAAGGAAAATAAGCTAATAAATTCCTAAAATTAGAGACAATATACTTTTCTATTTTAAGTAGGTATTATTTATCAAAATATAATATTTACGATAAATAATTATCCGGGTATTACATTTTTAGGCCTCCATTGCATTTAAAATGCTGAATAAGGTAAAAAAAAAAAAAAAAATTGGTAGGAAATAATTTTTGGAATCAATGGAGCAAGATTATGAATTGGGAAAAATTTCCAAATTTCAGTTTTTCTGGAATCAGTTGGATTAAGGGCGTTATTTTATATATCAAATGAAATCCTAAAATCATAAAATTTTATAGGTTGATAAATTTTACAAAAAAAAAAAATAATAATAACTTAACACTTGTTTGTTTCCCTTCCAAACTGTTTACGCTTTTATATGCATCCCATGTATTTGAAATTTGAATCACTAAATTTCCTCGCTTCAAGAAGAATTGCATATACTATTCTGAAGATTGCTTATATATGTGTGAGACGTGATCATGAAGAGAAAGAGGCAGGGCATGATGCTGCTTTGTTTGACGTTCTTTTCTGGATGGCCTCCCCCTTCTTGGCTTGTTGATCCATACTCTAACTTCTTATTTATTGTTTTTAATAGAATAATATTCTTGGTTTTTCACTTTACCTTCTGATCGATCATCACAAATCCCAAAAGTTATCTATTGATTACTAATTTTATTCTATATATACATGTCTTATCTTTTATATTTTAGATTAAATATGAAACTTACAGCAAGTGTGTGCATATATCATATTGTACATATATATGGTGCCTTTTTTTTCAAATATTATTTGTAATAATGTGCATTCCTTTTAATTTGAATGAATTGCAGGGCTGAACTAGCTGGCTATCACCACTCTTTTGCATTTGGGAATTAAGATGCTCAAGACGGCCGGGGATATTGTGAACTGTGAAGTCTATCGGAGTTGTATATGAAAATCTGATGGGTTCCCAATGATTTTATTTTCAACAACTAAGGTTTTATTTTTACCTGATAGGAGTATTAATTAATAATTAATAAGCTAAAAGCAAATTTTTTTAAGCTAAATGAATGCTTCATATTTAACTTGTGAAAAACATTTTTTAACGAGCTTGAACAAACATGTCTTCGACATCTCACTTAAGTATATTAAAAAAAAGAAATAAATTATAAAGTGTTAATTCATGATAATTGGTAAGGGTTGTTCAATCTACTTTCTAGTTATGATAGTAAAATATGTGGAAAAGGCAATTTAAATTTTCATGAACGGCACATAGCAAAATAATCTTACAACTGTTAATAAACTCAGAATTAGAGAAAAAAATATGAATCTCTTCTTGAAAATTACAAGCCATGATAGCATTATAATAAATTCTTCTTGAATATTCTACTATTAACCCTAAACTCTAGGATTAATGAAAGGTGAGGATCAAGTTAATCTCCCTCATTTGGGTGAGGATTCTATCATCCTTCATACTTTTAGAGTCTTACAATGATTAACTACCTCATTAAAATCTTAACTAACTAATGATTTTATATATCTCCAACCACAACAACAACTTTGAGTGGATGAAGACGAGCAGTCCCCAAAATAACAAAACCGTATTTAACGATGCCCGGGAGCTCATAATCAATCACATGATAGTATTAAGTTGTGATGGAGTTATGAATGATTTTCGTATGTGAATGTGAGTGCTGTCCAAAAGAACCCACCTCTCCATCATGATGATGAAAAGCTAAGGTCAAGACTCCCACCAAACATAACACTGAACCAACAACAAGTTTGTCATACCGCTCCACCCATTGAAACTTCAGCTGGCTCGCCCCATAGAATGACACTGCTACCAGTGAAGTCATTACTGATACTGTGCTGCAAATGCAGAATAGCATTCAAAACTTGAAATATAAAGCTGAAAATAGGATTCTCATACTCTCTCCATTCCTTTTTATAAGGCAATATTACCTAACTCATACATACCAATAAAACAGTTTTAATTAATTTTTATCTTAAAATTTCTTCTATCTTTCCACTTCTGACCTCAATAAAACAGTAAAGTCTTTTTTATTCATTGATTAAGTATCTTTTAAGAAAAAATTATTAATTACTTTTAAAATTTTGTAAATTGTCTTCTGTATAGGAACACCAATCTTTAAAATTTTGTCTTATAATCAGGAATGGAAGGAGTATTTAGTACTACTCAATATGTTCTTTGCAGCAACAAACAAGGTTGCTGGACTGATTATATCTTCAAGCTTAGGTAGCATCTCAATTACAAAGTAGCTAGTCCAAGTAAAACAACAGAGGGTTACAGTCCATTATTGCCTTTAAGACCAGCATTGCAGATTCTGCATAAAATCCTTTTAAGGAAATGAAATAAATTTTTATGAGTTCTCTCACATGATAGATGATTTCATTAGTTCAGTCCAGCTTCCTAAGAATATTCACGAATGGAAATCTACAAGAAGCCATTGCTTAATTCGATGCCCTGGCCATCATCACAATTTTGCATTATTAATACAAGTACAGTATACATTCATAAACAGCAGAAGCAAAAACAAAAAAGAAACCTTTTAAAAAAGTATAAAGCTCTAAGAGTTCATCCTAGAATGCAATTAATTAGTACCTGAATAGCAGCACTATGATGGCAACTACCATCATTGAGGATGAATTTCCAGCAGCAAGAAATACCGGAAGTGTTGTGGCACAAGGTGATAATGCAGGAACAAGAATAAGTCCAGCAACAGCCATTTTCTCCATGGGTTGGTTGTGGGAATGGCTGTGACCTCCCTTTCCAAATAAAAACAAAAGAACATAACTACCGCCAAGAAATATGAGCAGAAGTGAGGCAAGCTTGTGCACTTTTTCTTCACCGGCAATGGCGTTGGCCATGGTGATTGCTGTTATCCCAAGAAGTGAAGTGGATATTACATGCAAAATCGCTCCCAAGGCAGCTGCATAAGAATATGTATAAGGTAAAGAAATATTCAGAGGCAAGCCAATAACAATTCACTGGATATTCTTAGTGATCAAAATTTGAGTACAGGGCCAAACGCCTCTAGATGTGGCAGACAATCTTTTCAATATCACAATTGGCTTAATTTATTTGACAGTAACATGGGATTTTGACAAGACTTTTGCCTTCTTATCAAGAAGCTACATATTAAAAATTATCTTGAGATGAAAAAGATTTTTCGAAGTTGACACATGATAGACGATTTTCGAAAAGTGAGGGGGAAAATAAAGGAAATCCAGAATCCTACAACCATATTTCAGGTTTAACTCCGGGAAGGGGGAGAAGACCATTATAAGGACATTTACATAGACATTGTCTTTACTCTGAGCTGGAAAAAGAAAAGCAGGTTCCTAAATCCCCGCAGAGAGTTATTGATATCCTATGAAACTAAGATCTAAAATGAAAATCAAATGCGAACGGAACAGTGAAAAGAGGGGGAAATGACATACTGACAAGCAGCGTTCTGGAGAGAGTCCATTTCTGGGCACGACCCACAATAGAGAAAGGAAGCCAGTGGGTTGGAATGAACGAATGCAGAATTGAAACGGTGGCGATTCCTCCGATAGTTGACAGATCTTCGGCGGTGTAACCATCCATTACCGACCACAAATTTTGATAGAGGAGATATAAAAAAGCAAGAAATTGCTCCTAAGATCTATGAAAAGAATTTTGCGGCGACAATTTCCTCAGAAAACTCAAATGGATAGCTACATTACCAGGAAGTCGAGAGAAAAATACTTGTTTTTGCAGCAAAGTGAATGAAACAGTGGTTAGAGTTTGGAACAAGAGAGATGAATTATTTTTCCATTTTTTGGAAAGAGAATATTGCAATTTGCAAATGAAATTCCCAAGGCTATGGCAGCAAGGATGAGTTTTCGGGAAGGGAGAAACATAAAAATAATACTCCCTCTATCCCTAATTATGGGAGCAAATTTTGGAGTTGGTTTTGGTCCTAATTATAAGAGCAAGTTTTAACTTTTATCAATTTTTTCCTATTTGGTCCTAATTATAAGAGCAAGTTTTAACTTTTGTCAATTTTTTCCTATTTGGTCCTAATTATAAGAGCAAGTTTTAACTTTTGTCAATTTTTTCCTATAATACCCCTATTTATACTTATTATTAGGAGCATTATATATATGTGTGTTTACATATATATGTATATTTGTGTTTATGTGTGTCAATATATATATGTGTAGATATATATGTGTGAACACACACACATATATAAACATATATATATATTTGTGTGTGTGTGTGTGTCTCTATGTATGTAGATAGATCTATATGAATACACATATATGTATACACATGGTTATATAAAAAGCAACTAATATACATAAATAAACTAATATGTCATGGATATCTAACATAAGGCAAATTAGAAACACTTATAATTAGGGCAACTTGTGTCATTTTAAATTTATATAAGGACATTTTAGGAAAATGAGTAAAATTAACTAATTTAACTCCTCTCCTTAATTCTCCCAAAATCGGTTAAATTGCTCCTATAATTAGGGACGGAGGGAGTAATTTTACAATATAGAAATTTATGAAAATATTAATACTTTTTTTGCCAACGAAAATATTTATAGTGCTTTACTGCTTATTATGGAAATGTGATATTACCTCTGTTATGGATTCAAATAATGGGCCTGCCAGAGGAAGGCCCAATTGAAGAGCTTCTGGCGGGAAACCTCTCACGAGTCAGATACCCTTCGCCAATTACCTTGCACCGTGCCGATAATCCAACAATCAGGCAGGAGATGGAAGGCGCACGATCAGGACGGGAGAAGTGGCATGATCACAGGGAAATGGACTCAGGGTAAGGAGAACGAAACCCTAGGTAATCTCTATATATAAGAGGTTGCCTCCCAGGTACGCTGGTTAGGCTGACTATCTTATTCTTACAGTTCAGTTCCACTGTGCACACACACCACCCTCAGGCGAAAAGCCAACCCCGTGTAGCACAGTGATCCGCCAGCAACCGCTGATATCTCCTCCATAGATATCAGTGAACGCTATATCCGATCCAATATCGATCATACCTAGCCCCAGAGGCTAGACATTTGTGTTCTACAACAGAACATTGGCGCCGACCGTGGGGATCGTCAAACAACTCGATTCCTAAAATCATAAAGCTGTTCGTAACCACTGAACATGGCCGCCAGCACTAGAAGCCGCACCAATGCGGCACGACCGCCGCTGCCACCACTAGATGAACCACAGCAGCCTTCTAACCCAGGGCAGCTATCACAACACTCGAACTCGGTGGACCCGGAGGGAGATCATGGGAAGAGACCGGTTAATATCGAAACCGAGGATACCGCCATTTCTCCCCACCCTAGTCGGGATCGCACCTGGTCATCAAGGAATTCAGTGGAGGGTCTTCCTCATCCTTCCCGTGAATTTCAGATGGAACATCCCAACGTCCGCCTGCTCCATAACACTATAGGATCGTTGATCCGGCGTATAGATAGCATGGAATACCGACATGAGTTGCAAAAAGAGGAGAACATTCGGATTATTCAAGAGGAATTGGAGCGTCAAAATACGATATGGAGGCAGGAGGAGCGGGAAAAGAGGTTGTCCGAAGCAAAAGAAAGACACCGGAGTGGAGGGCAGAATGGCGAGGGCTCAAACCGGATCGCTGGCTCGGACTCTGTGCATGTCAACCAGGGTGAGCATCAGAAAGGGAAACAGGTTATTATTGGTGAGGAAAAAGACCGGGAGAAGGAAGCCGGTCACAAGATCCAGCATGAAACGGTTAAGAGCACGAACACCGTGGCTAGAAAGATGAACCCCCCGAGGGCTTCCCAAGCCGATTTGAGGGAGCACGAAGAAAGCCAACCTTTTAAGGAGCAGATCGACAAAGAACAACATATCTCGTCCCCGCATGCCAAAAAGGCATCAGGAGAAGAGGTGGAAGATAGAGTATTGGGTCAGTTCACTGACAAAGTTATGGTCATGTGTACCCCAAGGGATTAAATTCAAGGGAGTTGCCGAAGTATGATGGAACCCAGACCCCTTGATACACTTAAACAACTTCAAAATGGAGATTATGGTCAAGGGATAAATGGAGACGTCGTACCCGTCTTTTTGCTGGAACATTCAGGGGAGCGGCGCAATTATGGTTTCATTCGTTGCCATATTTGTCCATTCCAAACATGAAGACTTTGGAACAAAAATTTCTGATGCATTTCGCAACCAGTAGGCGGCAACCGAAAACAGAGTTCCAGCTCGCTCAAGTTAGGCAAGGATCGGGAGAAGCCCTGAGCAAGTACCTGGATCGTTTCAACAATATAGCATTGCAGATTCCGGGATTAAAGGAGGAAGTAAACCTGCACTGCATCATAGCCGGATTAGATGTTTCATCCCGTCTAAAGAAATCTATCATGAAACGGCGACCGACAACCCCGGCCGACTTTCATGATAGATCAAAGCAAGATCTAGATCTGGAGCAAATGGAAAAGGCGGGAAACGCCGGGAAAGAAAGGGCTAAGAGTCCACCTCGCCGAGGAAGAGACAATCGGGACGGAGACAATCAAGAAGCATACAAGAAAGCATCACGTAACCGGGATACCGGCGGCAAAACCCGGGGAAGGAAGTAGGCTCAACCGAGTTGAAAAAGGTAGAAAGACCCCCGCTCGGGTAAAAGAGCTACCGCCGATAAAACCCGTTTTTGTGAATTTCACAATCAACATGGTCACACGACCGAGCAAAGGTTGGGATCCGAAGAATACCGTGGAGAAGTTTATCCGTGAGGAAAACTCCAAAGATATGTAATCCGCACTCAGGGAAAACAGGGCAAGAGGCGGTAGAAGGCCGTGATAAGAGCCCACCGCCTGAAAAGAAGAGAAGAGAGCAGGAGAAGAAATCCGAAGATAGTGATGAGGAATTCCCCGATGCCAAGTACGACTGCAACGTGATTAGCAGAGGCTTTGGTGGCGGAGGGGATTCAACTAGCCAGAGACGGAAGTATTTGAAGGAAGTTTGTTTGATCAGAGATGTTCCAAAATTTAAAGGAGATGTAAGCAAGCCCGAATCTCCTGTGTTATGTTTCACAGACAAGGATTTAGAAGACGTGGCCCCAGGACACCATGACGGGTTGGTGATAACGGGAACCCTGGTAAATTGCCGAGTCAGGAAAATTTTCGTGGACAATGGAAGCGCCGTGGATATCATTCTCTGGGATGCGTTCAAGAGGATGAAATTAGACTCCGACATTCTAAAGCCATGCAAGACCATGCTAACCGGATTCAATGGGCAGGATACCCGACCAAAGGGGTACGTAGATCTTAAACTGACTTTGGGAGATAGGCACGCTTTCAAGACAGAGAGAGTCCGGTTTATAGTAGCAGAAACCAAATGGAGAGCTGGAAGATTTCCTCCTGATCGGAGCTCCGGTCAAATCACCAAAATTGGCAAGGCTCGATCCCGGACGCGGGAGGAACTTGAGATATTCCTCAGGGACAACAGAGATGTGTTTGCCTGGCACCCATCTGAGATACCCGGGATCGACCCAGATTTTTGTTGTCATCACCTAGCAATTTGACCGGATCGACCCCGTATCTCAAAAGAAGCGAAAGCTCTGGGAGGACAAAGCGAAAGCTTTGGAAGCGCATGTGGCGTAACCGTAGAAGTCGGCTTTATCCGGAGATACAAGATACCACATGGTTGTCCAATGTGGTCCTCGTGAAAAACCAAATGGGAAGTGGAGAGTCTATACAGATTACAAGGATCTAAATAAAGTATGCCCAAAAGACTCTTTCCCAATGCCCAATATTGACCAGCTGGTAGATAGTTCTTCCGGTTTTCGGCTATTATCGTTCATGGATGCTTATTCCGGGTATAATCGATCGCTATGCACTCAGAGGATCGTGCTAAGACGGCTTTCATCACCGAGAAGGCAAATTACCGCTACAATGTGATGCCCTTCGGTTGAAAAACGCAGGAGCCACGTATCGTAGAATGATGAACCGAGTTTTTGAAGATCGATTGGCCTAACGTAGAAGTGTACATTGACGACATGATTGTCAAGTCCGTCAACGAGGTTAACCATATTGATGACTTAAGGCGTACATTTGACAAACTCGTAAAATATAGGATCCGTCTCAATCCGCAAAATGTGCGTTCGAGTACCCGCAGAAAGTTCCTTGGGTTCCGCTAACGAACAGAGGAATAGAGGTTAACCCGACAAATGCCAAGTCAGTATTAGACATGAAGGCCCCGCGGAGCAAAAAGAGGTTCAAGAATTGACTGGACGTTTAGCCGCTTTGACCCGATTTCGCCTAAGTCTCAGAGAATTCTCTTCCTTTCTTCAAGATGTTAAAGAAGGAAGCATCTGAGGGATGGACAGCGGAATGCGAAGCAGCTTTTGAGAAAATTAAACAGTGCTTGTCTGCACCTCCTGTTGACTGCACCCCAGTGCAGTGAAAGCTTAATTTTATATTTGTCGGTAGGGAATGAGGGTCAGAAGCGCTGCGCCGGTTAGAGAAACGGCGGAGGCCGAGTCCTGTGTACTTTGTGAGTAGAGCCTTGCAAGGCTCAGAATTGCGTTATCAAAAGGTAGAGAAAATGGCGTTTGCACTACTGATAGCAGCAAGAAGGCTTCGCCCATACTTTCAGAGTCATCCTATCATCATTCGAACAAATCACCCCATCCGAAAATCCTTCATAAGCCGACCTAGCCTGGGCGGATGGTAGGTTGGGCCATTGAGTCGTCGAATTTGACATTACTTATGAGGCTCGGCATGCGATCAAATCCCGTGCGCCGGCAGATTTTGTAATGGAGCCGACTCCGTTAAAGAAGGGGATAATCAGATACATGGAATTTGTTCGTTGACGGCTCTTCAGGGAAAAGTGAAGGAGATTATCACAGAGTTTGACGAGGTCACTGTGGCGCATATACCAAGAGGAGATAATGTCAGGGCCGATGTCTTATCAAAATTAGCAAGCACTAAGAGCCCTGGAAATCATCGCACCATTGTTCAGCAGAATCTTCAAGAGCCAAGTTGTGTGATGGTTATTTCAAATAATTATGATTGGAGAAAACCCATTATGGATTATATTGAAAGAGGAGTTTTGCCGGACGAATCGTTAGAAGCAAAAAAACTCATGAGAACGGCAGCTTCATACACGATCGTAAATGATCAGTTATATCGAAAAGGAGTACATTCTCCGATGATGAAGTGCCACGCCAACACCATCAAGGCGCCTCCCGCCACGCTCCGACAATCTCGCGCCATGGCCGTTTTTAAATGGGGAATGGATCTTCTGGGACCATTCAAGAGGGCTCACGGCCGCTTGAGATGGCTCATCGTGGCGCTTGATTATTTCACAAAGTGGATCGAGGTGGAACTCGTTGCCACAATCACATCAAATAGGGTGCGTAAGTTCTTGCGTAAAAATATCATAGCACGATTTGGCATTCCAACAGTAAATTGTTACGCATAACGGCACGCAATTTATTGATAAAACCTTTCGTAAGTTGGTAGCTGATTTTAATATCAAGCAAAGACTTCGCATCGCTGGAACATCCACAATCTAATGGGCAAGCGGAAGCCGCTAACAAGATCATTGTAGATGGGTTAAAGAAGCGGATGGAAGATGCTACATCTAGCTAGGTGGACCAATTACCTTACGTCCTATGGGGATACCGCACGAGTATCCAATCATCAACCGGGGAAACGCCTTTCAAACTAACTTATGGGTGCGA
Source organism: Acacia pycnantha (assembly GCA_025563575.1). NCBI lineage: Eukaryota > Viridiplantae > Streptophyta > Magnoliopsida > Fabales > Fabaceae > Acacia > Acacia pycnantha. The sequence continues at coordinate 1,473,150 of JAMWYP010000189.1, read as the reverse complement.
AGCCATGATTCCGGTGAGATTGGGGAATCATCTTGGCGGCGCATCACAAAGACCGCAAAGTGAAGAAGAGAATGGACAGCAATCGCGGTTGAGTTAGATCCGATAGATGAAGTTCGAATTGCGGCACATTGCCGAGATTTGGCAAATAAGCAACTAATATCGAATCATTACAACAAGAAAGTCCGACCTCGGGTTTTGAAAAAGGAAGCCTCGTGCTTTCAAGGGCGATATCGGACACAAGAACGCCGCAGAAGGAAAGCTAGCTCCTAATTGGGAAGGCCCATACCGGTCACCGAAAGCCCTGGCAAAGGCGCTTACAAGTTGGAAACGTTGCAAAAAGAGCGGTAAAGCGAACGTGGAATGCGGATAAGTTGAAGGCTTACTACAGCTGAAGCATACCGTTTGGATGTGGGCGGGCTTCATTTTAAATGCAAGAATTTGTTCAGAAGAAGACACCATGTTAATTCTTTACCTTTTACTATATGGCGTTTTATAAACGAGAGTAATCGAATAAAAGGATGACTTATCCCAGTAGAGGCCAGGATATTTAAAAATCCGGCTTCCAAAATCGTGTAAGTTTAAAACATGTAGAGGCCAGGATATTCGAAAGTCCGGTTTCCAAAATCATGTAAGATAAAAACATGTAGAGGCCAGGATATTTAAAAATCCGGTTTCCAAAATCGTAAGTTTAAAACATGTAGAGGCTGTGATATTCGAAAGTCCGGTTTCCAAAATCATGTAAGTTTAAACATGTAGAGGCCAGGATATTCGAAAGTCCGGCTTCCAAAATCGTAAGTTTAAAACATGTAGAGGCCAGATATTCGAAAGTCCGCTTCCGAAATCGTAAGTTTAAAACATGTAGAGGCCGGATATTGAAAATCCGGTTTTCGAAAATCGTATGACAAAACATGTAGAGGTTTGGATAGTTAACAATCCGGCTTCCAAAATCGTGTAAGAATCAGACGTGAGGAACCCATGATAATTAACTCGGTTTCTAAAAATCATGTCACGTTAAAGCATGAGGAATGCACGAGAATGCTATCTGCTTCCATAAATCATGAACATGATCGAAACATGTAGAAGCCTGGATGGTAAAAGTCCGGTTTCAAAATCATGCAAGATTTGACAAGTGAAACCAAGGGAAATTAACCCTGTCTCACAAATTATTAAACAATAAGAAGTGTTTAAAGTCTACACATGCAGGCTCGTGGATCAATTTTACCAAAAGAAAATGGATGAAGGTATCAGTTAATGTCTATACAACAGCTTACAGAAGGTCATGACCTTCGGCTAAGGACATACAAAAGCAAGTTTGTTCAGAAGTTATAATAGACGTAAAGAAATTAAATTTGTGACTGCGTCTCGGCTGCTGAGGGGGAGGTCGACTCGTCTTCACTGCCTTCTTCACCAGGAGGTATCAATTTTCCCTTGTTGCTAACATAAGCCTCGAGGTGTAGCCCGGTGGTATTCAAAGTAACGGAGGGATTGAGCACCCGGATTTGAGCCACCGCGTTCTCAAAAGACAACTTGCCGATTTGACCATATTTCGCAATCTGCGATTTGACGTCGGCGAGATCCGCATCTTTTTCCTTTAGGACGTCGGTTAAATGATTGATGTCCGAGTTCAGTTTTTCTTTCAGAAAGGCATTTTCCCGACAAAGACCTTCAAGGTGATGCATTTCGGCTTGGGCGTCGGCCAATTTGGACTGCTTGGCAGCAAAATCGAGTCGTGCCGCATTCAAGTCACTTTGCACCACAGATAACTTAGTTTCAGCCTCCGCAACCTCCTCCACCGCGGTAACAAACCTTGATTAAGAGCAACCAACGCCGATGCAATCTATCTTGCTCGCTCGAGATACGCCACTCTTTTGGGCTAGATCCCTCTCCGCAGTAACTTTTGCCAGATCGGGGTTGTTTTTCAACAGACGAATCTCCGAAAGAAGTTCGTTCTTCTCCTTCCTCTCGCCTGCACGTCGGTTAGGGTGGCCACTTGTTGATTTAAATCATTCACAGATTTCACCGAACAACATTCTGAATTTTTAGGGCAAAGATAAGGCCGTATTAGGAAGCTACCCTATAAGCCTCTCGCTCCATATTGATCAGTTGGTACTTCTCCTCTTTGGAGGGCATCGTAGGGGAGTACAACTGAGCAGGCGGACGCATAAGATTTCGGATAGCTTCATTGACCCCATTTGACCAAAGAACCCCTTCATTCATAGTGGTATGGCTATGAGGGGTGGAGAATGAGGATGGAACCGAATTGGCCGGCGAAACAGGTGCAGGGGTTGACGACGGAGCCCCTCTCACAGGAGATGCCGGACAGAGCGGAGGTAGGAGCCTCTCTCACAGTGAAGTCGGCACAATATTTGGTCTAGAGGCCTCTTTTCCCGTAGACGGATGGGCGTAGGAACTACAAGGGTTTCCTCTCCAAAGAATGTTCTTACCTTTGGAGGTCTGCACCCTTTTCTGACCACGCTTTAATTCGCCTTTGGGCGCAGAGCGCTTTCGAGGTGCCTTTGAAATAATCTCCTCCTCCGAGATAGGAGCTCCACTACTTGCCTTAGGTTCATCCACAGTGAGTAGTCTCGTGGATTTGCGGAAGCGTTTTGAAGGCTTGAAGAAATTCGGGCTTTCCCATTCGTCGTCCCGCATTAAATAAATAAAAAAAGAGGTGGATGTCGCATTGAAAAAGATATGAAGTCCGGGTATGTGAAAATTCCAACGGCAATCCCATACTTCCCGGTCCGCGTCGACGAACTAAGGCAAATGGGAATGTAATCGCAGGTCCATCGTGGTCCGAAGGGTACTAGACAGCCTTTGTAAGCCTTACTACGGCTGCCTCCTCATTTTCTAGGTGAGGCCGGCCTGAGCGAAGTCTCGCGGTTTTGAACTTGTGATGGGCGTCATTCAATATAACGGAAAATACCCTCTAGTTCCCCCCCTTTTCAACCCGAAGGAACCACGGCATTTAAAAGGACGGGCAATAACCTTAACAAAGGAGGTTTTGAAGTGCTTCCAGAGTCGCAAAAAGGTTTAAAGAGCATATGCTCACTTCTCCCGCGAAGAGAGGTCCATCCAAAAAATGTCGTCAGAGGCGACCGGAATCCACCTAGCTCCAAAGGAGAGTAGAAGGTCATAAACATCTAACAAGATACAGAGATTTCTAGTTCCCAGCAGAGGCTCTCAAAAGCTAGGGCGAAGGCCCATCCATTGGGATGAAGTTGGGTGGGGCTAGATGCAGTGATTCGAAGGCAAATTAGAAACTCTGACAAGGGAAATGTCACACCGAGTTGAACGAAAACATCTCGTAAAAAGAAGAAATGGGGTTCATGAGGGCGGCTTTTACGTGATCGAGCGGTGGCAACCGATTCTTCATCCAAAGGGAGCCGTATCGAATATCCATCCCCATCTCTCACACCAAGTGATGGAAATTCTTCGGCGGTTAAGGTATTCTTCACCTCTGGCCACTTTATGGTGGACACTTTCTTTGGGGAGTTTGGATTCCGAATTGAAGTGGACGAACTACAATCATCCGCTAAGGCGTGGATTGTAACCGAGAAGAGGATGCCATCTAAACCTAAAATGCAAGAGAATGGCAAGGTTAGTAAATCAGCACATTCGAGGACTCACAATCGTATCGAATCAAGAAAGTTCAAAACATGCTCCACCCTACGTTAATTTCCCGAGGGGAAGTCAGCAGAATACGACATTACCCTAACCTAAGAATGAAAATATTCCCGGGATTGGAATGTGGAAGGAGCAGGTTCGGGTAACCAAAATGAAAATCCATCCTAATCCACCGAAGACGAAGAAGACAAAGTGAGTTTACTAGGTAGCTTGGAAGAGGAATCACTGCCTAGACCAGAATGGCGGAAACGCAAGCAAAATATGTTCAAGATAATGACGCTAATTCCTGAAACTATACGAACAACTAAAAAGGTACGAAAACCAAAGAAAGCATAGTCTTACCTGTTTGTGGAAGTCGACGAAGATAAGGCAAATGAAGCAAATTGTCGCGGAAGTTCTCGCAGAGAATAAAGCAAAACGGAGAGTATGTAAAAGGTAATGACAAAACGAAGGAAGAGGAGATATATAGTTTTTGAATTTTAAAAGGTTTGAAGGAGCTCTTGAAGTCGAATCGACAAAAGCAAGTGACGGCCACGCGCGAGAAAGTGGGGGCCAAAACTCAAAAGTTGTAAGGATTTCCTTCCGAAGCGACGCAAGCATTAATTGTGCACGGATTCCAAGCGCCTGGTGGAAGGCGCTCAGGTCTAGAGGCGCAGCTACACGTTACAACGTGTCAAATGAAAATTTGAAGGACCAAACCGCCGAATTAGGTAGCAAACCAAACACGGAAAATGGACATCCACACAAGACAAAATGAACAAAGGTGCATGCGAAGAACAGGCAACTTTATATTGATAATCGATAAGGTTACACGGTTTCTTACAAGGAAATAAGTGGCGTACTCATTTACAAAGATGATTACAAGATCAAATTACAAAGAGTCGGGCGAAATTTGTAAACAACATTTATGAACCCACTAATTACAACAATTGATGGTAGCTAGCTATCCGTCCCACCCTGATCGGATTAGCTCGCGCCGGAGACTCGCGTTGTTATTCGGTCGGATTGTCAGGTTGCTGGAATTTCTCACCGAATATGCAGCAGACCCTGGAAAGGCTTGGACATATCCAGGGGGACGGCCACACAGATCGCAGGCCTCTCATGGTGGAGGGGCAAGCTTAAGCTTGAGGCTAGATGGTGCTCAAACGAAGCTTGAACCACTTCCAAGGACCCCATGCGGAATTGAACCAGACATGAAGACTGGTAAATACATTTGGGATCCCAGCGCCCACCACGGAATGTGTTTCAAGACCGGCAAATACATCTCAAGGCAAGGCAATGATCCTTACAGATGCTCCTTCGTTCGAAATCGCGTTCTTCTTCCCCACATGACCGGAAGAATGAGGCTCGAGCTCTCAATGGCAAACTCATTACTTTCAAGGGAGAGGAGGGAGAGCAGACTGTGTGCAAGAGGATGAGGAGTGATGTCGGATTTATAGCCTGTGGAATTGCAAGGGGCAAGTGACTCGTAGGTGAAACTTTAGGTGGAACCGACGTTTCAGCTTCCCAAGGAAGAAATCATAATCATGCGAAAAGGCGTGAGCAAATAGTAAAGACTGCACGGCATTGAATGAGGGTCGATTGAAAAGTGGCGGTGTAGAGTCCCAAGAAAAGGAATGAAGGAATGATGGCGTGATGTCAGAAAAGAAACGGTACGCTCATCAAATCGCCACATGCCACGTGTCTCCATTTCACCAAACATTGGGGGGCAACAGCTGGATAGGAAATCCCCAAAACGACAAAATTCAATACGAAAAGACAATCTTAGGTATTCTAGAGACACGGGACACAAGCACTTCTAACCCGGTTTCGATCAGGGCATGAAGCGATGAATGAATAAACCAATCAAGCCGTTCATGAAAAGTAAAGCGACATTGCCACCAAGACGGCCATACTTTGCGATAATGGAACCCGGATCCAACAATCAGCAGGAGATGGAAGGCGCACGATCAGGACGGGAGAAGTGGCATGATCACAGGGAAATGGACTCAGGGTAAGGAGAACGAAACCCTAGGTAATCTCTATATATAAGAGGTTGCCTCCTGTGCGCTGGTCAGCCGAACTAGTGCAAAAAGGGATTTAAGACCGCCTCATTTAGAGCGGATCATCGACGCCCGCTCTTAAAGGTGTGACCGGTGGCGCTTTGTAAATAAAAAGAACTTCTTATACGCTAAAGTGCTTTAAGACTGCCACATTAAGACCGGACTAAATAAGGACCGCTCCTAAAAATATGACCGTGGCAGATTTGTAAATATAAAGATCTTCTTACACCGGATCATTTTTTCATAGATCTTATCCGCACTGTTAAAATAACAACCTGGTCTTAAAAATGTTATTAAAAAATTGAAATATCAATTACTTTTGGAGAAATCTCATACAAATGCACTTATATTTTCTACACTCCAAAATTAATACAGAAAAATTAAAATATAAATGTATTAAAGTTTTAAGACCGAACATATATAAAAGACGGTCTTAAAAGTTAGACTTTAAGACCGGACTTAAAAGTTGTCCTAACTAAAGTTTAAATAAAAATTAATAAATGTTAAGACCATATTTACAGTATGACCGGTCTTAAAAGTTAGACTTTTAAGACCGACATAAAATTTGGCCTACTAAAGTTTGAATAAAAATTAATTAATTTTAAGACCGGACATATAGAGAGATCGGTCTTAAAGGTTATCTTTTAAGATCGTATATGTGTATTTGTCCTGGTCTTAAAAATGAAGCGCCAAACGTTAACTTCGCGCGAAGCTTTTGTCACTCTCACCGAAGAACCCCGTTCACGTTGCGAAACCCTTCCCGTTCTATTACCTCTCTCCTCGCCCGCGCACCGTTAGCCTCTCGTTACTCCCTCATTTTCTCGTGCATTCCTCTCTTACTGTCTTGAAAATGAACGGTGAAAACGATTCCACTCGTGTTCTTGAAACTCCGATACCGGTTTGACCGGTGAGGGTCTGACGAATGAACCCTCTTCATCTCACATTGAGCCTCCTCGCCGCCGCACGCCGTGGTAGAAGCGGCACACGAATGATGGAAGTATCCCTTAGTCGGAATTCGGGACGAAGCTCGAGATTCTTTTTGATGAAAATTTGCAACCTTTCGGTCCTAATAAAAGCACATATACTAGTTTTGTTTCGGCGCTCTAGTACGCAGAAGGTTAGCATTTTGACCGATGAGTGGAAAAATGTGGACCAAAAACAATAAAGGATCCTATGTGGGACACTATCCGCTTACATTCACCGTCCCCGAGTCCGAGAAGTTGAAAGCCTCAACATTGTCTTATTGTGCCGAGCGGTTCAGAAGTTTAAGACCTTTCTCGGCTAACACTTATATTTTTGCCGAGGAGAAGCCCGACCATCAACCCCGGGACAAGTACAAATTTCTTGATGAACAAACTTGGCAACAATTTGTTCGTGTTTTAACCACTCCCGAAGCTCGTGAGTTTATATTTAGTTTTGTTTGCACTTTTGTTTGCTTATTAACCCGTGCGGATATGTGAATTGTTATTGTGTACATCTAATCCCGTTAGTTAAATGGTTTGGTGTGTGAATAGAAGTATACATTTGCCGCCTTTGTCCCGCATGAGAGGAGCATTTCCTAGTTCCATGCAAGTCCGATATGTAAACCGTGTAATGGCCATGGTTAGACGTTGTCGTTAGTTAGTAAGTATGTTAACCGTGTAATGGTTTCTGCAAGTAGTTAGTTAGTTATTCTAATATGTGTAGGAACCATTTATGATGAATGAATGAATTGACCGAGTTGGCAGCATTTCGCAACTCCCTTTCCTTTTGTTTTCCCAATTTCTTCTACAATGCTACATCTTCCTTAAGTAAAATGTTGAAACTTGATGAAGTGAATTTGACTAATGTTTGACGCTCATATCAAGCGTAAGTTCTCTAATTTCGTTAGTGACATGGCTGGAATTCATAATTGATATATAGTTGTTTTCAATCCCGATTCACGTAAAATAAGGGAAAAATATCAGAGATTGGGAGAAAGAATGATTGCCCACACAGGCTTCTCGCGCGGATATGAAAAGGCCGAAAAGATTTGATGGCAAACAAACGGAAGAGATTGGAAGATGAAGCTGAATCCAATCCTTCTACTAGTAGTTGACCACCCACCATCTCCAATACGTCGCGAGGAGCCGTGGTTGTATATTCGGCAAAGCCAAGCGGCGCCTACACGAGTGAAAAACTCGTGTAGTTGCCGAACGAATTGTAAGTATCGATATTGTTATTTTTTACTTACTAAACATGTTTCATCACTAAGCTTCTCGTTATCCGTATCTTACAGAAGATCTTAAAAAGAAAGAGGCAGAGGGATCTTTGCGTCTGGACGGAGGAATGATGTTCGACCGCCGCGACCGGAAAACCGATCACTCGGGCGTGTAAGGGCGATTGGAGGACGGGTAGGCCTAAAGCAATACTTTGGTAAATCCAAACGCCACGTACAAAGTATGGTTACCCGGGAGGAGATGGATCGACGCTTGCCAAATTAAGTGAGGAATCACGGCGAAAGATGCCGCATTGAGGATGTTTCAATCTGAGATGAGCAAGATGAAGGAGGAGATGGAGAAAATGAAGTCCCTCCCGAGCTCTCGGCCGAGACCAGCAGTGGATCCCTTGACACCTTCACCGCACCTATGCAAAGAACAGAGCACTAGAGGGAGCTGCATTGTTGGACAATGAGCAACCTTGTCATCTCGTATGTGGAGGATCGTGATGGTCATAGACAATTGGTTGCTAAAGGGACTGTCCACAACTTGGGATCAACTCGTACACCACGAACAAATGGCCGATGATGAAGTCGAGTGTCGCTTGAAGAGGTGATCTTTGATGCACCTGTCCCTCTCCCAACCGATGAGCAAGCTTGTGAGCGATGTCAAGGGAACCTTCATCTCTTGGCCAATGAAGCTTGTAGATGTCTCTACTCCTCCTCAAGCTCCACCCCTCATCAAGCTTCACCCCTCCTCAATCTCCATCCCCTCCTCAAGCTCCACCCTCCTCAAGTTCCATCCCCTACCGCTAACTTGACGGCCAAGGAAAAATAAAAGATTTGGTAGCCTAAAAATGGTTTAAAGATAAATCGTGGCCTGTCGATGAAGTAGTAGGCATCCCAAATCCTCAACCGGTTTACTTTGATAATGAAGATGTAGAGACCATGCCGCTTCCCGGAAAGCAGGTTACTAGTCCATGTGTTCAAATATTTATGAAGTAAGTATCTTCTTCCTTGATTACATATTTAAATGCACCGTTTAGACACACATACATATATACTAATTCCCTGATCGATGTCATTCTTGTAGGTGCATGCACGAGAAACCGGTTCAAGAGGCGTAATTTCGGATTTTGGATTCTTGTGCCCAGCAGTATGCAAGTACAACACTACCTCCGGAATTGAGACAGAGTACATATCAAAGAGGTTGTGTCAAGTGCCAAGAAAGGTGTACTTGTTTCCATACCGGCTCTGTACATATATATCACAATTCTTGTCTGCAATTCACTTAATTATGCTACCTATATATATATATATCACTGAGTATTTTACCGCTGTGAATTTTCAGCAACCACTATCAGTTGGTCGTCATGAACATGGAGTCGCATTATGTTATCTTCTTATGCTCCATTCACATGGATCCATCGCATGTGTTGAAGCGCATCATCAACGAGTAAGAATGTCATTTTGATTGTCTTGTCTCGAAATCTCTGTTGTGAATTTTCAAGAACATTACCGATAAATTTGTGATTTTGATGATAGTGGCATGAAGACCTTCCAAGTTGATGTAAAAAAGCGTGGGGTTAAGATCACAATCCTAAATGGCACAAAATTAAGGTTAGTACATATTTGGACATGGCATAATTGCCTTCTCAAGTTGGTCAAGAAGCTATATATTCTCTTATATATATTTATTGTTATTTTTAGACCCGTTGGCAACCGCAAGAATTGAACTTATGTGGCCCGTACGTCATGAAACACATATATGATATTGTGACGGAGGGAAAGACTAAATTCACTTTAAGGGTAAAATGTTATGGCTGAATTCAATCACTGATGGCTTAGTGTTACATATGAAATATGCACGTAATAATATGTTATTTCTGTTTCTATCTTTGATGTTACGAGGTTTTCCCGTGAAAAGCCATTTGATGATGATGAAGTGGAGCACATACGCGATGTGTTTTGTGAATATCTCGTATAAACCGGTCTTAGAAAATCAAAGTCGACAATAATTAATGTCCTAAATTAATTCATTTGTAAATAATATATGTTGTAGCAACAATAGCCTTCAAGACATACATTTGTTTATTTTTTCGACTAGCTAATTCATTCTTTTGTAAATATAACGCAATGCAATTCAATAATAAATTTGTTTATTTTTTCGAACAATTTGTGTGTGTCCATTTTGGGTTTCTGAATGAATGGATTGGTGGATAAAGCTATTTAGTGCTTGAAATTTGAGGTACAAAGGATGTTGAAAATGAGCCATAAGAGGCTCAAAAGTATTCGCGACTTTTAGGACCGTATATTTGTTAAAATTACGGTCCTAAAGGTCTCGTCCATTTTAAGACCGTATATTTAACAAATATCCGGTCCTAAAAGTCTTCGTCTAATCCTAAAAATATGGATAGAGACTTTTAGGACCGTATATTTGTTAAAAGTACGGTCCTAAAAGTCTTCGTCCATTTTAAGACCGTATATTTAACAAATATCCGGTCCTAAATGTCTTCGTCTAATTCTAAAAATATGGGTTGAGACTTTTAGGACCGTATATATGTCAAGTATCCGGTCCTAAAAGTCTAGAAAATATATGGCTAAAATATTAGGACCGTATATTTGTTAGTTGTCCGCTCCTAAAAGTCTTCGTTTTATTTAATAGATTGCCGAAACCTTTAGGACCGTATATTTGGTAGTTGTCCGCTCCTAACTTTAAATTTTAAAATAAGGCTTAATTTTTAGGACCGGGATTTATTATACGTCCGGTCCTAATATTCTTCATTTAAATAGAGTTGGTGACTCGGTTTTCAGATATATGGTTAGGGTTCAAGGCAACCATGTTTCGGCGTTCTTCTCAAGTTTTGTGCTTCGTTGTCCTCGCTTTCTACTTTTCTCGGATGTGAAGAACATCATCGGTGTCCCTTTTCTTTTGTCGGAAAAAGAAAGAAGATAACGAAAAGGACACCGAAAATTTTCATCACATCAGAAAAGTAGAGGGAAGACAACGATGGTCCAAACTTGAGAAGAGTCGTCACTCGTTTGTTTTTATTCGAAAAGGTAAATAATGTTTTTTTGTTTTGTTTTGTATGGTCGCAACTGTTAACTTTATTCTGCAAATTTTTAAGATTGTTCACCACGAAGAGGACAATGTTTTGTTTGTTCTTGTTGTCAGAGAAAAAAGAACATAAAGTTAAAGACAAACAAGGAAGGCGATTGGGAAATAAAAAATTTTATTTAATAATATTTTTTTTCGCCGCCTTGTGAGGCAAAGAAGACAAAAAAAAAAAAACTTAAAATTCTAATCCTCCCCATCGTTGTCTGAGGGGAGGGAAGGGCCTGAGACGTCGTCATCGAGGTATGGTACTCAACGTCATTGGCGCGAGTACCGCTTTCACCTTGTTGTTGACGGCGTGATAGACCTGAAACAGCTTGCCCAAGCTTCGGTCTATATGATCGACGCGGCTATCAGTGCTCCAAAGATCTCGCCGAAGTTCGGTTTCGGAGGCAACGGAGGAGGATATGGAGGTGCCTCGTGATTTCGCCAGCAGGAGGAACTCGTCGTGGTGGAGAAGCCATTACGGTGGAGGTTCTAGGAGGAGATGGAGATGAATGTGAAGAAAGTAACAACGGGTTTAAATAGAGAACCCATCCCGAAGAATGTGAAACGCCTAAACATTAACGAGGAGACGCATATTTGCTCGTAATACGAGGAGACGCCTAGTTGGGAAGTTTATGTGGAAGCCGAAGAGACTCAATCATTCATTTCAACATGGGGAAGGGACTCTTTGAAAAGAATGAACTTTTAATACCGGATACCGTGTAAGATCCGTTTTAAAAGTAATATTTTTAACCAAAAATTCTTACTTGAAAAAATAAATTGAAATATATAATAATAAATGAGTTTTAGGACCGGATACAAAGTAAAATATCGGTCTTATGATTTTTAGGACCGGATATATGATAAAAGGACGGTCTTAAAAGTAATTGAATTAAAAATTAGTTTTAGGACCAGATACAAGATAAAAGTTCGGTCTTAAAAGTTTGTTAAAAGTAAATGACTATTAGGACCGGATATTTTGAACAAATACGCTCTTAAAGTAGAAACATTAAATTCATTATATTGAAAAATTCATCATCGATGTTTATCTCTCCCGCTATCCGTCCTTATATACTCCACACACTACCTCTTTGTTCTGTTAACTCCTCAATTCATAGCTCTCGCCCCAACTTCTCAAATCCTCAAACCATGGTTAGATACAAGCAAACTGCTCGTAGGGGTGTATACACGCCTCAAGCTCGTGCCATGGCTAGATCATTATATGGTGCGCTCCTCCAAATGACAAGCAAGGCCGTATTGTTTCCGAAGACTCTCGGTCAATGGACCCATTGTTATTTCTTCAGATGATGAAGAGATTGCTCATGCCGCACCCCCTCGATCCTTCGCCGATCCCGTCCTTGCCGAGTCCATCCCTCATCTTGAAGCCGGCCATGCAGATGTTCGTAATCCCCTCTCCAACCCGTTGGCCCCAGCCGCGCCTACCTCCGACCCCTCTCCGCTCTCCCGTAATGATCCATTCATATTGCGGGTGGAGAGAATAAGACAACAACTTGCCGATCTCCCATGGAAATTAATGCTCTTCACGCCGAAATCGCCGAGGTTGTTCAATGATTCTTGTGGATGATATTATTCAGCTTGTTTTTCTTTTGTTTTTTTGTTGTTGTGTATATATTCTCAAGTAATGTAAGAAACATTAAGAACACTATGAATTTTTTGGTCGTTCTCCAAGAATTCATTAAGATATTCTCCAATTTTCCTTAATTTTTTGTCCTAAAAATATCCTTTATTTTATTTATTTAATATTGCTATCACCAAGGCCATTAAGACCTGACATTTTATAAGTAACGGATCTAAAGAGTATTTGAATTTTAGGACCGGATGTTTTGTAAACCTCCGGTCTTAAAACTTAAAAGACTAATAAAATTTTAGGACCGGATACTTTTAAAACTCCGGTCTTAAAATGTTAGTTGTATCTTTAGGACCTGACATTTAATTAATAACCGGTATTAATAAAATCCAAAAAGCTAAATAAGGTATCTTTGTTGCGGGGAAAAATTAAATTTCCTCTCTCGCTCTCTTGTCTTGCCCAAAGTGAATACTGTGTTCCGACTCGAAATTTCCTCTCGCCTTCGTCGCCGCTTCGCGTACCTCTCTCGACAATCACTCTCTGTTCCTTAGCTAAACGTCTATAGACGAAGCCGTAAGAGATCTTTCGGTTAAAACTTTATTATTTTCCACTTTATCGTTCTTTGTTTTTCATGGGTTTAACGAAATCGTGTAATGTTGTTATGGGTATTCTCTGTTGTTAATGAATATTTTTTTTTGAAGATTATATTTGCACTTTAGACCTACCCAACTGACCAACAAGTGTTTTTAGGTTACTCTTGCTGTCTTGTCTGCAACTTCAACGTTCGTGAGCGGAGAAGTAAGACGACTCAGCTAATGCATTTGAATTTATATGCTACAAAGTTAGTCCACAAGACCTTCATCCCCGCATTTAATTTCCTCGTCTTGCATTTACTTTGGTTCTTGGATTCACTGTGATGCATTTATGACCAAAAGTGATTCTTAATTTGTTATGCATTTAATGGGCAAGTTCCTCTTGTGATGCATTTATGACCAAAAGTGATTCTTAATTTGTTATGCATTTAATGGGCAAGTTCCCCCGTAAAAGTGATTCTTTGAGACAATATTTGCTTTTGGAGTTGGCTTATTTTATATGCAAGTTTCAATTTTTTCGGATTATGTATGATCAATGATTTTCGTCTATAATATATAGGAATTCTACTATGGATCACGGTTGGATAGATGCTTTACGAACGAGTGTTGAATATCAGAATGGGGTTAGGGAATTTATAGAATTTGCTACACAAAATGCCCATGATGATGGGGAAGTATTATTGCCCTTGTGTAAAATGTTTGAATGAGTGTCGACTATGTCCCGAAGTTATACGCACACATTTAATTTGTCACGGATTTTGTAAGACTTATACAAGATGGGTATGGCATGGTGAACAAGTGCCATCAAGTGGGAAAACATGGGAAGTGGCCTTTGATGATAATGACACGGATATGGATGATCGCATAGAGGACATTATCCGTGATGTAGGAGAAGAGGCTTTTGAGCGATCACATGCATATGGTAATATGTGCAAGGATGCAGAGACACCGCTATACCGTGGTGTAAAAATACCAATTGTTGAACGCCGTATTGAAATTGGTAAGCTTGAAGGCACGTCATGGATGGAGCGACAAGAGTTTTTCGAATTGCTTGAGGCTTTGAAGGACATGCTTCCGAATGATAACGTGTTGCCGCATCGCTACTATGATGCTAAGAAGATACTTTGTCCATTGGGGATGGAGTACAAAAAGATCCATGCATGCCCGAATGATTGCGTATTGTATAGAAAAGAGTTTGAAGAGAAGCAGAGTTGTCCGATATGTGAAACCCCACTGTACAAGTCAGATAAGGGGTCGGCGAAGAACCTAGGAACCTCAGACTTGCCCTTAGCACGGATGGCATGAATCCCTATGGAAGCCTTAGCAAGATACATAGCTCATGGCCCGTACTCCCGATTGTTTACAACTTATCTCCTATGTTATGCATGAAACGAAAGTACATCATGCCGTCTATGTTGATTTCGGGACCAAAACAACCCTAAATGACATAGATGTTTACCTCGGAGCCCTTGATCGAAGACTTGAAGGAATTGTGGGAAGAAGGTGTCGATGTTTTTGACTCTTTCAAGAAGGAGGTCTTTAAAATGAGAGCCATGATATTTTGTACTATAAACGACTTCCCAAAGATATGGGAACTTGTCGTATAGTGTAAAAGGCCATAAAGCATGTCCGGTTTGTGAAGAAGGCACATGCTACCATCAACTTCAACATGGAAGAAAGACGGTGTATCTTGGACATAGGAGATTTCTTAGACGGGGCCACCCATATCGTCGATTAAAGAAGGCCTTTTTTGGTGGCCAAGAGTATGAAGAAGCTCCGTGGCATTGACTGGGAGCAAGTGTATGAAAAGGTTAAAAATATCGTGTCATCTTCTGTAAGCTCGGAAAGAGTAGAAAAGAAACAAATATATGGAAGAAGAGATCTGTATTCTTTGATCTTCCCTATTGGCGCAATCTTGATGTGAGGCACCGTATTGATGTCATGCATGTGGAGAAGAACGTATGTGATAGTATTGTGGGCACGCTTCTCAACATACAAGGTAGTTCAAGGATGGTGTGAAGGCAAGATTGGATTTGCAAGCAATGGGAATACGCGAAGACTTGCATCCAAGGCCATATGGGAAGAGAACTTATTGTCCCCCGCTTCTCATACTTTGTCTAAGGATGAGAAACGAAGCTTTGTGAGTGTTTACATGGCACAAAAGTTCCCTGGGTATTCTTCAAATTTTAAGAGGCTTGTCTCGATGAAGGACTTGAAATTAGTAGGCCAAAAGTCTCATGACTGTCATGTCTTGATGCAGCAGCCTACTCCCAAGAGCTATTCGAGGGATCGCCGAATATGATCTTCGGGTCGCTTTTGACTAGACTTTGTTTCTTCTTCAATGCGGTTTGTAGTAAAATTTTCAAGATTGAAAAGTTGGATGAATTGGAGAATGAAGGATATCTTATCTTGTGCCACCTTGAAAAGCTTTTTGTTCCTTCATTTTTTGACATCATGGTTCATCTCATTGTTCATCTAGTGAGGAAGATAAAGTTGTGCGGCCCTATCCATTTACTGGTGGATGTACCCTATTGAAAGATCTATGAAATTCCTAAAAGGGTATGTGAAGAACGCGCACCGCCGAAGCATCAATTGTTCGAAATATGTT
This sequence comes from Acacia pycnantha, assembly GCA_025563575.1. Lineage (NCBI taxonomy): Eukaryota > Viridiplantae > Streptophyta > Magnoliopsida > Fabales > Fabaceae > Acacia > Acacia pycnantha. The sequence continues at coordinate 1,457,416 of JAMWYP010000189.1, read as the reverse complement.
TCAAGAGGCCATGGAATTTTGTCAAAATTATTTGGCCAAAGTAAGACATATTGGGCTTCCAAAACGTCGCATGTCAAGGGGGTAGACGGGGGGCTTCGTAAAGAGTGTGGATCGTGATGAATTGTCACAAGTCCACTTATACATATTGAATAATGTTGATGAAGTTCAAGCCAAGATATCTCGCACATAAAGAGGTCGTAAGGAAAGAAAACCATCGAATGACCGAACAAAGGTTGATTAGGGAGCATAATATAACTTTTGCAAAATGGTTCAAACAAAAGGTCGAGGGATCTGAATGTGTTTCTGACACAATGAAATGGTTAGCACGTGGTCCCGAGGTTGAAGTCATAAGTTGGAATTCGTATGTGATCAATGGTTATACATTTTACACGAAGTCCCTAGATGATAGGAGCACACCCGCAATGCTGGTGTTATGTTAGAGGCCGAATCTATGCACTTCTCCGCTCGAAAGACAAGAGGCCTAAATTGGCAAATATGCCATATTATGGGGTTATTGAAGAGATTTGGGAGGTGGACTATGTCAAAATTAGATTTCCCATCTTCAAATGCAAGTGGGTTAATGTCAATAATGGTGTTCATATCGATCGGCTAGGATTTACTTTAGTCGATGTCAATAGTAGAAGTTTTGGAGATGAACCTTTATTATGGCGCACCATGCGAAACAAGTGTTCTATATCACCGATCAAGAAAATAAAATGTGGTCTCGTAGCTCTCCAAGGAAAGAGGGTCATTGATATTGATGAGGAAAGTCATTCAAATTATGGTCTTCCCGATAGTACTCCTTTTCAAGGGGTCTACCGACATGAACGAAGAAGATGAAGCGGATAATGAACCCGCATAAGAAATGATCATCAAGAAGGGATATGGGAGGATATCACTTTATAAAAGAGTCAATTCATAAGGTAATATTCATATGCAGAATTCTTAGAAAACTTTAAGGTTTTAACTATATATATTATATATTCCTTCTATGTTACGTTCTTAATTAAACAATATAATGTCACGCCGACTATGAATTTGTTCTTGTTTTGTTTTTGTGGCAGTGATCCGATTCAAAGGGGCATGTTATAAAAGAGGATGCATGTTACGTTGTTGGGTGGGAATCGATGAAGGCATGGTGAATAATATATTGACTACATGTATGTTGATTTACGTGCCGTATTGTAACTCATTGTGATTGTAATTAGTTATATATCTTAGCTTATTGTATAAATTACTTTAGTTGTTGTAGACTTAAGGCCACATAACTCATGGTGGATAATTATTTGTATTCTTTTTCCCAATTCAATTTATTCATGTTCATAGCTTGTAGCTTAAATTAAGTATATCGACTTTTATGTGCTGTTTTGATGGTGGATTTTTGTGTATTATATATGATCAGAAGAACAGTAACAGAAAAAAATTCGGGAAAATTTAGAGCGCAAATAAATAAGACGGTCTTAAATGTTCAATTGTTAAGACCGGATGTATATCTATGACCGCTCTTAAAGGTATTAAGCCGGTCTTAAAAGTTGGTCTTTTAAGACCGGTCCATTTATAAGTGCGGTCTAAAAGTTCAATTTTTAAGACCGGATGTATATAACATCCGGCCTTGAAAGTCGCTCTTTAAGACCGGATCCGGTCTAGGATATTACTATTTTTAGGACCGGGTTTATTTTTGTCCGGTCTTAATATTCGGATCTTTTAAGAGCGGTCTAGTTTTTGTCCTGGTCTTAAAGTTTGAGTTTTAGGACCGAAGAAGGGTCAAGTTGTCCAGATTGGCTCTCCACATCATCAGTATCAGTAATATTGTCATTATTCATTCTCTTACCCTCACCAGAAGCTATGTTGCATTTTTATAATTTATACTGTAAAGAACAATTCATTCAACCAGAACAATAACTCTGTTATGAATAAAGGAGAAGTGGGCCAAACATTGAAAGATCCAATAATACCTACAATAACTATGGGCGATCAGAGGCATGTAAGGAGGAATAAGCGAATAAAGAGAAGGTCCAGGAAGATTAGAGAAATGGAAGAATAAGATCTATATAAAGGCAATAGTTGTTAGGGGAAGGGTGTGAATAGATTTGGCTGTATCTTCCTATCTTTCATTCTGTGGCCCCCCCTTCTTTTGTTATTCCTTATCCCTTTTTGTTATTCATTTACAGTATTTCCTTCTTTTGTGGAGGACGCTAAGACTCGATTTACCTGTCTAGAAAGCTTCATGGAAGTTATTCTACTAAAACTGGACAATATGGAAAAACACTCCGAGAGTTCTACCTCTGGGGTGAAATCTGATCCACAAACACCAGTGACCACTGGTTTGCAACAGGGTTCTTTTTTCTCTTTGATGACCCGCCAACTAAAACTCGACTTTCCATGTTTTGATGGTTCAGACGCACTACAGTGGATTCTTAAAGTTGAACAGTATTTTAAATACTTTGAGGTTCCAGATGCACAACATTTGGTTATTACTTCTGTTCATTTGGACGGTGGTGTGCTACCGTGGTTCCAGATGCTTGACAAAGCCCACCGATTTCCTATTGACTCGTGCTAGTTCAAGCGATCAAGACCAATACGGTCTATCTCAATTCGATTGCGCTAGATCACAGCTTTTCAAACTGGTCTAGCATAGCAAGTTAGAGGATTATAATGGTTAGTTTATGGCCCTTGCTAATCGCGCAGTTGATATTCTTGAATCTGCATTATTAGATTGTTATACGGGCAGTCTGAAACCAGAGTTATGCCACGATGTGTTGGTCCAAAAATTAGCCTCTGTGTTACAAGCCATAACCTTAGCCAAATTGTTTGTCGAGGCTATAGAGTGGACTAAACCGGTGAAGTCTTATGGATTTAGTCATTATGGGGGCGCTAATACAACAAGCAAGGGGACTTCTACATCCGTCCCGATTACCAGTGGCTCTTCTCCTATGGTTAGTGGTGGCGGAAAGACTAACTTACCACCATTATTACCTACACCGACAAGACTTCCACTCAAGCAAATGACAACCGAGGAAATGCAGATACGACACGAAAAGGGACTATGCTACACCTATGATGAGAAGTTTTCTCCCACTCATCAGTGCCCGAAGAAGCAATTAATGATAATGGTCGAAGAGGATGAAGCAGAGGAGATGATCGAGCCAGAACCCGATGATGGCTTGATCAATGGTACTATGCACCATTCGTCTTTACCGGCGTCAAAAGGCACTCATAGAGCTGCTACCATTCGTTTCACTAGCCATATCAGTGGTATAGAGGTTCAAATTCTGTTAGATGGGGGAAGTTCAGATAACTTTATTCACCCTCACGTTGTTCAACTTCTGGGTTTTCCAGTTGAATATACCAAAGAAGTGTGAATCCTGGGAGGAATAGGCTAGATCATGCGTACCAATCAACAAGTAACAAATATTCCTATTGAAATTTGTGGTTATATGTTATCTCTTGCAATGTGGGTTTTGCTTATCACAGCCGTAGATATGGTTATCGAAGCTGGTTGGTTGGAGATATTGGGGCCACACGTTGCAAACCATAGTACCTCTACTATCAAATTTTTAAAGGACGGCCAGTGGGTGACCCTTTTAGGCTTTGTTTGGGAGTTCCATTTTGGAGGGAAATGAAAGGGAAGGGAGGGTTTTGATAGTTCCTTCCCTTGTTTCCAAGTTTTAAAAATAGGAGGGGAGGGAATCAGGGATTTTTACAAATCCCCCAAAACCCTCCTTCTTCTAAAAAATAAAGTTCCCCCAATATGGGGGGCTTTAAGAGGGGAAATAGATTAATTACTTTGTTACCCTTATTCACCACCACCCCACCACCGCCATCGTCACCGCCGCCGCTGCCGCCACCCCACCACCTCACTGCCGCCACCACCACCCCACGACAGCCACCACCACCACCACTGCCACCGCCGCCGCTGCCCCCACCACCACCCCCACCGCCGCCACCACCACCACCACTGCCACCCACCGCCGCCACCACATAAATAATTTTTTGAATATAAAAATTACATAAATAATTTTTTTAGAAAATTTAAATTTATTTGTAAAGTATAATAATTATATTAATTATTAAAGAAAAGGACAAAATGGTAAAAATAACTCATTAATCCTCCATCTTCCTCCCTTACTATTTTTTTAACTCCCAAACAAGGGGAGGAAATATCCTCCATTTCCCTTCCATCTCTTCCCCTCCATTCTCCTTGCATTCCTTTCCTTCCCCTTCCTTCCAAACTCCCAAACAAAGCCTAAGGACCCGTTTGTTACAAAGAAAGCTTGGGGAGGGAAAGGAATGGAAAGGAAAATATGAAAGATGAGGGAAGATGACTTGAGTTGTTTGGTAGGAAGAAAATGAAGAGGTGGTAGTTGGTAAGGAATTAGGAAATGTCTATTTTACCCTCAAAAGAAATTAATTCAAAATAATAAAATATTTTTTTTGCTAAAATATATTTAAAAAAAATATTTTATTGTTAAGTTCGAACTTTTGAAGAAAAAAAATTTCGCCAAATTTGAACTTTCCCGCCAAGTTCGAACTTCCCGCCAAATTTGAATTTCAGGGGTAAATCTGTCAAAAAATCATCTTCCTGGGAAGATGGCAGCTTTCCTTCCATTTTCGAGGGAAAGCATCTTCCCTCAAATAAGGGAAAATGTCCAATTCCAGTGAGTTGCTGACTGGAATTTCTGTGTAACAAACAACCAAAATCAATGGGAAGATTGGGATCTTCCCTTTCCCTCCCCAAGCTTTCTTCCTAACAAACGGGTCCTAAGGGATTCAGAGGAAATATGAAGACACGGGCTTGGTACTATCACTTACTCCATTTGCATCATACTGACTCTTGGGCAGAACTCTTTATCATGGAACTTATTAACCAGCAGCTACTCGAATCCACTACTTCCTTACAGATGGACTTGCAGAATTTATTACAAGAATTTGGCTCTGTTATTGAAATTTCACACAGCCTTCCTTCGGAAAGAGATCACAAACATTCGATTGACTTACTACCCAACACAGCTCCGGTGAAAGTCAAACCATACCATTATCCAATCAGCCAGAAAACAGAAATCGAACGAATTATTGATGAATTACTCTGTGAAGGATTGATCCAACCGAGTACCAGCCCTTTCTCCGCGCCAGTGATCTTGGTAAAAAAGAAGGATGGCACTTGGCGTTTTTGCATACACTATCGAGCTCACCATGGCTCACAATAAGCTTGAGCTCCACTCTGGAAGCTACAAAAAGACCATTCATTTGGGTGCTAAGAGGCGTGTACAAAAGAGAGAATGAAAGGAACATAATTCTTAATAAGGGATTGGGCACCTCAAGTGTTAATATTGTCACACATAGCGATAGGAGCTTTCATAACACATTGTCGTTTGAACTCGATGCTTGAAGGAATATGCAGTGGAGTGCCATTAATAACCTTTCCTTTGATTGGTGAACAGTTCTATAATGAGAAGGTTATTGTGCAGGTGCTGCAAATAGGTGTGAGAGTGGGATGTGAGCATGTTGTGCATCTTAGAGAGGAAGAGAGTTTTGATGCAATTCAAGTGAAGAGGGAAAAAGTGAAGGAGGAAGTAGAGAAAGTAATGGGTGAAGATGAAGAAGAAAGCAAGAGAATAAGAGAAAGAGCGAGACAGTATGCGGAGAAGGCAAAGAAGGCAGTGGAGAAAGGTGGGTCATCTTTTCTTGACATGTCTCTACTCATTGAAGAAATAACAAAGCATGTCAAAGGGTTAAAGATGAATAGTGAATAATATGCGGAGAGTTTTAAAGTGTGTGTTTTATAAAAAGGAGGATGAAACTATGTCGTTTTACCTACTGCAGAGTAATTTTTCTACCATAGAAGTAGATATGTTTATCCCTTTATAAAATAGGATTATTGTATATGTCAGTTTTCTCTTTATAAGATAGGATTCGATGATGACTGAAAAGGGTTTTTTTTTTAACTTTTAATTTTACATTCATTTAATTACAAAAGCTACTCATGCTACTATTGTATTTAATTCTATTATAGAATCTAATATAACATATTCTATCTCTTTGACATGAATGAGGGTATTTATGGAAAAAAATCATTTCTCATATTTATTGCGCATAACTAATTTTAACTATTTCCTTAAATAAAACCTTATAAAAAGCAACAGATAACTCACTACTCCCTCCAATCCTAATTATAGGAATACTTTTATAGTGCAAATTGTATTACTAAAATGTTCTTATAATTAGGGCCGGAGATAGTATTTGTAATAGTATTCGTATGTGTAACATCCCAACTTTTCACAAGCAGTATAAATTTTTTTTTTTTGTCAAACATCATTTCAAAATCGTCAAAGTAGAGCAACAGAGCGATTGAGTAACTGATATGTATATATAAAACGCCGTAAGTCTGGCTGGTTACAACAAATGGCATGTAAACCGCGTGGTTCTAAAGTATATAACAAAAGAAAGGCTTCCGCTGAACAACAAAAAGGAAGTCTTCACCGGTCTTCTACTGGCCGCTTGCCTCTCTCCTGGCCATCGGTCTCCGGAGCTTGACGCTATAGTTAAGAGCCGAGATCCGCACCGATCTCGTGTAATCTTAACCTCATACTTACATACACACAACATATGTACCATAAGTATTCATATCATCAACAGTATATAAGCACGCAACCTATGCAAATGTATCGCCCTAGCATTCGGATGTATCGCCCATAGCATACCGATGTATCGCCCATAGCATGCATATGTATCGCCCGTAGCAAACACCAACATATCAACAAGATAAAACATATAACAGAGCTATCAACTACCACATACAATACACATAGCACATACATGCATACCATAAATATCAGAGTTAGTGTTACAGTACGCGAACGTACCTTCGTTGATGTTATTCTAGCACGTTTTAAGAAAAACCGTACTTTTGACGGAAAACGGAAACCAGCACGTCAGACAGCGGTTCGACAGTAGGTCAAAACGTAATCAGGGATATCCTATCAATATAACAACATACTTGTTAAGGATCTATCATTACGACAGACATTTTTAGTCAAAATGACCATTTTACCCCTGATGCCCCTAATCGGCGGAATTTCGCCAGAGCTTCGCTATTTTAACTCTAATCTTCCAAAATTTTGCCAGAACTCTGATCCCATCATGATTTTCGAAATAATGACTAAAATACCCCTATCATATGATATCTAATCATACTTGGAAGATTAAAGACTAGTATAGCATTTCTACTCTAACTACCGAAAGGACTACGAAAGCTTAAGTACCGAAAAACTTACTCAGAGCTTCGAGAGTATGGCCTTGTTGGCCTCTTCTCGCTCTTTTCATTTTGCTTTATGGGATTTTACCGATAAAATCCCCTGACGGTGTTCGAATCGCGAAATCTTGTAAAATCTTAGAAACTGAATTACAACTTTGAAGATCCTTTTTCACTTACTAAAAATTTCTGGTCTAAACCAAATTTTGATCTCATCCAGTACTCTCCGTCCTCGTTGAAGTTTTACTAAAAACGCTGCCATTTTGGAACGAACTTCCAAAATCATCAACCTCTGGACAAAAATCCACCGATTCCAAATATGTCCAGAAATTCTCAACTCGTACCTGTGTGTTGAGTTATGATTTATTTTCTTTAAATTCTAAATCGTGACTATCCTGTCTTTTCACGATTACCCTATTTCGTCTTATTACTAATTTCTTCTACCGATCTCTAATTAACTTCCTAAAAGACCACTTCAAGATAAAAATCCACTTATCAAAATTCTTTACTGACTTTAGAAATCCTGTTCCTGGTTCTCTAGATAGGATCCAATTCCTATCGGTGTTTATTTATTTTTTCCACATAAATTATATTATATAATATTACAACTTGCAACAATAATATCTAGATATTATTTTGCAAATTCTTATCCAATTTTGCTCCAACATTTCGGTCAACATCTGGCCCTTTTTTTTTTTAATTTTCGTTTTATTTAATTATTTAATTTATTAATATTATATAAAATAATTATTTAATAATTTTTTATATAATTTTTTTACAAATTTTTCCTATTGGTCCATACATGTTTTTAGGCTTAAAATTACTCAATCTCATTTATTTTTCTCAATCTTTTCCAATTAATTAGCAAATATATTTATGCTAATTTTCTAGCCATAAATCACTAATTATAGAGTTCCACATAATTTATCACAATTATTTCATTGTTCAAGCTTAAATAATTAACCAATAATCATTTAATCAATTACTTATCATTTGTTGACAATTTTCTTATTTAGAACTAATTACTTCCTCTCACAATCTGAACTAACATTGCTATTTTATCTTCCTTGTAAAATATTAATAATTATGGAGTTAGTTATGATCTCCAAATACTTTATAGTTGTTATTTTACAATTCTTCCAAGCTTATAATTTATTAAATTACCAAAATTAGAGACAATATATTCTCTCAATTTTAATAATTATTTTACTGCCTCTTAGGATTTTTCACAATTTTCCTAAGTCATTATATGCACCACAAGGGCATTTTGGTCATTTCTGACACATTATTAATTTTTCCTAATTTCCAAGAAATTCTCCTTTAGAAAATAAGATAATTATGTTATTTTCCCTAATTCAAATTTTAGAGTATTACAGTATGTGTGTGTGTTGACCATGGCATATTAATAATGCCTTTTGATATATTGGGCTCCTCAGTTGGATGGCCATCAACCGAATTATCTCCATCACAAGCTTCCAAGAGAATGACAGAGTAGTTAGATTAAAAGAAGGGTTAAGGTACAGATTTGTCAATGAACTATTACCCGAGGAGCATCTGACACAAAAAACATTTGAGGGTACCATAATTACCAATCAACAATTAAAAAGTGAAAACAACACAATTAGGTGCAGATTGACCAACGAACTATTACCCCGTCACTGTCTTGGTGTCTCCGTCTTCCATTGACTGTCACAGTGTCAGCGACGTCGGCGTCTCCAAAGCTTTCATTGTTGCTGGGTGTTCCACTCATCCTCTTGAACTCATCAAGGCTCTTATGCAGCTTCAAGGTGAAAATCACGCACCGAAACCCAATCTAGCAGTCCATAGCTTTCGACCGGCACACGCTTTGTACTCTGGTTCTATCCCTCCGATGCCACAAGTAGCAGCCGCGTTGCCACAACGCCGGCTCACATGGGTCCCATTTCTGTTGGTGTTTGCCTTATCCAACAAGAAGGTTTAACCGCTCTTTTCTCCCACTCTTCGCCACCATCCTACGTCAGGGTCTCATATTTTAACGTAATTGTGAGAGTTGTTTTTTTTAATAGTTATTTGGTATTTTTTTCACTTTTTAATTGTTGATTGGTAATTATGGTACCCTCAATTGTTTTTTGTGCCAGATGCTCATCGGGTAATAGTTCGTTAGCAAATTTGTACCTTAACCCTTAAAAGAATCAGAAGTTGAAGCCATCAAAGCGGCCATAAATTAAGAAGCAGACCTTGAGTTTTGCAGCTGGAAGCATTTAGATTCTCACTAAAGACTCTTTATCATTCTAATTATAAGACTCAGTTGATTTTTAAAAAAATATTAAGGAAATTAAATTAATTATTTTAAAGTATCTATTCTCATGGTTTTTATGCAAACTAATGTAGCTTACTTACAAACTGATATATAATATAATGATACATAACATGTGATATGATTAGATAACTTATTTAGTTTATTCAATCACAATATGTTTTATATTTAGGAATAGGGATAGTACCAAATTCCAAAGCCAAATCAGCTACAGCTCTTTGACGAAGCAGCCATTTGAGTCCCAGCAAATAATCCATAAGAATTTTCACCACATGCCCTTTCACTAATATATATATATATAGGGATAGGTTATTCTACCTACTTTTATTTTACCTACCTCTCTTAATACCATTAGATTATAATCTTATTTAGGGTGAAGATTTGGGGGCTAAAATAAACTCTTTTACCCTTTCCTCTCTCTCACCGCCTCCCACCCTAACCACGATCTAAACACGAATGCTTAAAAAAAAGATGACGGCCTCAATGACGCTTCGGTTTCAAAGTTTGAAACTTTGCAGGCGTGGATTAAACCAGGCCTCTAAACTTGAAATTAGGTTTGGTATTAGTGGGAAAAACCAAAAAAGTTGAGTTTAATTAGTTTGATCCACAAAAGCAAAAGCCCTAGTTGGACCCTTAATCACTCAATTACTGATTTTACTAGGGAAATTTGTCCCATAAATAAATCACTCTCATATTCCTATTAGATTATCTATTTGTCTTTTTGCTAATTTAGTAGACATTTTGGAATTTTTGTAACTCTAATGGTTTTCTTTTTGTTATTTTCCCTTTTTTTAAATCTAAAATTAAAAATATGAGCCCCTAGATTAAATATTTTAATTTTTCCCGTCAGGACTCAGGTTCTTAGTCAGTTTTAAATTTTAAAAATGAATAAGAAAGTTATGATGATATAATCGGGTGAGAGGGGCCACATATCTCATAAAGTTATAATATCATGTCGGTTTTTTTTTTGCCAAAGTTTCTCCTATCATAAATAATAATATATTAAAAAGTTTTATTTATTTACTGCAAGATGCTACCAGTTGGGACATATTTGAGCATTCAACTTGTCACGCAGCCATTCGTATCCTCTTATTATATAAGTAATAGATAGATAAATATTATACGATTTAGTTATTAGATTAAATGTGTGAGTTTTAACCAACTATTATTTAAAAAAAAAAATTATATTTAAATATGTACATCCCTGAAATCGTTTATGTTTATGACTTGTACAAATATATTTTTTAGGAATACGTTAGCTATAGAAATTTTGGCGGTATAGAAGGAGTTGGGTTGCCGTTGCATTTATTAAATTCATCCCATCTCTATCTAAAGAATTTTCATAAACAAAACGATTTTTTATCTAGCTAGAATTATGTTTTTTTAAGACTTGCATAATTTTTAACATTTAAACTAACCTTATAAAGATATTTCTTTAAGATCCTAAGTATTTTTTTATGGAAAAACCCAAATAAATGGAACTTTAGATTTATTATTTCAAATTAATCACTCGATTTTTAAATCAATTTTAGTAAATCTGATTACTTAAGCACTTTTTTCATTTTTTTATGTCTTTTTTTCATATTTAAGTTGCCTTTCATTGGGTCTGTGCTATTTTTTTGGGCTTCTGTTAACCGTAGCCCAATTTGGAAAAATTGAAACCCAAGGGTATAAAATTTGTGTCTAGCGTCGTCTTACACCGTTCTGTCACTGATCTTGCCTGCCTTCCAAAGCTTCAAGACGGTGACCGTTTGTGTCTAATTTTTCGAACTAGAGGCGATTAATGACTTTTTCCTTTATATTTTGTGGTGCTACAGGCAAAGACCACTATGACCAAATGGTAGGGTATGGAAAGGTTAAATGAGAATGGGAACGTCAAGAGACTTGGGAAATAAAAGGAACATAGATTTACTATGTTTGCAAGAATCTCACTAAGGAGAATCTCCCGTACCATTCGACACTTTATTAATGAGGCACTAGGCCTATTTATAATGATTTACAGAGGGTAGACTCTATTCAAAATATAAATACAAAATATATCTAAATCTTAGATTTAGATAACTAACAATCATAAATCCTAACAATTAAATCTTAACTAATAAGATATCCATCTTATTTCCTAATTCCTAAAGATAATAATAAAAGATAATATCTAATAAGATATTCCTCTTATTTCCTAATTTCTAAAGATAATAATAAAAGATAATATCTAATAAGATATTCCTCTTATTTCCTAATAATAATAAAAGATAATAAAAACAGACTCAATTAATTAAATATTAATTTCTAAAATCTCTAACTTTCCGCAACTTCCATTATCTTCTGTTAATCCGGTACTCCATCAATTTTATATATATATATATATATATATATCACCATTTGCCCACATACATTACGCCAGCCTCAAGAATTTTCATAAACAAAATGATTTTTTATCTAGCTAGAATTATGTTTTTTTAAGACTGGCATAATTTTTAACATTTAAACTAACATGGTAAAGATATTTCTTTAAGATCCTAAGTATTTTTTATGGAAAAACCCAAATAAATGGAACTTTAGATTTATTCTTTCAAATTAATCACTTGATTTTCAAATCAATTTTAGTAAATCTGATTACTTAAGCACATAAATAAATTCAAGCCAAACTTTTTTTCATTTTTTTAATAAGTCTTTTTTTCATTTTTTTTTTATATAATCTTTTTTTCATATTTAAGTTGCCTTTCATTGGGTCTCTGCTATTTTTTTTGGGCTTTTGTTCATCGTAGCCCAATCCAATTTAAACTGCTGGTTCGTCAGGAAAAAATGAAACCCTAGGTATAAAATTTGTGTCTAGCGTCGTCTTACATCGTTCTGTCACTAATCTCGCCTGCCTTCCAAAGCTTCCATCCTTCAGAGTTTCCTAAACACCATGGCCGACAAGGCGGTGACCGTCCGAACCAGGAAGTTTATGACAAACAGGCTTCTGTCTCGCAAGCAGTTTGTGAGTTTCTCATCCCATCCATGGAAGCACATCGAATCTGTTGGGTTTTGTGCCTAATTTTTCGAACTAGAGGCGATTAATGACTTTTTCCTTTATATTTCGTGGTGCAGGTCATTGATGTGCTTCATCCTGGAAGGCCAAATGTATCCAAGGTACTTTAGTTTTCAATTCGTTGTTATGGATTGTTAGGGGCGGAGTCTAAAAAAAAACCCGTATGTGGCTTTAGGAATCGGAAATCTATTACTTTTTAAGCATTTACAATGTTGACAATTACATGACCACGCATGATTGAATTTTTTTTTTTTTTTATCTTGCCTGTGGCTTAAAGGCGGAGCTTAAGGAGAAGCTAGCAAGGATGTACGATGTTAAGGACCCCAATGCGATTTTCGTTTTCAAGTTTAGAACTCATTTTGGAGGTGGAAAATCAACCGGATTTGGTTTAATCTATGATTCCGTTGAGAATGCAAAGAAGTTTGAGCCCAAGTACAGGCTTATACGGGTAAGTACACGGTGCATGCTTTTGGTCATTCTATTGAATCCATAGTCCTATAATACTGCCTTTGTTCTTTTGACTCTCGCTGTCTGTATTTTCATTTCAGACACCTAATGGGTCATGGGGGGTTTTGCTATTTCTTCTAATCTGAATGAAATTTCATGTTCTTGGTCAAAAAATCATATAATTCTCGATGATCGAGGGATGGTACCATATGTTGGGTCTGTATTTCTCCATCATTCTCGAGTTGCTAGGAATATCGTTTGTAGCATCAGCGGTATATAGCGAAGTAATGTAGTATTCTCTAGTTCGTCTGTTTATCATCTCAATGGTGTCAGCGAGTTGGAACTGTTAATGGTTATTTTTTGTTTATCGTTAATACTTGGGTATTCTTTGGGATTAGTTGCTGAATTTGTTAACAGTTCTTTTTGTTACGAATTCTGTTGTTATTTTTATGATGTTCTCGGTATTCGGCGGGCTCTGTTCAATTCAATTTTAATGCAATTGAAACCTTTCTTTTTTGGTTGGCAGAATGGGCTCGCAACTAAGGTTGAGAAGTCAAGGAAGCAAATGAAGGAGCGGAAGAACCGTGCGAAGAAGATCCGTGGAGTAAAGAAGGTTAATTTAGTGACTACTGAGTTATGCTTTTATATCTCTGTACTACGATATGTTTTAACTTTTGTTTCTTGTTGTGCAGAGCAAGGCTTCTGAGGCAGCAAAGAAGAAATGAGTCTTCAGAATGTTTGTATTGATTTTAGTTTTTTGGGTTCGGTTAAATTTTGCTTCTTTAAATTCTGTTGAAGGATGTAATACGACAATTTTCAGTTGAACTAGGTTAATTTGCTCATCAAGCATATTTAAGAGGATCTTTATTGTTTGAGTCGGCTTCAGTTTCTGGAAGTATTAATTGGTTACTACGATGGTTGATCTAATATCTAGTATGGGAGCGTGGATGCTCATTTGAACTATGGATCATCATTTATAATATAATACGGTTACACTACAAAAGTGTTCCTATAATTAGTGACTGGGGAGTAATATCGTGTGCTAAGTGTTGACACTCAACCGTTCAATGATGGTTTCTGAATACTAGGCATCTTCTTTTACCAAATTAAGCTTTATGGATTCCATGCACTTACAAAAAAGTGGCTCAGTACTAATATCCGCGTCCCATTGATAGCAGTGTTTTGCCGTATCGTAAAATTAAGGGAGATACTGTCATAAACTTTACTTTTTATAATTTGAACCCAGCTAGAAAATTAATTTTTATCATTATCTTCATGTTTAATGCTGTACAACTTCATAAAAACCTTTTTGTTTAATATAAAATTTTTAGAAAAGAGGTTGTGTTCATCAACGATCCAAAAATAAGATGAAGTCTCCCTTTTTTCTAAGTGATATCAATGTTGGGTAAGACGAGTCATCTATTACCCTTAAATGTTTATTTAGCCAACTCAATAATCGAACTTCCCCTTTTTGGTAAGAGAGTGTTTGACCTCTATGTCAATTGAACCCGAAATTGGAGGGGTAACTTCATGAAAACTTGAGTAAATTTATTTGAGTCAAAACTAAACATCATAGTCTGTCACCATGGCTACAATTATAATTAACATTCAACAGTATCTAAACCATCATCTTGAATCTACATCTACATCTTCAATGTCTTCATCAATAAACTTTGATAGGCCAATGGGAATTAGATAGCTAATCCACAGATAACTCACTCAACTAAGCTTTGGCAACCTAGTCTGTCACCAAATTTGCTTCTCATGAGAATCTATTTCATATGATGAGACCTGGGGTGCTATCAGTAAAGGTTTAGGGAGTACAACATAACGATACACCGTACAGATGATCAAAGACACTGGAAAAATTGAAGTCTAAGTCGATGCAGCTTCATTTTGATGATTTAGAAAGTAAGGCGTGTACAGAATTCAATGGTGAACTGTAGCCATGCACTGACGAGTCCCTCCAGAAAGTTGTTACTGCCACAAGCAAAAATAATCAGTACTCGTATTCCCTCGCCATCCATAAAACTCCATTCACACCTCTCACAACATACCCTCCAAAACATGAGATGCCTTTTCAAAAATCTAAGAACACAAAATCACTGGTTGTGGAACTGAACGCAGCTTATGCTCCATAGCATGGTTTTAGCAAGTTCATATTCATAGCATATAAATAAGGAAAAATGACAACCAACAACTGATAGCTTATATCAATAACATCTAGGGATTTTCAAATTTAGAAACCCTTCCAGAAATTTAGAGAGTCACGCAACTTGGTTTCATTGAGAGGTAACAACAAATTTTAAACATCCTTGTTATATGGGGGAGAAAATCAGTTTGTAACTTCAAGAAATATAAGTAGTAACTTTAGAAACTACTGATAATACATTATTTGTCATAGATTTTAATTTTTGATGGCTTCACCTGTCATTGATTTAAGTTGTGAATCTTTAATTCTCATTCTCATTTTTCCTAAACACAAGTTATGCAAGCAGATCTTCAGTATTGGTGCAATTCATTTAGCACATATATTTAAGTCTGTCAATTAAACAATTGACAAGTGGCAGGGCTCTATTGAATAAATATAACTAAGTGTAATACTTTAAAGGAAGAAACTGGCAGCAAAGAAATTTAAGAATGCCAGTCATTCTCCCAAAAATAAAATCATCAGAACAGTGTTATTGAAGAAAAAATAGAAAAAATACGGAATCACAAAAGTCTGCAAAGATGAGTGAACTGCAAGGACAAAGAGAATAACCTATCCATAAAACCAGACCAAGTGTTGCCGCCAAGAAGTACTCTTTCCTGATAATATTCAAACTGCAATCACAAAACACCCTTAGTTTTCATCTAACCTTTGATTTCAGGGGAAAATGCAATAAACTAAGATCTGATGCAACATCAGTAAATCATATCGTCAACTACAAGAATAGACTTTACATGTAGTCTCTTGTTTTAAATTGATGTAGCAAATTTGTAACTAGGCCCCAAAGTTCAGGGGGAATAAAATGCAATATCCCCACTAATTTTACTCCACGAGAGATCTAGAACGAATCCAGGAAAGAAAAATGATCAGGGATCGACTTACAAGTACAGGCATGTAATATTCCCATATCCATAAAGAAAAGTAGCCCAAGAAGAACCGAGGAACCTATCACCAGGGTTGAACCAGAGAATAGTCAACTTTTACTTGTAGAAGTAATACCGCCAAGAATAATGAGAGCACGTGGAAAGAAAGAAAGTACCACATGAAATCACGAACAAAGAGAGCACGTGGGATCAGAAGTCCATTTCCAATCATAGCAAGCAAGATTGAATAGGCTGATAAGCCTTTGATGTTCTCAGGATTCAGAAAATTTGTCCACTAGAAAAGAAACATCAGGTCGTAGTTAGATTTTAAAGGTAATTGTTAATTGTCCTTCAAGGAAAAAAATTGATATACATATTCAATTTACCATTTGCGAAATTGGCATCCACATGAACAGAAGCGTGGCTGTCCATCCAGATAATGACCCAATAAATCTGACACCTTCTTCAGGGAGCTTTCCACTTCTCGCCTGCAAATCATAGCAGTGATATGTTTAAAAGGACGCTGAAATAGGAAGCTTATTTAATTCAATTCCACACAAGACCCAACGTATGAACAAGAATCCTGACTTCATATTTCTATGTTACAGACAGATGGACTATAAACATACAAAAAATTATATGCAACTGTGTTGCCACTATAATGTCAGACAAGTTGTTGAAATAACTTCTTCTAAGTAGTTTGACACGATATTTCACACAAATATATCAAATATGAATTGAGCTAAATTATGGAAACAATAATCTAACTCTTTAGGCATGGTAGCATCCCTTCCCTCACTTAGCTTGAACGCCCTGGAACAAATTTACCACTTCAAGTCCCTAGAGAGTTAGTCATTTTAAACTGAGGACAGTACCATCTTGTAACACTTCAAGTTAATTCACTGGATTTTATGTTTGTAACTTAAATACATCACCATCTTATAATCTGACTAAAAAATCAAGGGAACAAGAAGATTACCATGATAACAGCCACAACAGCTACCACAAAGGCTGCAGTCCCCGGTAAGATACTGTTTGGCACATAAGGGACAAATGTAGACCACATTATCTGTATTAAATTTAAATGTTTGCCAACATAAGATAATTAGTAAGAGATATAATAAAAGCAACACATTTGCCAGTCTATGTCCAAGAAATGATAAAATATAGCATTTATATACATGCAATTGAGTAAATGTGGATGAGTGCCGGTGGCTTTGTTCCTTCATGTGAGCAGATAGAGAATATGAATTTTTATTTGATTATTAATGGGGGAGGAAATGGAGAATTACTTGGGGAAGCACTGATAAACCGCCAACAGTGATGAAGTCTTCCCAAAAGCTCCAGATCGCAGCATTCAGTAAACCAAAGTAATTCAGAAAGTTCAGAAAAAGACCAGATCCTACAACCACTGAGGTGGCCACAAAGTGAGGTAGAGGCATGGCCTCTGCTAAAGCCAGCTGCACAAGGACTACAAATGTCGTAACCACACCCAGTGTCTGCACTACCATTGCTTCCTTTTCTTTCTTCTTGGCAAAGTAGGATAGTAGTGACAAATTTCCAAGCAAAGAAGTAAGCATCCCCTGCATTTATATTCGTGCCAATTTTAGCTTTAGGTTCTAAAAGGCACGACCCATTAAGTTGATAAAATAAAACACGGGGATAAAGAATTACTGATGTACAGTATAAATTTTGGAAAATGAACATTGTGTAGAATCATTTAAACTCTAAAGCCTAAGCTATAAAGACCTAAAATTGGTTTTGTCACTACTTTTAACAAACTTCTTCTGAATCATAGTCTTGAAGAAAACGTAACAAATCATTGTTTCATCCCAGTGCAAGATTTTAGAATAAACTACTCTTATTTAAACTTTTAAAAGGGTTTGCAGGGTGGGGAGGGAGAATAGAAGGCTTTTAACTTAAAATTTGGCGCCCTGCCTTACCAGCCATGCGACAGCAAAGAGAGCAGTTTTATTTCCTGCTAGAAGATTCTGAGCATTAAGGATAATCTGGGGCAGCTGCAGTAATAGAAACGGAATGTTGGCTGCTGCAGCGAACTTGGACGTCAATGAATTCCACTGCTCGTACCTTTTATTCCTCTCAATGTCCACTGATCCCTTCAAATATTGCCCAAGTAAATCCCAAAGAGAGGCAAACATCAAAAGTAAAAACAACAAATGGAAACAAGTTTTCTTGGATAAACCAAATAAACTCGCTTAAGACGAAGAATCCACCAGAGCCAGAAAGCATAAAATGCGAAACCTGATGCACGTTCAATTCTTACTGTACTTGTTCGTGTATAATAAAGTAACAAAGAACCAGTGATTTTATGAACCTTTGCACAATTTTTATCTTAAGCAATGATTTGATCCTTTGGGAGTGCTATACCCAAAAACTACCTGAAAAGCTAAGGTTCATAGTAACCTCGCAATAGAATGGCATACATCCAATGCAGGATCCAAGATACAATAGGCAATAACAAGCTCGTAAGAAAATAGCCAGCTCAACCAATAACGGAGAGTTTTCTCCGGCAAAATAGGACAAATTGCTCATACTTGTTTACCAAGAAAGCGGTCCAAAAAAAGGATAAAGATTCAGCCAAATGATCAATAATTACTAAGCCAAGTTAAATAAAACCCAGAATATGACAGACTATAAGATTCAAAACAAAGGTGGTTCTCAAACGGGGAAAAGAAAAGAAAAAAAATTGGTAAGAATAAAGTAGTACCTGGTGGGGATGAGGGACATCAGAATGAAGAGCATTAGTGGAAAAAGTGAGTCGTGGGCGTGAAAGGGAAACAAAGGGTGTGTAGTGAGTGAAACGCGAAGCAGAAACAGAAGAATTGAAGAAAGGAATGGGTTTATGAAATGGGGATGCGAAAGAGGAACGGATAGTTGAACGGGAATGGTGAAGACGAAGAAGAGGAGGATTTTGGGTAGCAGAAAAGGAATAGGCCATGAATATAGAATAGAGCTTGCTTCTGAAATCGAGCGGTGACAAACGTGAGGAGAAATGAGAGTAGGAAGCACTATGCACAGAGGAAGACAACGACGTTGCTTCTCAGATTAAGCGGTGGCAAGCTCGGAGAGCGTCAAGAACTAATAATAAAATAAATAAGGAATGAGTACTAATTTTAAAGATACTTTCAATTATTTAAAATATACTCTATTTATAGATCCATTTTTTTGCCAACTGTACACAAGGAAAAAAAATCTAATAATTTTTAAAAAACAAAGACCAAATCAGGAAATTATGGGGAAAAATCACCCCAACTGGCAAAACATGGAAGAAAAGGTGCCAATTCACGGAAGATAAAAATAAATTATATATTGTGAAAGAAAAAATTGCAGATTCTAGATCTGATCCTTCTTCCCAAATAATTTTGCCATGGAACTGTGAAAGAGAGCGAGGATCTGCCTAATTTAGATGTCCTATGTTTGACTTTTGAAGACCCCAAGTTTGAGCACATGATTCTTCCCTGATAGATTTTTTTTAATATTATAATTCCGTATCAAATTCAGAGTTTATGGTGGCCAACGATGGATCCAGAAATTTTAATGATAGGAAAAAATTAAAAAATATTATATCATAAGTAAAAGTACTTAAAATACAATATAAACCTAATATACAAAAAAATAAAAGAAATCTATTACATAAATTAAGATCACTTCACTTGACTCTTATGTTTTCATATTATTAAATTCATCTATAATGGAATCCGTGCTAAAACTCAAAACAATTTCTTTTTCAATGTATATAATAAAAAAATCATCAACAAATTGGTCTTCCATTATATTTCGAAATATATTCTTCATAGCAGAGAAAGATTTTTTAATAGTTGCTATAGAAACTGGAAGAGTAAGTACAATTCTAATCACTTTATCAATAAAAGGGTAAATGATGAACTTTCCCGTTCTTACTAACCCTTGACATAATTCAAATATAGTTAATAAATTAATCAAATCTGGATCTTTAGGAATGTAAAGCTCAAAATGTTGTAACTCTATCTTCAAATGCAATTTTTTTTTTTGTTTTGTGAAATCTCTGATAAAATTTATCAAAAAGTTTATAAATATCATCACTATTACTATTAAATGACTTGTACATGTTTCTTGGATCTAAAGTCATGCTCATAGCAAGTAATTCAACAGTTTCTATGTTCATGGTAGTTAATTGATAAAAATAAAACATCAAAATAAATTGAAAAGAAAAAAAATAAGAGATTGAGCATACTTAATTATAGGAGTTTACAAAGGGAATATCGATTGACAGGAATTAAAGCTTTGTTAAACTTTATATTCCATACAAGCAATGTTCTATGCATCTCAAAATAAGAGAAAGGCAACTATGACTATCTCTACATGATTGACTGCCTAAACAGATCAAAATTTAGGTAAGAGCAGCTGAAGATGAAATTCAATAGTTGAACATAGAGCATTGCATTCAATTATGAAGAATATTGTGATCCACTCTAATATAGTCAACCACCAATTAAACCAATCATAAACTGTTTTTTTCAGGTAACCAGTTTACCACACAATTTCAAACCCAATGCTTCAAAGCAAAAGACTGATAAAAGAGGGGGAAAATATATTGGGGATTCGATTATGGGAAAAAAAAAAACATGACAAACCATTAGACCTCCTTCTACAACGTTTTTTGTAGCCATAACCCATTGATGATTCGATTATGGTTTGTGCAGATAGTGAAGTTGTGCTTCCTCTTTAGTAAGTGAGTATATTCACTTTTAAGAAATGCATAAACTCTTCAGAGTTTCATTGATCATGGCTTGGCTTCCACAAGTTTTCGTCGAGATTTTGTGGCCTGGTTCCTCTTCAGCAATCAATTGCATTTCTCTTCACGCATGTGGCATGTCAGTAAACTTTGTTTACCCATTCACACACGATTTGAAATTTTTTAGGCAAATAATATAATAAAATTGCCAAATGTCATTTTATATATATAATATTTTTTTTCCTTTAAATTGGGGGGGGGGCAATCCTAATCCCCTAGTTTCGTTTCTAATAGCTACCCCTCCTAACATAAATATCTCACTCATACTTGAGACACCAGACAACAACAATTACCATCAACAACAATTAAGAAAAAATATTTGGCAACAAAAAATAATACTAGTAGTAATGTATAGCATGGAGTTATTTTTCATTTATTTATTATATTTGACGGCCTAGGCAGAGCCAGAGGTCACATGGTGATCTGCAACTCACTCCAAATTCAAAAGATATTTCCATTACCATTTGATGTTTTGTGTGATATATTGTCGTTGAGCTATTTTCAACATTTCTATGCTCTTCCCATTGAACAAAGTTTCATTTCATATACTGGCCCAACAAAACTCATCTTAGAGATATTTTTTTTATTTATAAAAATGACAACCACATTGTACTAAAAAGATAGTGTGGGGCCTTTTTCTATATAACGGTAGTTTGTCATCATTTTTGAAACAAATCTCATTGGTAGGAGCTGACACCCGTATCAAGATTTCAGATCATGGAAGGAAGGCTCTCGTCCTTGCATTATTCAACACTTTTTATATTGGGAAAATATCAGTAAGATCCTAAGAAAGAAAAAACATATAAAAAAAGTCACAATCCTTGAAAATTTGCTAGTAAAGTCATAAGTATTAATTTGAAAACATTTTTGCGTTTAGGTTTTATGTATCTTGTAGCTGGGCAAAAAACCAAAAACAGAAGTTACTTGTACATGAATTTCTTAAAAAATAATCAACAGGGTTGACATAAGTGGTAAACGTCTTGTGTCGTTTAGGGTATGTTTGGTTTGAGGGAAGGGGAAGGAAAAAATTTAGTGGGGAGGAAAATTTTGTGGGCCCCACTACACTAAATTAGGGATCCCATTTTCTGCATCCCTCCTTTTTTTCCCCTCCCCTCCCCTTCCCTCAAACCATGCACACCCATAAGCAATGTTTCGAGTTCGAGCCTTGTAAATGCAGAAAAAGTCCACTGGGAGATTCACTCACCATAACCAAGTGCGTGACCTAAGTCGGATTCGGATTAGTCAGGACGAAACTCTGAATACCAGATGGACAACCAAACAAAAAAAAAAACCTTAAAAAAATAATTTGAAGTAATTAGACTAAACGATACCACTCTGATCCTATTTATAAGTCCAGTTTGACCAAATCTCACATACCAAGGAAAGTTAAGTATCTCAATGATTATAGAGCAAATTTCCAACTTACCCTCATTTATGAATAGGTACCTTTTAAAATTTATTGTCAAATCTCTCTCATCTTTTTCTCTTCCCAACATAGCTAGCCAATCACTCTCATCATCATTAATATGGGCAAAATTGTCACAATCTCATTTATTTGATCAAAATGGACTTATAAATAGGACCAATTTTTTTGGTCAAACTGGACTTATAAATAGGACCAGAGTGGTAATAATTTACAGTTCCTATTATCTCTCATGCGACAGCCAAATGTTAAGGAAGAAAATTATTACACATCACGTTGTACTGCAGCGGCAAGCAATTCATTTCAACATGAATTTATTTTCCTAAGAATGTAGTAATAAATTTACATGACAGAATACTTGTATTACTGAATTAAGCATAGTTTAAGGTGACCCAATAGCAGTGGACCCATTACCCAAAATGCTAGTATTACTAGATATCAACGCAAAATATCCGAAAATGATTGAATTGAATGGCAATAAAAGAAACCATAGGATCATTGATTCACATATTTTCAAACTTTAAGTGGACCAAATAGTTTTGGGTGCATATATGAAATATGAATGAGAGAGAGAGAGAGAGGGCTCCAGAACTTCAACAATGAATAGAGAAAAGAAAACTGAAAGTGTGAAAGTGTGTGTGTGGGGCTCTAGAACTTCAACAATGAATAGAGAAAAGAAAACTGAAAGTTTGAGAACAAAGGATAATTCCTAAGCCAATTCATTTTCCACCGGGTAGTTAAACAACAGCGTCAAATATCATCATCACAGCATACTAGATTAAACAGATCTTAAACCTAACAACAACTAAAAAAAAAGTATCCAGTAATTTAATCTGAAAATTATTACAAACTCTTCTCAAGAATAACGCCAAAAAATAAGACTTCCAACAAATTGAGCCCACTTCATATACCAAAGTTCATGGGAAACAGAGGAAAATCCATGTCTGACAATACTGGATGACTGGTAACTTCAACATGCAATAAATCTAGACTTTTGCATCTAAATAAGCAACGACAAGCACTGGCCTCGTTAATGGCTATGGCTTCTACAGGAATGGAGGTAATATTACCCATCGACGGGGATACTTGGGCCTTCCTTCCTTTCCATCAAATAGCTGCACGTAATATCCAATTCACATGTAAAATAATATGCAGACTAAACAATTATGTGAGGGGAAATGTCATTTTTGTTCATCTGATGGGATATGACACAAATATTAAAAAAAGAATCTAATTCACTTAGCAAACTCAACAATTAAACGTCTGACCCTTGCCCCCTTTCGTAAAATGAAAGAAAATGATTTTTTCCATTTTCTTGCAATATCTGTTATGTCCTCATAATTTTAGCTCAACTGCTAACATTTTTCATTACGTTTTCTTTTAAAATAGAGACATGAAACTATATTCCATTTTTAATACAGCTTTATGATATGATACCCAAGTATATTGAGTTATAGATCCTTCACTGGTTAGTTAACAAGCACCAACATTAAAACGTACATGTGCAGACAGCAGAACAAGGAGACAGACACATACATGAACACACTAAAGCTTGAGGAGTCCAGTTATTATTTTCTTAGTGTAGCATCATATTTAGCATGCCTTGAACACAAACATATCTCTCTCACTTTTCAAGTGTCCATGCTATCATGTTTCATATTCAGGTAAAACATGTATATTTTGGTCTCACAGTTTATCATAACGAGCATGGGAGACTGACCTTCTTCAAACGCCTGTGCTTTGTAAGAGCCCAATTGGTCATGATACTGGCAGCAACCACAGCAAAAACATAACCTGCGATGGTCTGTGTTGCAATGTTGAAACCCAACCACTGATAGATCTCTGTTGTATAATTAGCACATGTAACAATATTGAAGAGAAAGCCACGTGGGATTTGATATCCACCATCCCCTTCAGGCCTACGGAGATTCCTCAGCAAAATATGGCAATAGAAATTCGAAACTTGACAGAGGATCCCAAAACCAAACCCTATCTTCATTTGGAGATCACTTACAGGGGTGTAGAGTGGATGGTTCACATAGTAAGCAATATAACAGCCAAATGTCCAATAATAAGCACAGTTACGGAACACATTTGAAAGGGGAGATG
The DNA here is from genome assembly GCA_025563575.1 of Acacia pycnantha. Classification (NCBI taxonomy): domain Eukaryota; kingdom Viridiplantae; phylum Streptophyta; class Magnoliopsida; order Fabales; family Fabaceae; genus Acacia; species Acacia pycnantha. Next base: position 1,432,991 of record JAMWYP010000189.1, on the reverse strand, counting down.
TTGCATGGCTGAAGCGATGGACAAAAAATGTTTCCATAATACGTTTGAAGTAATGGAAACACCAATAGTACATGGCATATGTCTGCACAGGGTGGATGACTCTTTCCCCTTTATAGCCAAAATACTCATAGACGGGGAAGTAGTAGAAGATTGGGTAGAGGACCAAAGGACCCAAATACTCCCAGAAGAAAAGTATGCGGTATGAAACTTGAGGGCCTAAGTCCTTGAAAACTATAGTTAAGTTATCTGAATTTCCATCTGTATAGTCTTTAAGACTTTTCTTGTAACTAAGGACAACAGGCCTTTCCTTAGATCCCGGTTGGACAGGGAGGGTGAGCCGCTGCCTTGATGGGTAGAACTTCTTGGCTGTTAATACGAAACATATAAATCAGGTTAATGATCCAACGCTCCTAGACCTAGACACTGATGCATTCAAAGATAAACATACTATTTTTCATTTGCTCAAAAAAGATGTCAAGATGGAATAGCAAAGGCCACAAAGTATATTGATAGCAGCTGAAGTGAAACACAATGAATTAGCTTCAAGTTCGAAGTTGACACTTTGATAGTCCATAATTATAGACAGACTAATTCAAGATCTAGAAATAGCCTTGTAGATCTTGTAAATGATACTAAAACCTCTTGGTCGTGTATATTAGTAAAGAAGAATTTATTTAACTTTCTCCCACACGAGCAAGGGAACTTCAAAAACTGTATCTGTTTGAGCAATAACTTAGACTCAGCATGCTTTTACCATAATTTAGATTTAAGTTTTAGAAGAAGAAATATTTCAACTTAAATTTCAAAGGTAATTTTAGAAAGAACAATGAAATAGCAGTAGATTTATCAGGCCAGCACATGAAGTGAAGAAGCTGATCAACACATCGAATGCACTAGATATGTTATAAAATAAACGATCTATCAGAGATATTTAAGCTATCTGGCCATCAGAAAACCAAAACTATCCACAGAAAAAGCTGAGAACAATTTAGATAACCCCACAAGCCTTATAGGCTTAAACTTTTCAGATAACGACAACAAAATATGAAATGCATAGTTCAATCCAATTTGATGTGCAGGATGATCAAAGAAAAAGCGCATGCTCCACTTACTTCGCTTATGAATTGCTTCCTGGAGATCTGCTACAGTCGCCTAACATAAAGCAAACAATGAGAGAAATCGTAAATGGTTACTTCGGAAAGTTGTCTACATTTAAAATTCTACAGAAAAAGGAAGTATTATGGATTGCAGAAATGAATTTAAACTAAGAAACTACAACACCATGTGGCTTACAACTAAAAAGATAACATGCAAGAGGGGTAAAATTGAGAGCAAGGCAGCATACCGAATCATTGAGATCAACGCCTCCTTTAACGATTTCTCTTCCACTCCGCGAAACCACTGAGACCTTCATCCTGAGCTTCTGGAAACAGCTTAACAAATTCAATCAATCTGTGAACGGTCCTATGCAAGATCCCTGAAAAGCAGCCGCTGGAAATAAAGAGCATAAAATAAAGATTCACAGCCCCGACTCAGTAACAAGGGGAAATATAAGAAAGGCGCACATAAATCTTAAAGAAATGGGAAACAACACTTAGAGGCACGGAAAGGTTCAAAAGTATTCAAAGCTAAACCCAGAAGAGTCGCAATTTTCAGGGAAGCGATATAGTTCGAGAAACCCAATAAGATTTTGAGGATGAAAAACCAGATTTGATTATTACGATGTGAATTATTGAAGAAAGTTGGGATGATAACCCATCCAAAGAAGAAATGAGTGAAGGGAAATAAGGAAAGGGAAACGTTGGATTACCTGAAAGGGAAGGAGCGAAGGAGAAGAAATGAAGAATAGTTATGAACTGAATATGAATATAAGGTAGTGACAAGTGGTGGTTTTGGGCTGGCAATTAAATGCGTACCGTTGGGGTAGGAGAGCTAACTGGCTAGACTGATGAACAAGACCATACCGATTCACTGTTTGTTTCTCTCTAGGCTCTAGCCCTTCATGTTACCTACTCTGGAGTCTGGCCAATTCCTTCCAATTGGGGTTACCTCTCTGTTATATGATTTTTTTTTCTCCTCTTCAAACAATAATAAATAAACAAAAGGAGAGTGTTCCAATAATTAAGGAGTGTAATTATCAAAAACTTTGACAATGTATATCCATAATATTCATTTTTTTTTTTTTGTGATTGCATTTCTTTTATTAATCTCACTCATTTTTCCGTCTCCCATTAAAAATTGTGATGAATGGATTCTATTAAAGGTAATTAAATTTTTTTTTGGGGAAATTTTAAAACATTTCCTAGACGTAAAACATGATATAGAAGTGGGGCTTAAGAGATTTCAATGGAATGAACCCAAAAATATATATATTTTTATCGTCAAATGAACCCATAAATGACATTTATAAGAACGTGCAACTAGAAACGACCCTCTTCCCCCTCTATTTATATTCTTTTATCTTTCATCTTGATGCCTCCGCTGTCACAACTATAAGACTATGGGATGGGTTTTTAAAAAAAATGTTTTTTTAGTATTTTTTTTTAGCTCTAAATTGAAGTTTAAAAAAAAAACAGCATTTTGATTTCTTTTTTTTATCTTTTACTTTAAAAAAAATATCATCTAAACATATAAATTAATTTTAAAAAAACATTTTTTTACATTAAAAAAGTACTTTTTAACCACCAAACGTTTAGGTTAGCTGATAAAGGATTGTCCTAACTTAACCACGGGTCTTAAGTTCGAGACGTGGGAATGCAGCGTGCGTGGGTGGTAAGCCTTAGGACACCGGATGCACTACAAAAAAAAAAGTACTTTTTATATCAAAAAGCTCATCCAAACCCCATTCTCAACTACTAAATATTTATATTCTTTTATCTTTCATGGTTATGCGTCAAATATAATTGTACAACTTAATTCCCGAACTTTGAAGTATAGGGACTAATGTCTTATAAAGAAAGAAATTAGAGGATCAAAATCTATCATTTAAAACCATATGAATCTAAACTAAAATAAAATATAAGACTCAAACATTGTATTAACTATTATTAGTTGTTTAAAATATTAGTCTATAATTTTTCATATAAAAATTTTGGTCCTTATAATTTTATTTTTTAAAATATAGGGACCAAAATTTTAAATGATTAATTTTAAATTTTTGCTGGTTGAATTTCAACCTATTTAAAATTTATGAGACCAACAAACTGTTGGTTGAAGTAGTGAAGTAGTAAGAGGCTTTCATCATGAGGAGAACACAAGTTTGGATTCCGGGAAACGTACTTGTTGGAAGAAGTGAAAATCTATTACCCTCTAAGCCTCGAAGGGAAACCTTTGATCAAATTTTTTTAAGAACATTACTACATCTGGTCCTAATTATAAGACCTAGTTGAATTTTTGTGGAGAGATTAAAGAATCTAAATAAGTTACTTAATCATTTCAAATGTTGTGTTTTCTTAGATTATATATTAGTTTATTGGTCAAACTATTTAGTTTGAAGGAAAAAATAAAAATATTTTAAACTGATTTTATTAACTTTCTTAATCTCTCTAAAAAATTCAATTAAATCTTATAATTAGGACCGGAGGAAGTATATCGAAATTACCGAGACCAAATGATAAATTTTTCCATGTGATTACATTAAGAATGTCTTTCAAGGCTTATCACCCTGACGTATTTTCTACGGCCCAAGAACTAATGTCTTTTATATTGCTTGATGGTTGGGCCAAGAGGATGCAGCCCAATATGATTTTTTATGACCCAAGTTAGTAATTAATAATTACTCACAGCTTAGATTTTTTTTTGTTGTTGCCAGAATTAATCACATGTCAGAGCCTTAGATAGAGTCCATACTCCATAAAAAACCTTAATATAGTGTATACAAAAAAATTAATAAAATCGATTATTATCTAATTATCCCTTATTAATATATTGATTTAAAATCAAATTATTCATTAGTAAATGTTATTCGAAGTGATATTTTTCATATATTCAAGCCATGTTTCTTTTAAAAATAAAAGATATAGGAGTATTTATGTATATGTAAATATAGAGGAAACATTTCCGTTTTGTGGTAAAGTCCATTGTTTAGATATTTTAAAGAAAAAATAGATTGTGAGTTCATGATAAACATAAAATTTAAAATGAATCGCGTGTGTGTTTATATATAAAAGTTTAGATGAATTAAGTTTAGAGGGCCTGTCAAAACCCTTTGGCCTCAAAGAATATTTATTGGTTAACCATCAAAAAGGTAGTCACATCAATAAGATTCAAACTCACAATCTAAATCTATCTGAGGAGGAGGTTCGATCCTGAAGTTGGTTAAAGTACTGGGGGAGTAGTTTAAAGTCAACTATTTTATCAACTAGATCAACCTCTATTGGCAAATTGTGTGTGTGTGTATTTTATATAAAAATTTTAGGAAAAGGGTTGGGCTCATCCACGATCTAAGGGAGACGTTTACCTAGGCACCCAGGAGTTAGGATGCCTCCCCCAGTACTTTAACCAACTCTAGGATCGAACCTCCTCCTTTTAATGAGAGTGTCCGACCCTTTTACAAATTAAACCCGAAGACGAGGGGTGCAGTGTGTGTAACTTGTTATAAATTTGAAGTGTGGGCTGATGTCATATGGTTGAATTGGATTTTGTGTAAGAGTTAATATGGGTTTGATTTGTGGACTCAATTTTTGAGTAAATACCCTTTTGGGTCCCTGGAATAGCACGCGCTACCCATTTTGGTCCCTGAGTAAAAAAAATGTCATTTTTGGTCCTTTTTAGGGACTAAAAACGATTTTTCGGGAATTTGTGAGGGATTAAAATGCCCACAAAATTGACTAAAAGGACTAAAAGGGACCTTTTTTTTACTGTTTAAGGACGAAAAATGACATTTTTTTTACTCAGGGACCAAAATGGGTAGCGCGTGTTATTTCAGGGACCAAAAAGGGTATTTACTCCTCAATTTTTTGTGGCGATAAGTTGTCTTGATGATTTCATTCGTGGCATTAATGTATTAATACCTCCTTTCTTTAATATCAGACTGAGTTATTTTTTTTAAAGAGATTAAGAAAGATAAATAAATTATTTTAGACTATTTATATTTATTTATTTTATATCAAACTAATTTATCCGACTTATAAACCGATATATAATCCATAATATATTATTAACTAACTTATTTAGTTTCCTTAATATGTCAAAAAAATCAACTAAATTTTATATTAATAACGGGAGGGAATATATTATATTTAAATTGTGTAGCTAGCTATGGGTGAGTTACGTATAATTGGAATAATTAAGCTTTATTTTTTTATTTTATGGTTTTATGTGATTTTTAAAGAGATTGTTGTCGTTTTCCCCCCTTATTATCATGCTCTTATAGTTTTACATGTGTTAATCAAGTCCTTTTAGTTTTTTTTTTTCTTTTTTATCATGAATTTATAATTTCACTCTTTTTTTTTTAATTACGTTCAAGCAGATGTTTTTGTTTTTCTTGAATGGAAATAATATAAAATCAGGTGAAATTGTAAGGACATAATAAAAAGAAAAAGAAAGAGTGATTACTCTCTAATTAGGTGTCTCACGAGTTGAATGAGACATTGTCAAGTTGCTCTATTTTGAAATATAGTTGATGAAGTAGTTGCGTGATTAAAATGAAAAAAGAGACTCCTAGTTGGTAACTTGTACCCTCCGCACCATTTGATTAATATATTTGAACCACCAATTTCAGTTAATATTTAAGTTTCGGGTTTATACCCAGTGAATGTCATTGACTGGCTTCTTTCATATCATACACCTCTTCATCCTATCTTGCATACGCATTGCGACGTTCCAATAAAGCTTAGTTTTGCATTCATATCCTTTATTTTTTTTGCTGAAAAGGTATTTATATTAATACTTATATCAAAAGTAACATCAAAACATGATAATTACAGTAAACGAAAACAAGCCGGAACAGATATTAAACAAAAACAAACCAAATGTAAGGAAAGTTAATCACCACTTAAAAGGTGGGAATAAAACCAACATCATTGTGTTGGTTGCAAAACTCATCGTATAGGGCATACCTCCTTATAAGAATAAACCACAAGTTGATCAGCTATGTAATTGCACCGTCTTGGGATAAATGATAGAGAGAACCTAACCTCAGAAGAAAGAAGACAAGCGATGTCCTGAAGAATACTTTTGTTCCTCTATTGAAGCAAATCTGGTGATGTCAACCACCCACCGAACAAATTTTGACTAACACTAGCGTTTTGGATTCACCACCATCGAACAAACCTAACAATGGTCCTCTCATAGATAAAGCACATAGCAGTAGCGACCACTAATAAAACCCTTCCCCCAAAATCACACATCCAAGCCACAACAGAAAACACTACCACTAACACCCAAAACCACAAAAACAGTAGAAACACACAAACATAAAACCACAAAAGCAGAAGAAAATGATGACGTCCCCTTCGCTGGAGACCTTTGGCGAGGGAGACGCCGTAACAATAGCTCCCACCGCCTTAAAGCAGATCTGAAGAGGAAGAGGAAAAACTCGAACTAGAGACAAAAGAGGACCACAACCGCACACAAAATCAGAAGAATGCCATCGCTGGAGTGACTGTGAAGACGGAGAACAAAGGAGAGCCGGCGCCGGTGAAGATAAAAGCTCGTCGCTATGTGTCGCTGTTCCGATCTGAAAATCGCGGCTCCAACCTTCTCTAGTGCTACCAGATTCTAGTTTTTCGGGCTCCACTCTATTAATTTATTGCTGCTGAGGTTTGAGATAAGGTTCGTCCGTGGCAAAGAAGCCATCGACAAGAGAGAAACCCTAAAGTTGGAAGACGTGGGAGAGAGTCACGAGAGGTAAAGAGAGAGGTAAAGAGTGACGTGAGAGAAAAACGTAACTCCTTTATCATTAATTACCTTTATTATATTATGCAACAACGCAACTTTATGTGCTTTATATTCAATAATGGCACGTTTTGAATGTTTTCTGCAAATTTTGCCATCTCACCTAACGAATTTGATTAAACGTACGTACTTCTTAGATCTCAGGCCACCTCATCCTTTCGTATATTTTGTACTAACTTTAATTTCAATGATTAGGAACCTTTATCTCTACTTATATTTCCCCCTCCTTTTGTAATTTAGCTTTAATTTCAACATTGATCCTATCCATCCATATATATGAGTGGCGGATCTACCTATTAGACTTGCCCCCCTTGGATTTGGAGATTTTTTTTTAAAAAAATAATAATAATATATGTTTGAATGATTGTTCACCCTTAAATTAAATGTCCACCCTTAATACATCAAGACTACACTCCGTAATGGTATGAAGATGAATAGTTGAATGATTGTTTAGTGGCTTATATTGAAAAGATGTATTTTATAGCATTGATAATAAGATAATTATGATGAAATTCTAAAAAATAGGGTCTAGAAGGATGACATTGTAATTATTTTTATTGTAATATACTTTTGTTATTAAAATATATGTACTTGAACTTATTGAGTGCCCACCATTCATTGTAATTTATGTAGGTGCATTTCTAACAGCACTTAGCCTTACTTTTCTAAATGACAAGTTTGTAAAATAATTACATCTTTTATTACATCATCAGTATTCAATTGATTTCATGAATATTTTTTTGATATTCTTTTCTTTTCTTATTTATATTCTTTTTTTTAATGCATTTAAAACTTTCCTTAAAAAAAAAAATTCGAGAGCGCTGCCCCTGAATCCCCCACCAATTATGCCCCCCTTCTGTAATTTTCTGGGTCCGCCCCGGTATATGACTAAAAGTTGGAGAATACTCTTCTATAATTGGGCCCCTACTTCTCAATCTCATCCACGTCAAGTTTTCGTTTTATAATAATTATTTGTCGTCAATCATAATATTCTCCCAAAACCAATCATTTCATTATAATTGAATCCTCAACTTTTTCACAGATTTTCCCATTATTGTAATATATCAAATAATTTATTTCAAACATGCATATTAGATTTAGCTTATTTAAAGGTACGCTAGAGTAGAGTTTGGGTAGGAGTAGTTAAGCGTAAGAAGATAATTTATTTGTTTTTATCTTGATAAATTGAAAACTGTTTCACAATTGCAATTCAAGTTTTGCCATAACTATGACTTTTCTTAACAATATCGTAGTGAAACAAGATACTCCATTCGGTCTAAAATATAAGATAAAGTTTGTAATGTAAATTATACTATAAACTTTGTCTTATATTTAAAATTGGAGGTGGTATATAATTTTAAGAAACATAAACTTAAAAAATTAATACTATAACGTAACATGGCTAGACAGAGATGTTTTAATCTATATCCATAACATTCATGTAATTAATCTCATGGTAATATTAAATCAACAGAAAAAGCAAAAGAAAACGAAAGTTGGATAATGAAATATTAATTGAGTTTTATGCCGTGTCAGCTTCGTTGAAAACTCATTTTCATGGAATTGACCAACGAAGAAGAAAACAAAAGGCAAATTTTGGCACGGGAGGATAAGTATAAGCATGCATGGAGGCTTAATTATAAAGTTCAGAGCCTTGTTGTTCATGAAGTAGATGTCTATATGCTTGCTTTTACAATCCTACGCTTGAAGATTCCATGATGATGACGATAGAAGAAAAAGACAGAGACAGTGATAGGGTAAAACGTTAACGCACTATTCATAGGGGGAAGAACTTGCCCCAGTAATTAAGAAAACTTGTCTTAAAGTTATTTACTTGTCAACTTTATTTAATAGTCAAGTCATCTCGATCTATATAAAAAAGATGTTATGAGTTATGTTCTGTTGTAGAACACAGATGTCTAACCTTACTAGACTAGGATATTTATATTGGATCGGTGACCCTCTCCAAAATATCTATCAGCAAATACCAAAGAGAGACGATGATTCTTGAGAAATCTATAAGGAAAACTCCCAAGAATAATCGGTGGAATCACTGAGCTACACAGGTATGACGTTTAGTCAAAAAAGAGGTGGGGTGTGTGCTCAGTGTAACTGTATAGTAAATAGTGTGAATAGAGAATATGCACCTGTTAGGTTAGCCTCCTATACCTCTAGGGTTTTGGTCCTTGGGCTCTATACGCCTCCAGGCCGGAGTGTCTGCTCCACTACCTGTACTTTCCAAGATTATAGCCTTGATTATAGGCCAATTAGTGTTTTACCTGATTAAGGAGGGATTCTGGTACAACTGTCCTTATTGGGTCGCATGACAAATGGGCCTCATATGTGAATCCATAACAGTTGCCCCCAAGCCCGGTAGTTCAAGTCTCTGAGCTTCCAGGATTAATTAACTGCTTAACTCGGATTTTGTATTTGAGACGTTCTAACCTGGATTTTGTATCCATGTCGTTCAACTTGATTTTCTTGATTTTCATTCAATTGCTCTCCGAGTTTCACCGAACCCGGATCATTTCGACTTGCCCCCAAACATGCATGCTGGGTTGGTTTTACTTTAACGATGACCGGGATACTCATGCCAACTTAATTCATATAGAGAACTCCTTCACTTTCATGATAACTAGGATTTCATTTGTAAATTTATGTATAATTGTCGAGTTTAAATATTTCGGCCATATATTGCCCCCAATCTAGGATATCATGTGAAGAAACTAGCATACGAACGGATTCCATTCGCCTAGCTATATCTCTGACAGCTGTATTCCTGCCAACGTCATGACATATAACCACCTTTTCACGCTTAGTGACTATCTGCCGCCTTTGATATCCGTGCGCATTTAATGCCCACTTTGTTTCGTATCAGCCATTATTACACTTTTTGGGGGGGGGGATTTGCTTTTCAGTGGGAACTACCCCTGACTCTTCGGATTCATAACATTTATATATTCAAATTTCTCACCTCTTCTCTTCACTTCTCTCTTTAAGCCTTCCTTGCCTGCTAAGAGAAAACTCTCTCTTCTCTTCCAAGTTCTCTGTTCGCAATACTCGATCCTTCATTCCTTAATCTTCTTCAACTTTTTCCAGAATCAGGTATTCTCATTGTTTCCCTTTCTTCTTTTGTTTCCACTTTGCTTCATCTAGTTTTCTACTATTCTTGCCTTTTGGCTTTCCCAAACTTCATCTTTTGGTTTTCTGGGCATTGGAATTTCTTGGTCTTTAGGGTTATCCTAGGTTTTTGGGTAGTTTTTGGGTTTAAAATTGCCAGCATTATAACCCATTTTCATAATCCCAAAAGTGCCTCTTCTTTTGCCTTGACTCTTTTCGCTAACGTGTTCATGGATAAAAATAGTCCCCACCTTTAGATATGTATGATAAACCAATTCCAGAAGAGGATAGAGAAGTGGTTAAAGTACTTTTTTTTGGAACTAAATATTGATTCTGGTCAATACTCCGAATTGAGCAAGAAAAACAAGAAGCATTACTTTGCAAACCCAGGGGTAATGGTAGTAGGAAAAGAAACCAAACACCATTAAAAGACACTGTTGCTAGCCCGAGATCCCTTCCAAATCCACCTGAAATACATAGCCGAGATAATAGCGCATCGATCCCGACCTCTCACCTTCCCAAACTATTGAACATATTCCAAACCACACCGGGATCTTGTGTGTCGGACGTCATCGAACCGTGTGATGAATGCTCCTATTTGGCCATTGAACTTGTTAACAGTGATCGTTGCATGGAAGCTGAGTCGTATTGGCCTCCTGTCGCCATAAGTCTACTTCCAAAGCCATCTCGGCATCCGAGAGCCTAGAACAACCTGGCCTGGCGCCTTTCAATACACCAAGCCGTAGCTTTTTTGACTCAGGTATTATTCTTGTTTCTAACTTTTACCTTCTTTTACAATAGGTATAGATGGTTCTCCTTTGAGACATACCGAACAATCTATGACTAGCGAATCAAGTTCTCCCGGTCCTTCAAAAGCTTCACAGACCCCGGAGCCCTGGGTTACTGAGGAGGTGCTACACATAAAGAACAGACTGACCGCTAAAGAACTAACTGGGGCTAGGTTTTCATGACAGAGAAGACTATGTCGTTTGCTTGCCCATCCTTCATGAATCAGTATCTTGCTGCCGAGCAAGGGACGATGACCCCCATTTCTTCTTCTTCTACCGAGATTACATATCTCGGCTCGGTATTCGCATTCTGTTTACCGAGTTCTAAATCCGTCTTCTGGGCCATTTAATTTACACCTTACTCCCACCCAACTTCATCCTAACAACAGGGCCTTCGCTATTGCTTTTGAAAATTTCTGTAAAGCTAAGGGTCTAGCTTCCACCCTTCAAGTTTTCTTTTATTTCTATTTTGTCTTTGGCACGCCGGTGACAATGCCCCTACTAGGAAAGGTTTGACCTCACTTCAGAGTGTCTAAGAGCGCAAACTTTTCAATCCTTTCACCGACTCCTTCAAAGGTTTCAAATCCACCTTTTTTAAGGTGGTAATCATGCTCAAGCAAGGCCTTGGTTCCTCCAGACTCTTGAGTCTGGCCTAGTAGAGGAGAAATTTCCTCTGTACTGGACTCTGGGTCATCACAAACTATCTCCTTTCGCATTCAACTTTCCAGCCCATACCTTTTCTGATGAAGAAAACAAAACAATATCCTTTCTCGAGCATCAGATCGTCGAATACGGCCCGCTGAACTTGGCCGACTATGTTCCAAAACCCCAAGGCAGGAAACAATCTGCGGTGAATACAGATACGTCTATTTATTATGTCGCCTTTCCTGCCTCTTGGATTCTACTAACTGAATGACTAATCATTTGCTTTTGTGTTGCAGATCAGACTATGGGGAAACCGACATTCCTCAAAGTTTTCAAATATGCAGAGGCGGCTTCGCCCGTTGGAACTGCCAAGGCGGCTCCGGCTAATGAAGCCACTAAGAAACATTCGGCTCCCAAAGCCAAGATGGACTCCCTTTAAGGGTAGAACAGAGATGTCTAGCCTCACTGGAATAGGATATTTATATTGGATCAGTGACTCTCTCCAATATATCTATCAGCAGATACCAAAGAGAGGATGATTGCTCTTGAGAAGTCTATAAGGAAAACTCCCAAGAATAATCGGTGGGATCACTGAGCTACACAGGTATGACGTTTAGCCAAAAAGGGGATGGGGTGTGTGCTCAGTGTAATTGTATAGTAAATAGTGTAAATAGAGAATGTGCACCTGTTAGGTTAGCCTCCTATTTATAGAGATTACTGTTAGGGTTTCGGTCCTTGGGCTCTGTGTGCCTCCAGGCCCGAGTGTCTGCTCCACTACCTGTACTTTCCAATATTATAGCCTTAATTATAGGTCAATTAGTGTTTTACCTGATTAAGGCGGGGGATTCGGGGCTGCCCTCAATTTCTTTTTTAATGAAAGTTTTAAATGCATTAAAAAACAAAAGAATATAAACAAGAAAAGAAAGGAATATCATAAAAATATTCATGAAATCAAGTGAAAACTTATGATGTAATAAGAGAGACAGTTATTTTACAAACCTGTCATTTAGAAAAGCAAGCCTAAGTGCTATTAGAATTGCAGCTACATAAATTACAATGAAGGGTGTGCATTCAATAAGTTTAAGTACATATATTTTTATAACAAAAATATATTACAATAAAAATAATTACAATGTCATCATTCTAAACTTTATTTTTTGGAATTCGATCATAATTGTCTTATTATTAATGCTATCAAATATTTCTTTTTCAATATAAGGCACTAAACAATTATTCAACCATTCATCCCCATCTAATTATGAAATGTAGTCTTGATGTATTAAGGGTAGACACTTAATTTAAAAGCGGACAATCATTCAAACATGTATTAATTTTTTTTTTTAAAAAAAAAAAAATCCCTGGCCAAAATTCAAAGGGGGGGGGCACTTCCCCCCTTATCTTATATGTGGATCCTCCTATGGGTGTAAGAGACAAAGAGAACCCAACTTCAGAAGAAAGAAGACAAGTGATATCCTGAATAATACTTTTGCTCCTCCATTGAAGCAAATCTGATAACGTCGACCACCCACTAAACAAATTTTGACTAACACTAGCGTTTTGGATTCGCCACCATCGAACAAACCTAACAATGATCCTCTCGTAGGTAAAGCACATAGCAGTAGAGACCATTGACAAAACCCTTCCCCGAATTGCAAATCCAAGCCACAATAGAAAACATCACCACTAATACCCAAAACCATAAAAACAGCAAATACACACAGACATAAAACCACAAAAGAAGAAGAAAATGATGGATGTCCCTTTTGTCGGAGACCATCGGCGAGGGAGACGTCGTAACAGTACGTAGCTCCCACCGCCTTAAGACAGATTTGAAGAGGGAGAGGAAAAACTCGTCCTAAAGACGAGAGAGGACCACAGCCGCACACAAATCAGAAGGACACCTTCGTTGGAGTGACTGTGAAGATGGAGAATAGAGGAGGGCCGACACCAGTGAAGATAGAAGCTCGCTACTGTGTGTTGTTGTTTCTATCTAAAAATCACGACTACAACCTTCTCTGGTGCTAATTTCTGGTTCTTTGGGCTCCGCTCTGCTACTCTATCGCGACTGAGGTTCGAGATAAGGCTCGTCGTTGGCAAAGACACTGCCGGCGAGAGAGAAACCCTAAAGTTGGAAGACGCGAGAGAGTCCCGGGAGAGAAAAACGTAACTCTTGTATCATTAATTTCCTTTTTTTTTTTTTTGCTCAAACATTAATTTCCTTTATTATGTGCTTTATATTCAATAAAGGCACGCTTTGAATGTTTTCTGCAAATTTTTGGCATCTCAAGTAACGAATTTGATTAAACGTACGTAATTCTTAGTTCTCAGGCCACCTCATCCTTTCGTATATTTTGTACTAAATTTAATTTCAATTATTAGTAACCTTTATCTCTACTTATATTTTCCCCTAGCTCCTTTTGTAATTTAACTTTAATTTCAACATTGATCCTATCCATCCATATATATGACTAAAAGTTGGAGAATACTCTTCTATATATAATTGGACCCCTACTTCTCAATCTCATCCATGTCAATTTTTCTTTTTATAATAATTCTTTGTCGTCAATCATCATAATATTCTCCCAAAACCAACCATTTCTTTATAATTGAATCCTCAACTTTTTTTTACAGATTTTCCCATCATAGTACGTAATATATCAAATAATTTATTTCAAACATGCATGTTAGATTTAGCTTATTTAAATGTACGCTAAAGTAGAGTTTGGGACGTACGGAGTAGTTAAGGGTAATTAAGAAGATAATTTATTTGTTTTTATCTTGATCAATTGAAAACTGCTCCACAATTGCAATTCAAGTTTTGCCATAACTATGACTTTTCTTAACAATATTGTAGTAAAACAAGATACTCCCTTCGGCCCAAAACATAAGATAAAGTTTGTAACTCTGTCTTATATTTAAGACCGGAGGTAGTATATAATTTTAAGAAACATGAACTTGAAAAATTAATACTATACTATGACTAGACAGAGATGTTTTAATCCATATCCATAACATTCATGTGATTAATCTCATGGTAATATTAAATCAACAGAAAAGCAAAAGAAAACGAAAGTTGGATAATGAAGTATTAATTGAGTTTTATGCCGTGTCAGCTTCGTTGAAAACTCATTTTCATGGAATTGACCAACGAAGAAGAAAACAAAATGTAAATTTTGGCACGGGAGGATAAGTATAATTAAGCTTGTGGATCAGATTTCTCTCATTATCATTTTTTAATTATTCATCACAATCTCTAAATCATATCCGTCTAATTAATCTGATATGTCACAATACTATCTTAATTTTTCTCTCCTCTTCCCAATCAACGATCCATATGGGATGAGAAGGAATGAGGAGAAAGAAAGCTTATGAGAGGATCTCCTTCTTCCTTCCTAAACATCCATGGAGGCTTAGAAAGTTCAATGCCTTGTTCATGAATTAGATGTGTATATGCTTGCTTTGACAATCCTACGCTTGAAGACATATTCCATGATGATGACGATAGAAGAAAAAGACAGACAGTGATAGGGCAAAACGCACTATTCATAGGGGAAGAACTCGCTCCAATAATTAAGAAAACTTGCCTTTAAAGTTATTGACTTGTCAACTTTATTTAATAGTCAAGTCTTCTCTATATAAAAAAGATGTTATGAGTCCCATATCTAGAATGTCACGAGCATTGGGGCTTTTTTATTAAATATATCAGTCTTTTGGGATAAACGTACTGTTTCTGTAAATTTGTGATCATGAGGCTCTATATCCAGGCTCCATTTGACTGCACTTTTTTTGGGGGAAAAAATTGTTTCATATGTGGATACAAATTAAAATATATAACATAACATGTATTAGATTCCAGGTTTTTGATTCGTTACGTTCGTTCCTGTACGTTTAAGAGGTAACAAAATCATGCACATGCATAATGCTTCAATATTTCTAACGTACATATGCTAATGGCTTGATGATTATGAATAACGACCTTGCTTCATGATGACGAATTTCAACTCGTGTGGCATCAAATCAAAATCAGGTCAAATCATCCTACCAAACTACTCCCTCTGATCCTTATTATAAGACATCAACTAACTATTCTCACAAACCAATAAAAACAGTTAAAGTCAATAAAGTTGTCCTAGAATTTAAGTAATTTACAATAGTATCATTACTAATTGCACTAAACTCTAATATTATATTAATTATTACTCTCACCCACTATCCTCATTAAATAGGGGCATACATGAAAAAAAAAATTATTACTCATTAGGAACAAACAAGTGCTTTATAAAAAGGATCAAATAAACTTACTAGTTGGTGCCTTATAATAAGGATCATAGGGAGTATATATACTTAATTAGCCGACATTATTTTATTAATTTTGTCAAGCAAATGTCATAAATAGTAATCAATTTATCTATTTTTGGATTTCTTTTCCTCGAATCAATATGCAAGTGCATGCGTGATCAATTAATCTAGCTAGTGTATACGTATCATTACATTTGGAAAATTATGATCCAATTGACCTTCTCTCCTTATAGTTATCATGTTCCCCAACAAAGGTTAACTGATTGCAGCTTGACATTTGCTGCAAAAACTCTCTTTTCTATAAAAAAAAAAAGGTATATTGTTTTTTATTGCAAAATATGCAGGACGGTTCTGTGAATTCGCTTAATGAGCCCCTAAATCCTTAATACAAGACTCAATTAACTTTATCTTGGAGAGATTAAAGAAATTATTTTAAAATATTTAAATTTATCAATTTTTTTCAAACTACTTTATCTTACTTGTTATAATCTGATATATAATATAATGACATACCACATATGCTATATATGTTTTTATTTTTTTAAAAGTTAAGTCTTATATCAAGGATATAAGGGAGTACGTACTACTCTTTACAGGGGCCATCTTTAAATTTATGCCCTCTTTTTGGAAAAGATCAGCCTATGAAAATGAGTACATTGAATCTTATTTATTAAAAATAATGAAAGCACTTGATGTCATTTGAATACAGTGGTTGTTAATTTCATTTTAGCGTGAGGTTTCCCTCTACTAATTAACATGTAACTGCGTACGTAGTCACGAAGAATCTAGCACGCACATGTATTAGTTAGATATATATGGGAAATTATTAGGGGCGGCGAAAGCAAAGTGGACTATAATGGTGGGAGTTGCAGTTAATAAAAAAGTGGTATAGTGTTGTGTGTGTGTGTTGATATAGCCACTTGAAGGTCAGGATTACCAGAGCAATTGAATGAGTCAGCTGCAAGTGGGAAGGAAATTAAAAAGAAGGAAGCTGGTGAGGTTTATGATAATCCTATATATATATATATATATATATATATACACGAACGTGGGTTTTCATCCACATGGATGTCTTTGTATGTTTCTTGCGGAAGCACCCTATCTGTTTCCCTTGTCAGACAGATCGAGACAGAGACAGAGAGAACCTAGGAAAGTCAGAAACTTAGAAAAGTCCAGCCACGTACGACATTAGCCTATAAATACAGGAGAGATTACTGCTGAAGTATATATTGGTAATAAGGAAACAAGAGAGAGATTATTGAAGAAGGAGCGATAATAGAATGGCGAATTACTTGAAGGTTAAAGGGAGGGCGAGAGTGTCGAATGTGAATTCAGACTTGTTTGGAAAACCTCTCTCAATTGAGCTTGTCAGTTGCCTCCTTCATCCCAGTACGTACATATAATTCTTAACGTTGTTCAATCAACAATACTATATATAATATAATAGTAGTATTAGACTGACGAGATTAATGTGTATATTTTGTTTGTGATGATGTGAGTGAAGGGGAAAACACAGAGAAGAAGACGATAAAGGGGAAAGCAGAAAGGAAAGGGAAGACAGAAGACGAGGTGTTCTTGTACGAGGCCGTGTTTGAGGTGGCACAAGACTTTGGGGAAGTGGGGGCTGTTATGGTGCGGAGTGACCACAACAAGGAGGTGTTCCTCCACGACATTCTTCTTGAGGGTTTCCCTCATGGCTCTCTCCTCTTCACCTGCGATTCATGGCTTCAGCCTTCTCTCCTCAGAGTCTTCTTCTCCGACAAGGTTAGTTAATGTTGAAAAAATATTTCAGATATTAAGTGTTGATGAAAAATATTTTAGAATACTGGTATTACAAGAAAAACATTTCTGAATGCAGAATTAAAAATTAATTTATTAGAGATGTTGGGTGCAAAAAATATTTCAGGGTACACAATTTAATTAATCCAAATAATAAAAAATACATAAAAAAAAATGGTTCATACCACAAAATTAAAGGGATAGGCATGGAATGTAAACCCCTACCTAAAATAGTTTCTCTACCATTTTATTTTTTATAAAAATAATTCTTTGGTTAGTATGTATTCCCTCTGCTTATTAAATAAGACATATCCTCAGAGTTGATCTTAATATTAAATATAACACATAGTTTGCATATTTGTCAATATTTTCTTAATTTGCCAAATGAGAGAATTAAAGAAGATAACTAGAGTATTTTAGAAATTACATATCATATAAACCAACTTAATTAACTTTCTTAATCTAATTAAATTAGGTAAATATATTATATATTAAGGATTTAGGAATATTATATATGGAATATTTAACTTTTACAAGCTTTTAATTACATGCATGTTTCATTCGCAATGTGATGACGAAACTAACATGTCCATTTTAATTTTCTCATTGCTACACAAGGTTGAAAAATCTAACATGCCTTTTGGGTTCTACAAACCTTGCTAGCTCTTTATATGCGATCTCTTTGCAGGAACTCATGAGATCGAGAATTTTAAATTTTGATTATATATATATATATGGTGTCATATATATAAAATTGTTGATAGCATTAATGTGCATGTGTAATTTAATTAATTAATTTGAGAGTAGAGAATTAATTACAAAAATGGGACTATTGTATTTCTATGTGCATGGGAATGCAGTCGTATTTGCCATCACAAACACCAAGTGGCCTGAGAAAGCTGAGAGAGGAGGAGCTGGTGGCGGTCAGAGGCAATGGCGACGGAGAGAGAAAGAGTACGGACAGAATATACGATTACGACTTCTACAATGACCTGGGTGACCCTGACTCCGACATCGACCTCGCCCGACCCGTTCTCGGCGGCTCTCTTCATCCCTACCCTAGACGCTGTCGTACTGGTCGCTCACCTTCTTCTTCAGGTATACCCCTTTCTTGACCTTGCTTCTTCATTTCTTCATCAATTTTGTTTATCAGAATTTCAGATATATATGCAATCCAACTGTCTTCACTCTTCACTGGTCCAAGCTATTATTTACGTAGGTCGCATTATATAGATGCTTAATTGTGGAAATGTGTTGTGCTACGTATATATGCAGACCCAAATTCGGAGAAGAGAAGTTCAAATGTGTACGTTCCTCGAGACGAAGCATTCTCACAGACGAAACAGACTCAGTTCACGGCAACCACCGTATCCGCAGGGGTGAGTGCACTGATACCATCCTTAGATGCGGCGGTGACAGATCAAAACCTTGGATTTCTGACATTCTCAGAAATAGATATGCTTTTCAAAGAGGGGTACAAGGTGCCACCTCTCAAGAACAGTGGCAATGGACTCCTCCAGACGTTCTTTCCCAAACTCATTAAAGCTGTTTCTGATCATCAGCAACGCTTGCGCTTTGAGGCCCCTGATACAATCAACCGTAAGTATAATTTAATTCAAAAGTTTAACCCAATACAAAAAGAGCTTATAAATGATATTAGTACCAATTAATTTACTGCTTGTAACTCTCTTTAGTCTTGTACTTGATATGTTTGTAAAATTTGGAATTGCAGGGGATGGATTCTTTTGGCTTTCTGATGAGGAGTTTGCCAGAGAGACTCTGGCAGGTGTTAACCCTGTATCATAAAACTGGTTAAGGTACGATTTGATGTGAATATATTATATTATTACTATATTAGCTATGTATTTTCAATAATCTTACATGTTTCTTCTCGGTCTATTTTATATTTATCATGCAGGAATGGCCACTGATCAGTAAATTAGACCCCAGTATCTATGGTCCGCCTGAATCAGCAATCACCAGAGATGTAATTGAGCAACAGATAGGATGCTACAACACTGTTGACAAGGTACTCTATTAAGTTAATTGAACATAGTTGTTACGCAATGTTACAGATAATTTGATTAATCCTGCATGTTACAATTTTAACTAAATTCATATTATCTAAGCATGGTCCGATCACAGTTTTTCAAAATAGACTGTCATGTGCACCGTTGTTTTCATTGACCCAATAACCAGTCATTTCGTTAAAACATTACTCATAACTCGTAAGGTTGTTTAATGAATACATATATGCAATACAGGCCATTGAAGAGAAGAAGTTGTTCATCATAGATTATCATGATTTACTACTGCCATATGTGAACAAAGTGAGGCAACTTGAGGGAAGAACATTGTATGGATCAAGGACAGTGTTCTTCTTGACCCCACAAGGCACGTTGAAGCCACTGGCTATTGAGCTAACTAGACCACCGACGGATGGCAAACCACAGTGGAAGCAAGTCTTCACGCCTTCTTGTGGTTCCACCAACCTTTGGCTTTGGAGGCTTGCCAAAGCTCATGTCCTTGCCCATGATTCTGGTGTTCATGAACTTATCACCCATTGGTTGGTATTTTCATGCCCTTATCTTCTACCCAACTTTCATGCATTGACTTACTTTTGTTTTCTTCATTGACTAATGAAAGCTCCTTGTTCTAATAATAATGATAATAATAATAAACAGGTATAAAATATAACATTTATTAAATCATTGCAAAATCACTCATCTCAGTACTTCAAGAATAGTGAAAGCAAGAATTTATTCTTGAAAAAGTAATAAACTTCTTGCCTATTATTCCTTTTGTGAAGTAACAGAGGGATGCTAAGAGGCTTTATATGGAGTTGGTTGTTCTTCTTGAGGTCTAACTTATGTATTTACCAAATAGTCAGTTTATTATGAGTGTAAACCTCATAGTCATCTCTTTGAGACCAGCTAATATCAATCAGTTTACTCAAAGATCTTTTACCACTTTGAAAAGTTTTATTTTGTTTAAATTTCATTGCAGAGGAAATTAAGTAATACTATATAACTCTTTTCATTTTCTGGTAATGATACTATATAATCTTTTGGTCAGCAAATAATGTCATTGATAGTATGGTAGAAGAAGTATGTCTGTGATTTCTAGTTGAAACACGAGCTTCCACTTTGTAGGCATCAATAAAAGTTTAGGATCACCTTTGAATTAAAACCAAGTATGCATGCCAATATTTGCAGGCTAAGAAGTCACGGTGCCGTAGAACCATTTGTGATAGCAACAAACAGACAGCTCAGTACGATGCATCCAATTTACAGGTTGCTACATCCTCATCTGAGATATACAATGGAGATCAATGCTCTTGCTCGTCAAGCACTCGTCAATGCCAATGGCGTCATTGAGATCTCTTTCTCAACTGGAAAGTATTCTATGGAGTTCAGTTCTGACGTGTATGACCAGCTTTGGAGGTTTGATTTACAGGCACTTCCCAGTGATCTTATTGACAGGTACGAATATCATATATGCTCATCACTTGCCATCTAGTGATACAGTCTTAAAGGAATTTCTGGATAATTTGTTTTGTTCTTTAATTTCACATAATTTTATTTTTTGGTCTGTAAAAATTATAAGTTCGAGAATTAATTCTTTAAAATTGAAGTTATAAAATTTTAGTCTCTGTTTTATTTTTGTTTACTTTATTTGGTTGTATCTAAGTGGCACACGTCCAAGCTCAAGCATAATCTTATTCTAACTATGATTGATGTGTTTAAATTGTGTTCCAACCATACATTTTATATATATGAATATTATCAGACACATGTTGGTATGAATTCGCAACAATATCATTCAGTATGTGTATCAGGCCTCAAAATTAGTGTGCTTGTGCTTTATTAGTTAACACTGATACTGTTGTTGATGCTGCAGAGGAATGGCAGAGGAAGATCCTAATGCGCCACATGGCCTGAAGCTAAAAATAGAAGACTACCCTTTTGCCAATGATGGCCTTCTCATATGGGATGCCATCAAGCAGTGGTTCACAGACTATGTGACTCACTACTATCCGAACTCAAGCCTCGTGGAGTCAGACCAGGAGCTCCAAGCATGGTGGACTGAGATCAAAACAGTGGGCCATGGAGACAAGAAGAACGAACCATGGTGGCCAAATCTCCAAACCCCGCGAGACCTAATTCACATCCTCACAACCATAGCCTGGCTAGCCTCAGCCCATCATGCTTCCGTGAACTTTGCCCAATATGCTTATGCAGGCTACTTCCCCAACAGACCCTCCATTGCCAGAAACAAAATGCCTACAGAGGACCCTTCTAAGGAAGAGTGGGAGAGATTTCTGAACAATCCTGAGCAAAGCCTGTTGGAGAATTTCCCTTCACAGATTCAGGCCACTATAGTGATGGCAGTTCTGTATCTGCTATCTGACCATTCCCCAGATGAAGAGTATATTGGGCAGAAGATAGAGCCTTCATGGGCTGAGAATCCAGCCATAAATGCAGCATTTGGGAGGTTTAACGGGAGGCTGAAGGAGATTGAGGAGATTATAGACGCAAGGAATGGTGATGAGAAGCTGAGGAATAGGAACGGAGCTGGGATTGTGCCTTATGAGCTAATGAAGCCATTTTCTGGTCCTGGAGTTACTGGAAAGGGAATTCCAAATAGCATATCAATTTGAATCAGTAGCATGATTTAAGCAGAAAAGTAATGGAGTGTAATTTTATCATTGGATTGTTTATGTCGATCTGGCTTTGGTCCAGGGAAATTAGTTTGTTTGATTTAAATTATTTTTATTGAACGTAATAAAAAATCCGTGGCATCCTGGAATATCTAATCTAATAAATCACGTGCTGTAATATTTTCGCATATTTTACAGTCTATTTGTTTTCGTCTAATTCAGAGAATGATTACAAATCTGAATTCAAAGATGTTGCGCGATCGTGTCCGTACATTCCAGCAGCATCTGAATACCCTTTAACCTTTCAAAACAGTTCAATATCAAACATTTGAAAAATGTCAATATGATTTTTTTTTTTAATTTTTCGAATATCTTCATATTCTTTACTAGTAGAATTAATTAATGATAGTTGGACAATCCAAAAACAAATGAAAGAGAGAGAGAGAGAAATCAATGATCTCTCGTATAGAGTCAGCAACTGTCTTCTGCTACAAGTGTGATCTAATTAATGGATACAAGCATGAAATTGCTTCAGTTGGAGTCTTTCAGACATTTGCCCACACTAACCAAGATATCAGCTCACGGCGCAGAAATTGTTAATAAAAGTATGGATCATTCATTTTTTGGGAACACAAACAAAAGAATCATACTACCTCTTGTTCTTATAAGAACCTACTAATTTTTTAGATTTATTAAAAAAGCTAAATAAGTTACTTAATCATAATATGTTGTGTATTATTATATTATATATCAGTTTATAAATCAAACAAATTTGTTTCAAATATAACTATAAATATAAATACTTTAACTTATTTTGCTTCTTTAAACTCTCCAAGAGAAGTCAATTGATTCCTATATTTAGAACCAGGGAGTATAAAATAATAACATATGGCGGTGAGCACCCTTCAAAACACAGAAACAAATAACATTACAATGCTTTGCAAAGTTCCAATTTTCAGTGCATTAAAACGATGGTTTTAAATACCAAAAAGAAATCATTTGGTTAGCTTGAATCCTAATCAAGCAATGTATGTTTAGGGTATGTTCAGTTTGAGGGAAGGGGAGAGGAGGGAAAGTTGAGAGAGAAATTTTTTCTCTCATCTTTACAAAATTGCCCATAGATAATTTTCAATATTCCTAAAATATACTCTCAATAAAAAAGAATATTCCCTTCATTAATGGCAAAATGGTCAATATCCTCCTAAAAGATTTTTTCCCTCCCCTTCCCTTCCCTCAAACCAAGCATACCCTAAAGGTAAGCAAAAAGAAAAGACTTGGAGATAGATGAAAAGGTCCATAGCACTACTAAATTGGTCATATTCACACACTGTTTCAAAGGAAAAATAGATCAAAGGGTCCTGTACTGTGTGTGCGTGTGTGAAAGTACTCTGACAAATCCAAAAACTTGAATCTAAGTTATCTATTGCAAATTATCCTCTTCTTACGCAGAACCAAACAATTTTTTACCTGCAAACTTTGAGAAATTAGATTAAACATATTCAAAATAATCATTAAAATCTAACCTATCCAACTTTCTTTCATACCTCAAGGTACAAAGGGTCATCCTTTCCATGGAAGGGACACCCAAACAGCCCGCTCACTGCAAGATGCCTAGAGGCTTAAGATTAAGAAGGGTGAATTGAAACCCAAATTCCTACTCACTTAGAGAGGGTCAGGTTGTTTTGGTAGAAAAGGAGGAGGATAGAGTGGGGATATATCAACTGATTCCATGTATTACAAATTTGCTGCCTATGACACGATACATGTACAAATAAGTTAGGCAACAACTCTGTGCAGAGAATTTTTTTCCCTAAAATAAAGCCTATCCAAATTAAAATAAACACTACATTTTCTAAGCCATTCATTCGTGTATTGACGGGGCACCACACACTGCCATCAAAGTAGTCACAAACCCACCTGAGCATGGAAAAGAAACTTCGCAGCCTTATTTTCGATGCCTTTTCCATACAGGCTCTGACTGCGTGTCTCCCTGCCAATTTTGACATGCATTAATTTTTTATTTTAAGAAAGAAACCAGAAAAGGAAGCTTGAGTCTTGAAAGTATATATTTTAGGTCAAACTAAAACATAATACCAAGTAGATTGCCACATACTAACTTAAATTGTAACATAAAAACCCTGGCAATACAATAAACTGAAATCTTAACAGGATTAGAAAAGCTGCAGATTGAAAACCAATTATGCCTCGTGTGTGTTGATTGGTTGGTTATTAAGAAAGTCTTTAGGCATGGCAAACCCACTACTGTCCTCAAACAGTCATGGGAACAATAACCCACACGTTGCAAACAAAAGTTCCATGAAGGGAGAAGCATTGCATAGGGGAATAGACTGTTTTAAGTGCCTAAAATTGCACTGGTATACTGGTTCAAAAGAAGTGGTGCTTCTGATATGGGGGAGAAGTGTTGGGTCATAATTCAATCAAAAAGAGCAAAATATTAAATAAAGTTTGGGTTGTCATTGAACAAAAGGGCATGGCATCACTTAAAGATTTGACACCTCGAGAGGAAACCATATTTTTACCATTTTATAAGTGAGTTTATTAATATAAGAACCTAAGTAATCTTTTTGAAGAAATAATTCATCCATCCCCATGCATAGAAATAACAGGAACATGAAAGCTTACAGCATGAGAAAGTTGCTCACGAATATAAGCCATTGATCGTAACATGGCACCCAATGTATCCCTGGACACCTGAAACTTTACTTCAGACTCCCCAGAAGTTGTCTCGGTATCTTGAAGCTGAAACAATTTAAATTATTACGTTCAATATTTATATACTGGACAAAGCACAAAGACAGAGGATCAAGAGAGACTTTATATTATAACCTACTATTGCAGTTAAAACAAAAAATATAACCGCTGGTAAGATTTGAACCATTCTGGTCATGCTCTTCCGTTTTTTCAGTGACATCATTAGAGTTTGAACTTTTGACCTCTACCCATATCCTTTCCCATCCTTACTTAGGTACAATTTCCACAAAGTCATGTTCCTGAAAAGAATAACGGCCTAACAATCCCACATCTAATCTATAAACAATAACTATAAAAATAACATGAACTGAATAGCAATAGTTCCAGTCAAGCTAATGTTGGCTCATAAGCACAATGAACATGATTCCTTCTCAAAATAGGGGCTATTTGCCTCCTAATGTGACTTTAAGTTGGAATGCTACTTCCCATTTGGTTGGAAGATGCCAGAGGCTGCCACTCTCTGTTTGTACACAATATGTTTATACTTTGAACTGAGACTGGTGCAAATCTATTATATAAAGCATTAAGGTTAATACTAAATGTTAGTCTTATGAAATGCTGTAAGGTATGTTACCCCATCAAAAAGTTTTAAAACTTACTGACAAAACCAGAAATTATCTGACACAAGATAAGGCAAAATCCTTCATTACATCAGGAAGCTCTGGAAAAGATAACTAATATCAGTATCCTCCTCACCAGACCAGCCTTAACAATCACAAGGGTTCTCAATGACATATTCTAGCTTCACAAGGAGAAAATCAACATGCACATATCTTTCCCCAACCTATAAACCCCTTAATGCTAGTTATGAAGATAATTGCTCCAAAATTTTACCAATTAGAAATGTGCCAAGAAGCACAAATATCAGCTTTTGTAATGGTAGAGCTAGAATGCAACATAGCTTATGGATGGTCAGATTTGAACGAAAAACCCTATAACAATCGCATACCTTGAGATTTATTACAGCAACCTTATTAACTGGTGTTGAGAGCTGCTCACTAATGTAGGCCATAGACTTCAACATCGGTTCCAAAGAAACTCTTGAGAGCTGAAACTTAACCTCAGATTCTGCTGATGGAGTCCTGCTGTAATCTTGCAACTGCAACAGTAAAATTTGAGACAAGTTAAAGAGCTTAAACACTTAACTGGTTCAAGTATGTTATTAAAGGATAAAGGCAAATTTAAACCCAAAATGGCTATGCCTTCAAGTGGCAACATAAGTTGCTTCCAATGCATATAAAGCAATAGGATCTCAACTAACTCTTGACTCTTGAGCAATAAATGAATAATACTTACACAAGCATTTTATAGTTTGAGTTTTATAACAGGCATACCTTCAAATTGATAACAGCTACTTTATTCCCAGGAGTTGAATTTTTGTTCTCCATTACCCAAGTCATTGATTTCAGATGGGGGAGAACCACCTAATTGGATCAATAAGGATCAGATCAATTTCATGCTTTCCTATTACAAACTAAATAATATATTAAACATTAAACAATAGAAACAAAAACAAAAATGATACCTTTCTACATACCATGCTGTCAGATGGACCATCATCTCTCTGAAGGGAAACAGGAGCCATTCGTGGCAAATTTAGATCAGCAACCGATTGAACAGGAGCACCAGCATCATTGAGATTAAACCTCCGCAATATTTCATCATGCTGCGGCCATAGAAGAGGGGTTGTATCTGAAGTTGACGTAGAAGATTTTTTGTCATCATAAGCAGTCCCACCACTCTTATTGCTAGGAGGAGCAACTTTGGAAACACTTTTCTTCACAGCTGCAATCTTCTTCCCACCTTCTTTAAGGGCATTGAAAGCAGCATTATATGTTTCCACAGCTACTGCCCCTTCCTCAGCATATCTGATTGCTTCCTACATAGATTGCTATATCTTGATGTTAGAGACTCCTGTCCAAGTAATTCACCAGCACGTTCATCTGATCCAACAAGAATTTTTGCATTTCTTGTCCACCGTCTTAAGATGTAATGGGGTGGTAATTGAAGTACATTGGTTACTGTGAAAACAGTTAAGACATGCCTGCAAATAATTCCTGAATACTCAAACATTTGACAACTACAGTTAGCTCTTAACTCTGAATGGTTTAATGTCACAACATATGCCTTTTGATCATCTTCAAATTTTGCAACTCTGAACGTGCTATTCACCTCATCACCTTCAATTCTATTGGCAGTATAAACAAATGTTTCAACTAGCTCTTCTTGAAACAGAGAAAATATTTTTCTTGTAAAAAGACTAGCAGCCTGTTTTTCCATGGGTGAAGGTGTCTTTAAAACCGGTGTGGTGCAGATAGTTTCAAAATCTGCTTCTATTTCCTTCTCAAACCAGTTCTCTAAAGCCCTTTCATACTCCCTAAAGAACATTGGTAATGTAGTCTGTTGGTTGACATAACCGTCAAAAAAAGAACTTTCAAATCCTCTATTAGGAGATACTGCAGCGAAAAATGAATCACGAAAATATGCTGGAACCCACTTAGCACGAGCATCATACAATGACTGAAGCCAATCATTTCTTCTGAGCTCATATTTATCAAGGATGAAACTCCAAGATGACTCAAATTCCTCAATGGTCTCCGTTAGGTTAATACAATTATAAAGTTCAACCTGAAAGTTTGGATGAGCATGACAAACATGTGCCAACTTTTCTTGGCCTTCTCTCAAAACATGCCACTTACTTATACAGTGGCGTGTTTGGGGAAAAACTTGAGACACTGCTGATTGAGTGGCTTTGTTTTGATCTGTAATTATAGAAAAAGGTTGGCAGTCATTCATTGCTGTCAAAAAAGTCTTAAAGAGCCACAAGAAAGAAGCCTCAGAATCGTCCAAAAGAAGTGCACAACCAAACAAAATCATTTGACCATGATGGTTCACCCCAGTAAATGGAACAAAAGGAACTTTGTATTGATTCACTTTGTATGTTGTGTCCAGGGTCACTGCATCACCGAAATGACAGTATGCTGTCCGTGATCTTGCATCGGCCCAAAATACATTCGACATACGATTTTCTTCATCAAGTTGTATGGCATAGAAGAAACCAGGATTCTCTGCCTGCATTTTCTTGAAATATTCCAGCAGGTTCTGAGCATCTCTCCCTAATGTCCTCTTTCGAATAGGAGGCCTACCAGTATTATTCATCATTGTAGAATTCCTCACTGCGTGACTTGATTCAAGAGGAGTGTTCTTAGCTTCACGAATATTCTCATTAGCAGCACAATTCCCATCCATGGATACATACATGACACCACTTGGGACAAGTCCCACCCCTTGGTAAGTTTCAGGCATGGTCTTTCCAACACTAGAAAAATGCTTACGCGGCCGAAGGTGATGCACTTTACCGGGATTCACCATGGAATGGCTATGCTCCTTCACAAACTTTGTTATGACCCATTTAATTTGACCTTTTAACTCTACTTTAATCATTGCATCACAACTGTCACCTAGCCTTCTTTTTAAACCTTCCTTGCCACAGATGTACTCCCGATACATGATTGCCCGTCAACTTTAGAACGGCCATGCTGGCCAACTTTAGTGGTGAAACCCACACGTTTGGCATACTCATTGTAGAAAGTCCTCACAGCATCTTCAGAATCAAACTCCATGCCAACAAATGGCTCAAGAATTCCATCCTCAACATGAGATCCTGAGTTTTCAGCATTATTAACTTCACCTTCACTAGGTTCTGCATCCCCATCATTGGTGGTAGCTCGATGACCAGTCCCTTCTTCCACATTTATTACTTGAACATCCATCTGAAATGCTTTCTACCAATAAGTTATTTGACACCTAGTTCATGGGTAAATGTGCTCAGCAATTAACTGTATGCTTTATCCCCAATAAATGAAAATTCTGTGCTGATTATGTTGCCTGTGTTCCAAATGAAAGTCATGATTAAACAATCATTTTACGAATAAAAATATCCGGAAGTACTACACAGATGTTTTCCACAGAAAGAACATTGTCCAGTTCAGCATGCGTGCAATCATGTCCACCATGTATGTTTTCGGTGGTGAAATGCAAGTAAACCTATCCAGCTAAAAGATTACCAAATTAAGCCCACATAGAATAATACCAAATTGTTGTCTCTAATTAGAGATTACCATTTAAAACTGACGCGCATAGGCAGAAAGAGGAGCGCAAGGAAGTGAGTATCTGATAAACATACAATTACAAACTATGAGAATTGACCTAGGCTTCAATTGAAAAGTGTGGTATCACACCATAGCTGCAACTAACGGTCTTTATGATCATAATTTTGAATATGCTAGAAATATCCATCACAATTCAATTTATTTAGATATCTGGATGAGTAATTGAACAAAATTGAGTAAATAGGATAAATAAATAAAAGCCAAAAATAATTACGCCATAAAGTTACCCCGGGACAGAGTAATTGTTAAAGAGACTCGGTCACCAAAAAAGATTGCATAAAAGGAACCATCAAATAAAATTGGAAACGCCAACTTACCACAATAAATGCTAAGCGTGACTCAAAATCCACACCCACATCCACATCAAGCCGACGACGACAATCAATTTCCAAAGTCTTGTAATTTCATAGTAGAGAAACCCCGAGAAAGTTCAACCCACGGGAGTCCGAGCAGAACATCGTGGAACGAACACGAACAGTGAAACTCGGTGTAAAACGACGGTGCTCGGGGAGGTAGTTAGGGTTTCGGTCTCTCCGGGCGATTGCGGTGTCGAGGGGAGGAGAGAGAGGACCGGAGAGAGAGAGTGGGAATGTGTGCGTGTGAGTGCGCGTCACGTAGATTCGATATGACATAAGTGCACAAGCGTGGTAGCCACCGTTCGATCTGAATCTGACGGTAAGAGTTGAGTTATGGTGAACCGCTGTCACATGGATCAAAATCGGATCTTGGCTTATTTGGTGTGTTTTGTGGTGGGATCTCTCAAGTGCATGACCAATGGCTGTGGGCTCCTTAACACAAAGTGCGTCATATTCTCCTTTTACGCTTTATTGTAAAACTTCACTTCAGTTTCAGTTTCTAATTGATTTTTGAATTTATAACTTTTGGAATTATAAGACATAGTTGACTTTTTTTGGAGAGATTAAGGAAACTAATTAAATTACTTTAGAGTATTTTTATTTTTATTTTTTTCTTCAAAGTAATTAGTTTGACTAATAAACTAATATGTAATCTAAGGAAACATAACATATGAAATGAATAATTAACATATTTAGCTTCCTTAATCCCTTCAAACAAAGTCAACTATGTCTTATAATTAGGACCACAGGTAGTAATATATTCAGAATCTAAGACCATGGTTCATTATTAAGGTAAGAACTGAGAACATCAACTAATACAGAATGTAAGAATAACAAATTATAGATTATAGTTTTAAAATTTGTTGCAAACACTTTGATTCATTGTTAGTGACAACTTCAATCTTTTATGTGTTAATATAATTTTTAATCTCTCAAGTTTACATTCATTTTAATTTTGGTCCAATAAGTTTTAAATCATATATTTTGGTTCTTTAAGTTTTATTTATTTTAAAATATTGGTCCATATAATTCAACAAAAACTTGAACATTTTGCCTCTATAAGGATTAAAACATACGATTTGAAACTTAAGAGACCAAAAACAAAATTAGAGCAAACTCGATGGAACAAATATATTATTAACCCATCTCTTATTGATGAAGTTAATATATTTTGTTGGATGTTTCCAAAATTATTTTTATTTTCTTTTTATTCATGGGTCTTTTTTCCTTCTTTTATTTTTATTCAGGCAAATATTTGGTACTCCCTCCGATCCTAATTATAAGACAGAGTTGACATTGTTGGGAGAAATTAATGAAGTTAAGTAAGCTACTTAATCATATCATATGTTATATATCCTAATATTATTATATTAGTTTATTAGTCAAACTAGTTAGCTCAGAGAAAAAAACACAAACACAAATACACTAAAGTAATTTAATTAGTTTCCTTAATATCTCCAAAAAAATTAACTTTATCTTATAATTAAGATGGAGGTAGTAACATTTTCAGGAAAATTCCTTTTAAAACTACTTGAAATAAGAAATGTTGAAATCAAAATTTCTTATTGGTCATTGCACCCAACTGAGCAGTCGGCAAAATGCTGATTAAATTACCACATTGCGCCTCACTTTTTACTCTAAGTTCCCCTCTTTCTCTCTTTTTGTCCAAAGCCTCCTCTGCCACAAGCAGTCGCCATCCCACCGGCGGCTGGAGCACCGATGACAATGGCAGGAGACTCGGCAATGAACGGTAGCTGGAACTCTGGTTACAGTAGCAATTTTTATTGCAAATGTTTTATTGTAAATAACTAATGGGGATTTGTGAATTGCTAACTTGAACTAGTTACCGGTAATTTCTAATATGTCAAATATTCTTCCATATCTTTTCCTTACACATGATGTATGGCTAATTTCTGAATTTGCCCCTTATTAAATAACTATTTACCAAAATGCCCCTGTCAGAAACCTATTTCCCAAAATGCCCCTGTCAGAAACCTATTTCTCAATCTGCCCCTGTTTAGTCGACTAAATGGAGGGCAAAATTTTTCAGGGCCCGACATTTAGTCGACTAAACCAAATTTTTAGTCGACTAAACCCATTAATCGACTAAAAACTCATTTAGTCGATTAAATCATTTAAAAAAGTTAAAACTTCGAAGGCCGTAACTTCGGGCTCGGGAGTCCGAATCAAGCTATTCTTTTTTTTGATTCCACATAACTTTTTGAGATCTATGCACTGATATAAAAATTATCTTCAAATTTAATGAAGAGAAAGGAAACAAGTGATTCTTTATTGCGCAGGAAATACCAACAATTCATTAAATATAATCAAGTGATTTTTTAATAATATATATATATAGTTTTCTTTTATTTGATGTTTTATATTCATTAAATATAATCACTAATATCACTAACCAACAGACTCAGTAAAAAAAATTAAAATGACTCAACTACTTCCTAAAAAATAGCTAACCACATGTTTACAATAATATAATAAAAGATCAAGACACTCAACACAATAAACAATTAAAAATAAATAACTTAATCCTTCTTATTGTGGAATCAACAACGTCTTGAAATCGACGACATGAACCATGTAGAGAAAAAACTGGGATTATTAACTTCAACAATACTAACAATTCATTAAATATATATCATGGGCTTTTTCCCAATTTGCTATATTTAATGAATTGTTAGTATTGTTAGCATTTTAATTTGTTTTACCGAGTGCATTGGTTAGTGATATTAGTGATCCTAGATATTAGCTATGATCCTAGATTTTAGCTAGATTGACTACCGTGCTATCACAACATATGATCTCATGCATAACTTCCCAACACCGTTATTCCCCTAAAATCAAGCCCCACAAATTTAGCGTCGATAATTTTCCTATTTCTATTTTCTTTTAAAATCCATATTATTAATGGAGAGAAAATCTCAATTTTGAATATATTGTATTTTGAAAATCCCAGTATTAATTGTTACGTTGAAATTCAAAGTTTACCAAATACATGGTAGAAAAATAAAGATATTAAAATCTAAAATAAGGTCAATTAAGTATTATTAGATAATAATATTAGAAATAATGATTAATTAATTTTACAATAAATATCTCTCAATTAAATATAATTAATTTCCTCCATCCTGACAAAACCCTAGGATTGGTACCATCATTTCCCACTCTATCTCCTTTTCCTTGTGGCACCGCCTCTCCCGCGATCAATTGTGTATACACACACATATCTTATCTTTATTGTCTAGGAGATATTATATGATCTAATAAAAAAGAAAACATCAAATAAAAGAAAATTATATATATATATATATATATAATTAAAAAATCACTTGATTATATTTAATGAATTGTTGGTATTTCCTGCGCAATAAAGAATCACTTGTTTCCTTTCTCTTCATTAAATTTGAAGATAATTTTTATATCAGTGCATAGATCTCAAAAAGTTATGTGGAATCAAAAAAAAGAATAGCTTGATTCGGACTCCCGAGCCCGAAGTTACGGCCTTCCGAAGTTTTAAATTTTTTTTTTAATGATTTAGTCGACTAAATGAGTTTTTTAGTCGACTAAAAAATTTGGTTTAGTCGACTAAATGTCGGGGGTCTAGAAAAAAAATTTTGCCCTCCATTTAGTCGACTAAACCAAATGTTTTAGTCGACTAAACAGGGGCAGATTGAGAAATAGGTTTCTGACAGGGGCATTTTGGGAAATAGGTTTCTAACAGGGGTATTTTGGTAAATAGTTATTTAATAAAGGGCAAATTCAGAAATTAGCCCATGATGTATACTGGACATAATAATTCATTTTTTTTAAAATTTTGATATTAATACTCTATTAAAATTTGTAAAGAAGCAAAAACAAAATGAAATAGAGCGCAATCAAAAGTGCAGAAATGTTTTACCCAAAAAAAAAAAAGTGCAGAAATGGTTTAACACAAAAAAGAAAAAGCTTCAAGAAGCTAGTGAGAAGAATATGCTTGATATGATTATAATTCTTTGTTGAGATTCGACATAAAGTAAAAAAATCCTCAAATGTTTTGAATCTGATGAAGTGGACAAATCCTGGCTGCTTGGCCTTGTGAACAAAACAAATTAAAGCGTGCCATTCCAGCTTCTCCAAAAGGCAAATACATAGTTTGTAAAAATGAACTAAGCTAGTATTATCAACAACAGAAGAAACCTCTTGTTTCTGAGTTCAACTGGTAAAAGGGTCAGACACTCTCACCAAAGGGAAGAGATTCGATCCTGAAGTTGGCCAAGGCGCTGACTGCTGGAGGAGGCATTCTAGGTGATGTGAACTTGTAAAAATACAAGCTGAGGTGAAGACATGTATACTCTTAGTCTTGTATGTCTTTGGACGGTAGGCACGCACAATCCCTCTTCTAAAATTTTAATATTAAAAAAAAAACAACAAAAAGAATAACCAAAACTAACTAGTCATCATTGGTAAGTAAGTATTAGAGCCTGTTTAATCATTTTAAAGTCTTTATTTGCATGTCACTCACCCTCTAGCATTTTTTCTTGATAGAAGGTCAAGTAACATTATAACATAAAAAGGTTACCTTACACGAGTAAAACATCAAAGCCAGTGGCCCCTGAAGGGAAAAAACAAACAAACAAGCATTAGAAAGGTGCCAAAAAGTGCTGAAGGTAGCACACCACTTAAGGAACCGAGATTTTCTCGCTCTCAAACCTCTCTCCTCTCCCCCTCTAGCATTTATATGTCATCTTCTCTTGATATTTACGCATATAAATAATTATTTTCTCATTTGAGACTTGTTTATAGTAATAAATCTAATTATGCATTTGGAAGCTTATTGGAAGCGATTTCATGGCATAGATAAGTGCCTGTTTATTTTGACTTTTAAAATACGGCGTTTGGGGGTAAATATGTTAGAAGAGGTTTATTTTGTGAAAAAATGCTTTTGAAAAAAAAAAAAGCACTTTTTTGAGGTTACCAAACAATAGTACGTGAGATGTCAGATGAGTTACCTCGCTAGCGTTTGTGGCTTTGTGCTACATCATAAGTCAATTGTAGTCCGAAGCAATAGATCAGACTAGCACGTGGCTTAATCTGGACAGTTGGGAGCTGAACGGTGAAGATGAAAGCTGAATATCCTCCAAAGTTCCAATATTTGCAATTCCTTGGTGCCTCCATTAATTGTGTCGTCATCAGCTGGCTCCGTCGTTCCGCCACTTGGTTGAGTCTCCGTTTACAGAGGTCAAGTTTCTTCTAAATTTCCCCTTCCTTGTCACTGATATTGCTCTTCGCATCTGATTTTCTCCAGTGTATCACATTTTTTTATTATTATTGAAGTACTGGTAAATTGTTTAAATAATAAATTTGAGCATTGTTTTGCAAACACATAACTTGATCCGTTGATCCTTTTCTTACTGAACTAATGCAAGATATGCTGAATGAAACACATTTATTAAGTTCTTTTACTACTATTTCTTATCGTTTGGCACCACTAATGAAGCACTACAGTTGTCTTTTGGAGGCCAAGTTGGTGAAAGTGATGAAATGCTTGTTCCAGAGCTGTCGCTTTGGTTTTTCCAATTTAACAATGGCGATCTTTTTGGGCACGTTTGTCTTCAGTTTTTTTATCCTGGCCTCTCCAAATTCGAGAGCTCGGTATCTTGACTTGTTTACAGTTGATCTTTTCACAATATTTTCCTGTCATAAATTAATAAATAGCCATATTCTCATGCTCTATATTTTATAAGAAGAAACTTGAGGGAGACTGAAGTTTTGTTTCCAAATAGCCATATTTAACTTGCATTCTTCTTCTTGCGATGATGGCCACTTCCCCTCCATTCTTTCTATCTATTCCCATTGCCAGGGAGTTAGCACACTGAAATGAAACTTTCAAATTGTGGTTTTCAGCTTGCATTTGGAATGGTGTGGGTTGATCTGCTATGTTCATATAATTGAAGGGCCAATATTTCTGTACTTCAGGATACTTCTGGATTTCTCCACTTCAGGGTCTCTTTATCCATCTTCAGTATCCTTACTGTGCCTATCTCTTCCAGCATTGATAAAAATTTTGATAGCTGAATTGAAAAAAAGCAATCACAAATGAAGAATATTCCTCTGATATTAATGGGCTGTGGAGGTGTTGGGCGCCAGCTTCTCCAACACATTATCACCACCCGTTCTCTTCACTCTCGTAAGGTATTTATTTGTAGTTGTTTGTGTTCACTGTTTTTGTTCAATATGTGCTTGTTCTCAATGGTATAATTGGTAGACAGTCATCTGGGTCGCTTAAGTTAAAAATATCCTGTTTTTATATTTTATTTGATATTTTACCTTTTGCGGCAGGGACTCTACTTACGAGTTGTGGGAGTATGTGACAGTCAATGTTTGGTCGTCACAAGGGATTGGTTGAATAATGATTTGGATGACAGCCTATTATTGAAAGCTTGTCAAGTCAAGCAAGATGGCTCTTCTCTATCAATACTTGGTGATTTTGGTAGGATATTTGCTTTTCATAGTGATGTGTGATTACATTTTTTAAGTTTATTTACTGATTCATATTTAAAGATAAATGCCAGGTATATGGGCATTCAGAATCACAAGGAAAAATTTTGGAGATTGCCTCTCAACTTGGTAATTCAACAGATTTGTTAAATATTTCATATCTTACAATGATTTTATGTGAGGATATATCAGAATAAGAGTATACTTATGCTCTCAATCATTAATAAAAAAAGCTTTTGAATCTTTTCATGTAGGTCTGGTTTGTGTAGATTGCTCTGCCAGTTCTGACACTGTCGTTGTGCTGAAAGAAGTCGTTCATATGGGTTGTTGTGTAGTTCTGGCAAACAAAAAACCTCTTACATCTACCATGGTAATAGATGTTTTAAATGCTCTTAATTATAAGTTGATATGAGATATACAATCATCCTTTAAATGCAAGGAGTCAATAAAACCTATATATCCTGCTAATCTTTTGTTGCCATCTTTGGAAAATCTATCAGACCAGTATGCAAAATAATATAAGAGGGTTTGGTATTTTTTATTCTTTCAAGTGAAAGCTTATAACTTGAGTTCTTATAACCTTAGTTTTGTTTTTTAGGGCATTGGGTTCAGAACTTGTGTATTTCCTGTCTAATAATGATTCCTATGTATAGGAGGATTTTGATAAACTTTTTGCATACCCTCATCGAATTCGGCATGAATCAACTGTAAGTAATATTTTTTATGCCTACATTTCATTGACGATATGTGTAGTAGCAATGTATCATGTATTACACTTCTGGCATGGTTAAACCTTGAGAGTATTGGAGTTTTGAAGAAGTGAGATTTGAGAGTTTAAAATATAGTCCACAAATTTGTTGCTAGAAGTTTTTAATTTTTTAATTTTTTCCCTTCTAACTATGATCACATATTTTATGAATTAGTTTGATAAGTTATGGAGTCTTGTATGAATCCCAAACCTGCTATAAACTGACCTTCTGAAAGGGTTCAGTTAAACACTAAATTACTACTGTACTAAAATATCTAAAGTTGAAGGCCCCAAAAAATTGGTTTTAGCCAATCATAGTTCCTGAAAACTCTAGGCATGCCTACACTCGCAGAATTGAGCATTGGATGTTTTGGTCATTCTTGTAAACCAAATACAGGTTAATTGTATAAGTTGGAATGTGAAATGAGTAATTGACTGAAGTTAATTTCAGTAGTTCTCTTAGAATACAAGTGATTGAACATAATTTCTTCATTATTAGTGATATCTGTGTTAGCTGGATATCTCATGTTGTATTAATACTTTGTTTTAGTAATTATTCTTCAATTTAATTTTGTCTGCAACTCTCTACCCGAATGGTGTGCGCACATGTGTGTGTTCTGTGCACATGCGTGCACTGGATTGTGAGAATTGAATGTCTCTTTAATATCTTTGTTGCGTTTTCTTTTTAATTCGTAGTCAATTGTGTTCTGATTTCTTGGCTTTATTCTATAGCTAGTCAAAAGAATTCATGATACAACTGGCTCATATTAATCTAGTTTCATTCCCTTCAAAGGTTGGTGCTGGACTCCCTGTAATAGTATCCCTCAATCGCATTATCTCTTCTGGAGATATTATATATCGCATTGTTGGGAGTTTAAGCGGTATTATACCCTTCCATGACCTTTTTAATCTCATTATACAATGCATTTCATTATATGTTGTAAATTAATTACGTTGCTTGTCTCATTGTTGAAATCTGAGTGTTACATGACCTAAAATTTTGTTGCTGTTCATGTAGTTGTTTGTAATTATGAAATATGTTATGTTTAGGAACTTTGGGATATGTGATGAGTGAGCTTGAAGATGGGAAGCCATTGAGCAAAGTTGTTAGAGATGCTAAAACTCTAGGTTACACTGAACCAGGTACAGAACTTTGTTGCATTTGACGTCAAATTCTTGCACTTAACATATGAAAGTTATGTTCAAATTTGAGCTATTGTTTAAGTTGCTCCAGGAACATTGCTACTTTGGTGCACACATCAGTAATTGGTGCTATGATCAACAAAGTTTATACTTGAAAGTTCAATGTCACCACCTTTACTCAAAGGAAATATCCTCTTGCTAAAACTAGTTTTGTGGACACATGAATAACTTATTTCATATCATTCACTCTAAACCTTTACCACACTTTAAATTATCACATTCTGTAATTATATTATATGTTTATGCTTTGCATGAAGTCTAAGGTGAACCTAACTGCAGCTTCTTATTGATTTGATACTTGATAAAGATATATAGATTTGTTAGTTATCATATTATCCTAAGTATTTTGTTTCAATTTTGATATGGTAACTATTAATCCACCTATGGCTAGTATGGAAATGGCATTCAAATCACTATATTATATAGTGCATTCGACATTGTTGTTGTTTTTTCATACATTTTTTTTTAATAATGGTGTCTAATATATTTAAATTGAATGAGTATATCATCATCGTTAAATTGATTCTTTGGTATTGAATTGATAGGACTAGTCTTGTTACTTCAGCTGACTTTCGTTTAGATTCAATTGCTCTCATTCTCATACCTTCTATTTTAGTACACTTGACTATTTACTTGTAAGTGTCTTAGTGTATGATTGTTAATTATATATAACAATTTCTTGCAGATCCTCGAGATGATCTATCTGGAATGGATGTTGCTAGAAAGGTTCAATCTTTAATGTTATTGGCTTTTATTTCTTTGTAATTCGTTTTTTTTAATTGTTTTTCTTCTTTGTAATAGCCTAGAATGTTTCACAATCAACGTGAAACTGAATGTACATCTAATAAGCTTTGATTGTGGCTATCGCATTGAAGCAGAAACATGTGTGATGCCCATTATTTATTCTACTTATGGGTTGGACTTAGATGCAGTTTCTTATATCTTTGTTATTAGGTTTCTAAATAAATATGTAAGTGAATGATTTTCCAATTAAAACAAGACAAATGTATCCTTTAATTTGATGATCATATACTTGTTTGCAAAATTTGCATTTTATTTTCACATTGTTATCGGAAAATCGCAAAATTGCCTTGTTTTGATTGGGAAACCTGACTACAATAATATCGGAAATTGCATGTAAGCTTTTTCCTCTTTATCTCCTATTTATTTCGCTGGAAAAAAATAAGTTTGATGGGAAAAGAGAATGAAATTTATTCAGGGGCCAACCTAATGGAGTTTTATTAGTGTTATTTACTACTATTAAGTTGAAGTACTTCTAGAAATATTTTGGACCTCTTATTGTAGTATATTATCTTATGAGATATTATATTATGATTAGTGAAGTATATACACTTGATGCTAATTTGTTTGTCTTTCTGGGGCAAATATTGAGACAGGCTTTAATTCTTGCTAGAATTCTTGGCAGGCAGATCAGTCTAGATGACATTAAGGTTGGTATGATAATGGTCATATTTTTTTGTCCAAAAAATAATGGTCATATTTTACTTTCTCCTCCCCTTTCATTATTATTATCTTTAATTTCTCTGTCTATTTGTGTTCATATTTGTTTATGGGATGTAGGTTAAAGTCTAGGCTCAATCTCTTATGGTATACCAAAAGAGGAACTTTATTTCTTTTAATGT
Source organism: Acacia pycnantha (assembly GCA_025563575.1). Taxonomy (NCBI): domain Eukaryota; kingdom Viridiplantae; phylum Streptophyta; class Magnoliopsida; order Fabales; family Fabaceae; genus Acacia; species Acacia pycnantha. The sequence continues at coordinate 1,393,417 of JAMWYP010000189.1, read as the reverse complement.
TTTTTTATACAGATTGAGAGCTTGTATCCTAAAGAATTGGGACCCGATATGATGAGTGTTGAAGACTTCCTGGACCATGGCATATCACGTGTGGATGGATATATGCAAGAGAGAGTTATGAAGGCAGCTTCTAATGAGAAAGTTTTGCGCTATGTGTGTGTGATTGAGGGACCTAGGTTATTTTTCTTTGTTATTTTACCCTCTCCTTTTTTCCTCCGTAGTTGTGCATTTGACCAAGCTGTGGTAAATTGAGAATGTCCTTGCAAAATATCTTTGTTTTCTCTAATTTTATTTGGTTTTTTTTATCCTTGTTTTCTGTTTTAGTTAGTGCAAACTTTTCTCTGTACAGGTGTGAAGTTGGCATTCTTGAGATTCCAAAGAATTCTGCTCTTGGAAGACTGAGAGGAAGTGACAATATAGTAAGCCTCTTTTTGTTGTTTTAGTTACCTGTTGTCACTCGCTGTTTGCTGGAAGATTATGCTCATTTTAAAGTCCTGGCAGGAATGAGAAAGAAGGGTTATATCTTAAATTTGGGGTTGCAAATTAAATAGGGAGAATTTCTACGAGGTTTTAAGGAAGGAATGTAATCATCAAAAAGTCTAAATGACAGATGAGCAGTTTGAATTTGTTGTCATTTTTTGTATGGGAACGTGTCATTGCATGCTGCTAAGTTATTATGGGACTTTTTGGTACTTGTCATTGTATGCTTCTTAGTTGTTGTAGGGTTTTTTGATGATCACATTTTTTTCCGAGACTTTATAGTAATTCTCCCAATTAAATATGCTCACTCTCTCTGCTATGGTATTGGAAGAAGAAAAGGGAAAAAAGAAAGAAGAGAGATAGTGTTAAAACCTAGAAAATAAAAGTAGATATAGGAAAAAGGAAAGAGAGAGGAGAGGAAGAATAGAGTAGAAGAGGAAACCTAGAACCAGAATCTGTAATTCTAGATGAATAGGGAGTTAGAAGAGAAAAAGAAGGAAGAGAGAAGAGAAGAAAGGGATAAGATGAGAAAAGGCTAGAGCCAGAATCTAAGTTCTAGGGAAAGAGAAGAGATAATCATCACTGTAAGAATTTCATTCATCCATACATTTGATAGGGTACATGTTTGGTATTTATAGGCTAATACAATAACTGCAAATAGCCATTCTTTCCTATCAATAAAACTGATATTCACTGACATTATCTTAAATTAACTGACATAGAACACTTGCAAAACTGACAGTAACTGGCATAAGACACTAATACACATGAAACTTAAAATATAATACTAATAAAGTTGCTGGTTCCGATCAGATAAAGACAGAGAACAGAGAAGGAATATTCTGATAGTGCACTTTAGTGATGATTAACCAAAAAATCTGATCCAAAACAATAGTTTTGGGCTTATAAATAACCTAGAGAACTTACCTACCCCTTTCACCTACCCTAAACTTTAACGGCTTTAATATCAAAATACAACAGAATAACAGACTTAACAATCTTAACTACCCTTTCTTATTTTTATCTATATTACACAACACTTTCATATACATCATTCAAGTTCAACCGTTTTTAGATATGTCATGGTCGAAATATTAGAAATTTCTGAACTGTGCTGTTTTAGGAATGCAAATAAACCATTCAAAGACATTAGCCTTCGTTTGTTTAAGTGTTATTTTCCAAAAAGTTTTGCTCTGTCGCACTTTCATGTAATTTTCTGTGTTTTTGATGCTCTGCCGTGGTCGGGTTCATTGAGCATTTTTTTTTTTGAATGAAAACGGCAGTTGGAAATAAACAGTCGATGCTACAAGGAGCAACCACTGGTTATTCAAGGTGCTGGAGCAGGCAATGACACTACTGCAGCAGGCGTGCTTGCTGATATTATAGATTTGCATAGCTTGTTTCCTTGACAAGGAAGGACCTGCCTCCACCATTTATATACCATAATTTTTCACATTTTTTAAATGGTGGCAGAGGATTTTTCTGGTACAAAGGTTTTGACTGATTTCATCATCATGGTTGATTGTTTGTGAATTTTTAACTTCTGTAACCTGTTGGATAAACCATCGGTTTGATCTATAATGGTGGCCGTGGATAAACCTCTTGTTAACTTGATTAATACAAATGTCAGTTTCATGCCTTCCTTGGGTTAATGAGGAAGGAAATTTCACGATTAATAAGTGGAACCATCAAAGAATGAATATAATGCAACAAGGGATGTTCTATTTAGAAAGGATATACCCCCCTTCCCTCTCCCTCCATTCGATATCACATGCATGATTCATGTTTTTACTACTAAGTAGTATCATCATTCATCACATATAGTAACTCTTACTCCCTTCGGTCCTAATTGTAGGAACACTTTTGTAGTGTAATTTGCATTACAAAAGTGTTTCTATAATTAAGACCGGAGGTAGTATTATTTTACGGGGATGTTGGTTTTACTTTTTGATTTTTCCGATGTTAACACTAAGATTATTCCTTTGTCTATCATATTTTCGTAGGTACTTATTTAAATTCTATACATGTATGTAACTTGACCTTGCTGTTTTAATATAATTTTATCTTCTTACAAAAAAAAATTATATAGAGGATATTATATGGTTTTAGAAAAATGTGTTGGAAAGATGATAATTACTACCTCTAATCCTTAATATAATAATTAGTTGACCAATTTGAGTAGATTAAGTAAATTAATTATGTTCGTTATATGTAATAAATATGGGTAAGTTTTTTAAGAACACTGTATTTGATCTATCCTAGAATAAAAACTTCTTGATATGTGTAGTCAATAACGAGATTTTGAGGAAAAATTGAAAAATAAAATGGATTGAGGTCTTATATTTATATTTATGATTAAATATAATTTTTAAGTAACTTTAATATTAAGGATTAGAGAGATAATATAAAAAATCAGTACTTTATTGTATGCCATGTAATATAGAAAATTTTATCTCATTCACTTTTAAATGACATTTCAGTTATTGATTTTTTTTTAATATTTTATATTATCATCTATATATTCCGGTTCGGGGTTCATGATTGTCTCTCCTAACATAAGTGGTTCCTCTAGGACTCGAACTTGAGACCCAAAAATATCTAGTGAAACCTTACACGGACCAACCAACTCTATGTTGGTATTAATTTTTAAGAGATCATATTTTTTTAAAGAAATGTAAAAAAAGATGGAGATATTGAGGGGGCTTTCTTTGGAAGAAAATCAATATAGATGGTTTTTTTATTTTATTTTAATACCATGTGTGTGTGTGTTGACCTAATAATACTCTCTCCGGTTTTAATTATAAAATATAGTTGACTTTTTTGGAGAGATTAATGAAGTTAATTAAATTACTTTAGAGTATTTTTATTTTTAGTTTTTTCTTCAAACTATTTAGTTTAACTAATAAACTAATATATAATATAAGGATACACAACATATGAAATGATTAAATAACTTATTTAGCTTCCTTAATCTCTCTAAAAAAAGTCAACTGGATGTTATAATTAGGATCAGAAGTAGTACTATATATACATATAGATTGAGCTTTTGTATTTTACCAAAATATATAGATTGAGATTATTGCGAGGTGGCTTGTGTGAAGCTCTTGAACTGATTGAGTGCTTGTTTTAGATTATCGCTTAGGTTCTTTAAAAGTGTTATGGCGGTTGAAAAGTTATTTTAAAGGCTGCAGTGAGTATCCAAATAAGCTTTTCAACCTCCTTAAAAAAAAACTACAAGTGAAACCGCCTTGCAGACCCTTTACTTCCGGCCTTCGCAGTTCGCACAACACAACGCCAGAAAACCAAAAACTCAAGTCAAAACGCCTTCATCCCGGTACCGAATTGGCGCCACCATCTTCCTCCATATTGTGCCGTTTTCACAGACTGCAAGAAAGGATTTTCAGGTGAAGTCGTCTTTCGCTGGCGGCGTTCCGTCTGCGACAGAGCAACTATAGAGGGAATCCAATAGTACAGCATCATCCAAGGGGTTTCATTCAAGTGCGGTCCAAACCCTATTCAGGTACTTCTTTTATGTTTCGTTGATTTATAGTTTTGAAAGTGGGGATTGAGAGCTGTAACTTCGAATTTAGTTTCAATTGAGCATTATTTAGTCTTAGCACTCTAAAGGTAGCTTTCGGCCAATTTCAGTCATCTCCGAGATCGCAAGTCTTGTCATTTTTCTCTTATCTTGAAATATGCGTGAAGAATCAAACCTGCATGTGACACTGAAGTATCAAACCTTCGAGTGGAAGAATAAATCAGAAATATCTTTCATCTATGTGTGTACACATATCTCACCTCTCTATCCTGGTTAACTGTCAATTTCTGCAAAATAAAATTGAGCAGCATTTTACTTTTTATTTGGTGGTGTTCTGTATAAGAACACAGCCCACTAGTGTATTGATATTGGATCAGATGACTCTTCAAGATATCTATAAGGCAGATACCAAAGAGATTTATCGATCACTGTGAATGCATAGGCGTTTAGTCAAAAGGGGCTGGTGTGTGTACGGTGACGGCTGAATAATAAATGAGTATAGGTTAGAATGTGTGTACTTTTTAGGTTAACCTCTTATTTATAGAGATTACTTAGGGTTTGGATTGATGGGCCCTATGTGCCTTACAGCCCAAGTATTTGTGCCGCCACCTCTGGGTTAGGATCGTTGATTATAGCTTTGATTATAGGTAAGTTAGGATCTCCCTTCATTATAGGCGGATTCGATATGGATTGCCCCATGTTGGGCCATATCGTACATGGGCCTAATATAGATCCGTAACAAGTGGGAAACTGAAATTGGATTCAAAATCTGTCAAAAAAGAAAGAACTACGTTTTTAAGTTCCTCTTTTTAGTGATACACAGGCATGGCAAAATTTGGAACACAGGATGACACGAGTGGTTATTGATTATGTTGAATGCATCCTCTTCATTCAAAGGCTGAATGGAGAGGATTTGTTCAAAAATATTTTCTCAATGATTCTGAGTACTGATGCCTCTAAATTGTAATAGGCTGTCTTGTTTGTCTTGCTTTTATTTTTTCCATTCCATTTTGTTTTCATGGTCATCACGAATGTCAAGCTTTATTATGGAAATTTCAAGTTCAGAAGCAGCCTTTCCTTAGCTTTCATTCCAAGATTTGGTCTAGGGGTGTTCAAGTAGTACCGGTCCTGGTCCTGGTAATGTCTCTACTCTCTAGTCCCGTCCAGGACCAGGAGTTTAAATCCCGGGACCGGGACGGGATCCAGTCAAGCCTTTGGGACTCCCATTCTGGTCTCGGGATATAAGTATATTAACATAATTATATATATTTTTTAAAATTTTGTAAACCCCCCACCCAAAATACCCAATTTGGGCCAATTTTTGCCCTAGCTTCCTCTTTTCCTTCGAGTATTCCACTGTCACATACCTTCGCTTTCTCTCTTCTTTCTTTGTCGCTCTTTGGCTCGCCATGTCTCAGTTGCCAGCCACCAGGTCTCCATCACTGCTCCTCCTAGCTAGGTCTTTCTCACCATTTAAAAAGTAGCAAGCGGCGACAAAAAACCCAGCGACGTTAGGTACCTTTTTCATCTTCTATTCATTTCAATTCATGACCTTACTCCTTAGTTTGTTATGACTTCGATTTTGTCTTGCGGCTTTTGCAAATGTGGGCATTTGGTTTGTGTTCTGGGTCTGTTACCCGTTTGCAAGAAAAAAGAGATTGAGTTCTTGTTGAGGATGAATTTCATTGCGTCAATATCGTCCTCAATTTTGCACAATTCCATTTTAGATTATGGGTCTGTTGTGATTTCTGTCTGCAATTTACAGTGTCAGTTTTTTCCTTGTTTTTTCAAAACTTCCATGGAAGAGAGTTTATAATATCCTCTGTGAGCTTTCAAGGGTTGATTATACTTTTTTCCTGTAATCAAACTAGACTGCTGTTTTGTTTTAATAATTCTTAATGGTGATTGTTAAATTCATATCATGGTAATGTTTGTCTTCATGTTGTTGGTTTCTTTATGTTGGCCCAGGAATTGAAGGCATTATCGTTTTTAATTACTTTTCTTGTGATTCATTTAAGTCAACAAGACCAATTTTCTGATATAATATGAGAATTGCTTTTTCATTGTTTTATTGATGATCTCCTTCTTTACTATATTTGACACTTTCTGATATGAACCTACTTATTCTGGTACTGGAAGTAGGAAAAGGCCATGTATCCCTTTCTTTAAATTTCTGGTTTACTTTGACACACTGGGAATTCCCAGTCCCAATCCCGATGATACCGGGATTTTCCTGGGACTGGGAATAGTTTCAGGTTCCTGGCCCCTTACCGAGACGGGACCCGGGAATAGGTAATCCCGTTCGCGGCTAGGACTTTGAACACCCCTAATTTGGTAGATTGGTTGTTGATTTTTTTCTTTGATTTTGGTTCTTCATTTTGTTTGTTGTCATTTTGCTGTTGGATGAAAACTGGCCCAACCTGTGCATGATAACCCACCCCAATCTTACGCCGGGTTATCCTTGTTGGATGGGGCATTGGGTTTATATTTTGAACCCAAAGGATGTCCCCTGTCAGGTTTCAAATTGATGCCCAACCCGTTAGAGCTTTGAATCATTTACATGGTTGATGCTTTTTTATTCTTGTACCAGAGGCACTTTTCAACAACATTTTGAAGCCTGAAGATCCTCTCAAAGAAAATTTTGTCCCTCTCCAGCTAGCGTCACTTCCTGTCCATTCCACCATTGAAGAGGGTAAGAGACTTTTGTAGTATTAAATACTTATATAATCGTCCTTGTTCTTCGTTTCCTATAACTATCGGAAAATTAAAGATGGGAATTTATTATGTGCGGTGTAATCCTCTATTCTACTGCCTTTTGTAATGAATAATGGTTGGTATGGCATGGGCTCAGGTTGTGCTTTTGATAATATTTGATGACAAGCATGAAGGTATAATTTCAAGCTGTTATCCATTTTCCCAGGTTCATCGTGATTATGAGTAGTTAGACTTGGAAAGGAGGAAGTTCTGATAAGTAACTAGAAAAGATTGAATAAATTGGTTTAATTGACTACAATAGATTAGAATTGGGGTGAAGGAACACTGTCAGTGGAATCAACAAGAACGTAAGGGTGCAAAATGGGGAAAATATACAATGGAGGCTCATTGAACATGACTTTATTTCTTTCTTATGCTCGTTCTGTTTTAACACATGTTGTAAGTGTATATTTGCACACCTTTTTCCTTGTTAATTCATCTTTCTTTTTTTCTACTTTCAATAACAGGCTTGAATACAGAAGTTGGGCAAAATGGAGGATGATTTTGATCCTCAGAAAATCAGAAACATTTGTATTTTGGCACATGTTGATCATGGAAAGACTACACTAGCTGATCATTTGATTGCTGCTTCAGGGGGTGGCCTACTGCACCCGAAGTTGGCTGGACGAGTTAGGTTCATGGACTATCTTGATGAGGAGCAAAGGAGAGCCATCACCATGAAGAGCTCGTCCATCGGTCTTCGTTATAAAGACTACTATATTAACCTCATAGATTCCCCTGGTCATATGGACTTTTGTAGTGAGGTGTCCACAGCTGCTAGATTAAGTGATGGTGCATTAATTTTGGTTGATGCTGTTGAAGGTGTGCATATTCAAACCCATGCTGTGTTGCGGCAATGTTGGATTGAGAAGCTCTCTCCTTGCTTGGTTCTTAATAAGATTGATAAGTTGATTAGTGAATTGAAGTTGAGTCCCATGGAAGCCTATATTCGGTTATTACGGATTGTGCATGAGGTCAATGGGATAGTTAGTACATATCAGTCTGAGAAGTATTTGTCAGATGTAGATTCCTTACTTGCAGGACCTTCAGGCGAATTGACTGCTGATGAAAACATTGACCTCATAGAGGACGATGAAGAAGATATGTTTCAACCGCAGAAAGGGAATGTGGCGTTTGTGTGTGCGCTAGATGGTTGGGGATTCGGAATTCATAAATTTTCCGAAATTTATGCTTCAAAATTAGGGGCTAGTGCTGCTGCATTGCAAAAGGCCCTGTGGGGTCCTCGATATTACAATTCAAAAACTAAAATGATTGTTGGTAAGAAAGGTATAGGTGGAGGAAGTAAGGCAAGGCCAATGTTTGTTCAATTTGTTCTAGAACCATTATGGCAGGTATACCAAGGTGCTCTAGAGGATGGTGGTGACAAAGGAATGCTTGAGAAAGTCATTAAGTCGTTTAGTTTGTCTATACCATCTCGTGAATTGCAAAATAAAGACCCTAAGCTTGTGCTTCAAGCTGTTATGAGTCGGTGGCTTCCCTTTCTGATACAATCTTATCAATGGTGGTGAAGTGTATGCCAGATCCAGTATCTGCACAACCTTTTCGTATCTCACGTCTTCTTCCAAAAAGAGTGGTTCTTGATAATGGGGTTGATCAGAATGTGCTTGCGGAGGCAGAGCTTGTCAGAAAATCAGTTGAGTCATGTGATTTGAAACCTGAAGCTCCATGTGTTGCTTTTGTGTCAAAAATGTTTGCCATGCCAATTAAAATGCTTCCTGATAGGGGTTCACACGGGGAGGTCATGAACTTTTCTGGTGAAGGAGAGGGTGAATTAGATGAGTGTTTCTTGGCATTTGCTAGAATATTTAGTGGAACTTTGTCTGCAAGACAAAAAGTTTTTGTGCTTTCAGCTTTGTATGATCCACTAAAAGGAGAACAAATGCAAAAGCATGTTCAAGAGGCTGAATTACAATCTTTGTATCTAATGATGGGGCAAGGCTTGAAGGTAGTGACATCGGCTAAAGCAGGAAATATTGTTGCTATCCGAGGCCTCGGCCAACATATCCTGAAAAGTGCTACACTCTCATCTAGCAAGAATTGTTGGCCCTTTTCTAGTATGTCTTTCCAGGTTGCCCCAACTTTAAGAGTTGCTATTGAGCCATCTGATCCTGCAGAAATGAGTGCACTATTGAAGGGCTTGAGGCTTCTAAATAGAGCAGACCCCTTTGTTGAGGTCACTGTATCTGCAAGAGGAGAACATGTCTTAGCTGCAGCAGGAGAAGTTCATCTTGAAAGGTGTGTAAAAGATTTAAAGGAAAGATTTTCTAAGGTAAGCTTACAAGTCTCTCCACCTCTTGTGTCTTACAAAGAGACCATTGAAGGAGAAGTGTCTAGCATGCTTGAAAATTTGAAAGCTAGTAAGAACTCAGATTATGTTGAAAAACAACACCAAATGGTAGATGTGTTGTACGTGTGCATGTCATGAAACTTCCATCTTCTTTAACAAAGGTACTTGATGATAGTTCTGATGTATTGGGGGATGCCATTGGATTAAAGTCTGGGCATACGGTTAAAAATTTGGATTCTCAAAGATCAGGTATCCTTGAAAATGATAATCCAACTGAAGTGCTAAAAAAACGCATAATGGATGCATTGGAAAGTGAGATTTTGAGCAAGGATGAGAATGACAAGGATTATGTTGACAAATATAGGTCAAAGTGGTTAAAACTTTTGAGAAGGATATGGGCACTTGGACCTAGGCAAATTGGTCCCAACATTCTCTTTACTCCTGATATAGAAGCAGAGAGTAGTGATAGCTCTATTCTAATACATGGTGATTCTCATGTATCTGAAAGACTGGGTTTTGTTGATGATTCTAGTACTTCTAATACGCTAGCTGATATACCATCAAATGTGAATGAAGCATTAAACATGGAGGCTAAGCGTCTTGAGAGTAGTGTCATATCTGGGTTCCAACTGGCCACTGCAGCCGGACCCTTGTGTGATGAACCTATGTGGGGTTTGGCATTTGTCATTGAGGCATACATTTATCCCTATTTAGGGCAGAATAATGAATCTGAACCACACCAACAATCTGAGCAATATGGCATCTTCGCAGGACAAATAATCACAACCGTCAAAGATGCTTGTAGAGCAGCTGTGCTTCAGAATAGGCCACGGCTTGTGGAAGCCATGTACTTCTGTGAGTTGAATACTCCAACGGAATATCTGGGTCCAACGTATGCTGTACTTGCCCGAAGACGGGCCCGAGTTTTAAAGGAAGAGATGTGGGAAAGTTCCCCTTTCTTCACTGTGCATGCATATGTACCTGTTTCCGAAAGTTTTGGTTTTGCTGATGAGCTTAGGAGGTGGACTTCTGGAGCAGCTAGTGCGCTTCTTGTACTTAGTCACTGGGAAGCACTATCTGAGGATCCTTTCTTTGTACCTAAAACTGAAGATGAAATTGAAGAGTTTGGAGACGGCTCTAGTGTGCTTCCTAATACCGCAAGAAAGTTAATTAATGCTGTCAGACGCCGTAAGGGCCTTCATGTGGAGGAAAAAATAGTACAACATGGAACAAAGCAGAGGACACGAGCTCGTAAAGTCTGATATTCTTTTTTTCTTTTTTTGTTGCGTCATTGACTGTAGAAAAAAGTGCTGCAAGGCATTATATGAGATCTACAATTGTAACACTTTTAACTGTACCGTTAGGGCGTTAGGACCAAATTTTGGTTGAGTTTGATTTATACTGCTGTATTGCAATTTTGTCGATTACAATCAGTTTCACCATGATAATATATTGTACACATGACTTCCATAATGATTAAGGTGTTTTCTTTTTCAAGAGAAACCACTTGATTACATGCTGTGGAAGTACATCCATAATTGCAAAATTCTAATTATAGTTTCTAGGTAGGACATGTTTTGGTATATTTATTGGTTAGAGGGAAGGGCGTGCACTACGTGAGTTTAGAGCTGTGGTATCTCTGGCATGTATCCTTCATGTATTTCTTGTCAATAATAGCGACTACATTTCAAAAGCGGAAAGTTCATTCACGGGACAGAAGCAGGGTTTTAGTCTTGTATGGCACTGTTTTGCTAAGGTTCATCAAAAACATGGTAAATGTCACTACATCTGGTACCCTCATATCTGGACAGCAGGACTTATAAGTAAAACAGTTTTCTTGTCATTTAGATTCAGAAAATTTGGTGGTAGATCTCTGACAGTTCAGTGGTGGTCAAGCAGCTTTCAGGTTCTATATGCTTTTGTTAAGTGAGTCTGATGTATCCTACAATTTTTGCTTACACAGAAGCTATAGAGCGTCCTAATATTCTAGCCATGTTAGCTCATGCTAATGATTATGTTAGCTCTGATCACCCCCATTGTTGTTCTAAGGTGGTTGATGATAATAGGATGGCTCATGTAAGACATCATTCGAATTAATTCTAATGGCTTCCTGAGTATCTCTTGAGTAACCGATGCTACCTTGTGAGATAAGGTGCTGGTGCTTCTTCTTCTGGGTCAATCTCTGAATATTTGTTATTGATGTGTTGTACCGACAATGAGTTAATCAAGAAAACATAAGTACACCAATACCAGCACCGCAAAAATGATCACATGTGATGGCTATCAAGAGAACAAAATGAGCACAAAGTACAGATAAGCCCACTTATCAATCAGTTAGTTTCTCCATAAATGCTTTCTCTTCTTAAGGCATCAACCTCCAACCCTCAAATTTGATAAATGACCTGAGATGGCAGTGGTAGCATCAAACACACACCACAAAATTATTTTGGATTCAATGCAAACTTGCACCATGTGCTATCCAAATAGTTTTATTTACACATTTTAGATATTATAATTTCTTACATCTTATTACTGAATAAAAACATAATGTAAATATGCGCGTGTGTAAGTAATAAAACAAAAATAATATCAACATCCCAATTGTCAGGTTTTGAAAGGAAGTAAAAATTATTGTGCGTCCCCACCACATAAGCAATTTAATTACTAAATTTTTTTTTGAGTTGTCAATATGTCATAACATGTCATTTTTTACATCGGACCTTGTTATTGTATGTTGCTTACTTTTTTTTTTTGTCTCACTTATTGTGGGGCTTTTTAATATATTGTTGTTGTTATCAAACTACATTAAATTTGCACTCTTTCACCAATAACTATTGGGAGCAAGTGATAAAGGACTTGCTTTCTCACTACTACGTCCTTGGTTCGAGGCGTAGAAATGAAGAAAATGATGTTGGGAGCTCTTCTCCCACGACTATGGGCTTGACGCGGGGCAAAATCTAGATTAATCGGAATCGAAGGTCCCGATGAACCGGGTGGGATACCAAAAAATTTGCACTCATTCAAACCAACCTCATTTGCCAAAACTTGTGGAGATCATTCCCTGCGGGACCATTTGCATATGGCTTTATTTATGAGCTTGTTGCATCCATCTTCGTATTTTTCCTTTTTATTCTTTACCAATTCGAGAACTAGCTCCATTGTTTTGCATCACTCAATTCTAGAAATATGATCATCAATTCATTCATAGTACGTACTTTCAAGTGATTTTTCTTCTCTCTTTTTTTTTTTTCAAAATTTTGTTCCTTTTGCTCTTGGGTCTCAATTTTAAATGGTTTAAAATTTTTAAATTGTATTTTGGATTTAATCATAATCCTGTTATGTATATAATAGGAGGGACACCGGTAGGCCTGCTGTGACGGATACCTGCATGTCACATGGTAACGTCTCATACTAAATAAATTAAATTTGGGTGGTTCAGATTTTTTTTTTTGCTCGAGTGGTTCAGATTTAATGTTTACTAAAAATACTTTTTTTTTTTTAATTGTGGTTATGACAATGCCCCATACTAAATAAATTCAACTATTTAATATATATTATTACCAGTATTACTGCCTCTCTAAATATAAGCTTCAACGTATTTATCAAGAAAACAATTAAACTTAGTTAAGAGCAACTGAGCAACACACACACACCACACACACACATATATATATTCAACTATATTTTTATTTGTAAAGATGATAAGTGAGAAGAACAATAAATGCAACAAATACTATGAAAGCGCAAAGTTGGAAAAAAAAAAAGAATAAATGTTGAGACAAAACCAAAACGAAATTTATATTTTGGAATTGACCTATTCTCATATTCAAAACTTATATTTAGGGATGGAGAGAATATTATTATACCTTCAAGTATACTTGATATACTTACGAGATATGTGGTTACTCCACCGTGATCATATCATCATAGCTTCCTTATTCATATATTTTTTTTTTTTAAATGACACAAAAATACCATTTGAATTACAAAAATCCTAAAATGAATACTAGATTAGCAGAATGACAAATAGATGATTTTGTAGGAATTTGAGATTTTGAAGTTTGGGTGTTGCTAATTTGAGTATAAACAATGACAATTTAAGAATAACGATTAGCAACTTGGGTGTAAATAGTGACAACTTAGAGAGCTCAAATTGTTAATCTCTATACCCAAGTTACTAATTTTTGTACTCAAATTATTAACATCCAAACTTCAAAATCTCATATTCCTACTAAACTACCTATTTGTCTTTTTGGTAATTTAGTAGACAAGTTGAATGGTCATCTATGTCCCAATTGGTAGCGTCTCGTATTAGATAAATTAAACTACTCCCTGGTCCTAATTATAAGACAATATTTGAGAGTTGGTTTTGGTCCTAATTATAAGACAACATTCTAATAATTTCAATTTTTTCCTAAAATACCTTCATTTTATTTTGTGTTTATTTTTTGTGAGTAATATATATGTGGACGCGTATACTCTTCCAGTCAATGAAACGTTTAGATATGTGTGTGTGTATCTATATATGTATATATGTGTGTGCATGGGCGGACCCAAGTATCTTCATATGACAACTTCAAAAAAAAATTTATATATATATATATATATATGGGAAAAACACTTCTCATGTTGCAGGAGAAGTGTTTTCTCATGTCACACACACATGAAATGGTGGGACCCACATATATATATAATGAGCATTATATATATATGTGGGTCCCACCATTTTATGTGTGTGTAGGAATCTTTTTCTTCTCATGCAACATGAGAAGTTTAAACCCCTATATATATATATATATATATATATATAGGGCTAAAATCAGAATCGCATGGAGGATAATAGGATATTTCAAGGTTGAATCGGGCAAGGGCGGTCATGGGTAGAGGCGAGTGCATGCAAGGTTAGGTTAGAGTATAGTGAATCAAGGGGGGCACTTCTGCTCGCTGTGATCAGGTTTATATTTTTGCATTTTACTTTCTGCATGAATTAGCGGCCGCTTATTCTTTCTTTGTCTATTGAGCTTGGCATAAAAGTGTGATCATAAAAAAAGAAAGAAAGAAAAACATATTGTAAATGAAAAGCAGATTCAACCAAGTGGGATTAAATCCGTGCTTCCTACTTTAAGGAAATATTCATCCCATTAAACTGCAATGCCATTGATATTATTTTACAAGATCATTTTACAAGCTGAGTTTCTCTGAGCATTTCATTAAACTTGCATGCCTTTTTTATTGTTTAATTCATATATCTCTTTGATCAGTGATTATTCCATCTTCATTGTTTTGATCTGTGATCGGTCCCCCCTGGTTGATCAACGGGTTAGGTGAAGTTCCATTTTCAATGAATTTTCTTTTCAATATGTTTGTTTGGTAGATATATTATTTATTGATTCATTTTTGTCATTTTCCATTTTTTAGGATTAAAAGGCATTTAGGTTCTTTTTTTACAAAGTCAAGTGGTAGTGGAACTAAAAGTTCTTAAAAAAGTTTAAATGCTCAGTGATTCTGATCTGTGATTGTTCTTAAAGGCATTTTCAATGCATTTTTTAGGATGGAAAGATATTTTGATCTGTGATCGGTCCCCTCTGGTTGATAAGTGATTCTTTTTTTTTTAAATGTATTTAAAGTTCCATTATTTTAATTAGATAGCATGTAGAAAAAAAATTAGGTTGGAGAGACATGTGGTAGGAGTTATTGATTTACTTTCACTTAGGTCATTCTAAATTTATATAAGGACATTTTAGGAAAATAAGTAAAATTAAATAATTTAACTTCTTTCATTAATCTTCCCAAAATCGGTTAAATATGTCCTATAATTATAACCGGAAGGAGTATTTAATACATTATTATTTATGAGAGGAGAGACACCAATCAGATCTCCTAAACCTTTGCCAAAAACTGAAACTTGACATCCCATGATTCTAGCTCCCACGTTGAATGATCATCCCTCTCTTCATTTTTCAACCCACTATCCATTTCTCTAATAATAGTATATTAATTAGTTTAACTTAGGTAGCTCGAGATACTGCCATGTGGTACGTAAGTGAACGTTCAACTTGTCACAAGGTTTTTTTGTCAAACAAATGCCCTTCCTATCATAAATAATACTACCTCCGGTCTTAATTACAGGAACGATTTTGTAGTGTAATTTACACTATAAAAGAGTTTCTATAATTAGAATTAGATGAATAATATATTAAATAGTTTAATTTATCTACTATGAGACGCTACCAATTGGGACATATGTGAGCATTCAACTTAGCACGCAGTTACTAGTATCCTCTTATTATAATTCCCTCCGATCTTAATTATAAGAAGACTTTTGTAGCGTAAATTACACTACAAAAGTATTCTTATAATTAGGATAATAGATAGATAAATATTATACGATTTAATTATTAGATTAAATATGTGGGTTTCAACTAACTAATTATTCCCATTAATTTAAAAAAAAAAATTATATTCAAATCTGCAATTTCTGAAATTTTTTATATTTATGACTGATATAAATATATATTTTTTAAAAAATTGCATAATACATGAAAATTTATAGGTGCGAATATCAGAAGATGAGAAAAATATGGAGGAACATGTTAGCTACAGAAATTTTGGCGGTGTAGAAGAGTTAGGTTGCGGTTGCATTTATTAAATTCATCCAATATCTACCTAAATTTAGAAACACGAAAAAGTATAAATATAATTATTAATTATAAATACTTTTATTAAAGATTAAATAGGGTCTATTCACATTTTGAAAACACATAAAAAAAATCAGTAATTTAGTGTAACTCTAATAAAATTTAAGTGACTATATTATTCGTATAATAAAATTTTAAAAAAATAAACTAAATTCAACAAAACATTTACTCGTCCTCTTATTTATTTAATTGCATCTTTTTAAAAAGTCAAAGCAATAACAACCTTCGCGGTTGTTTAGATAGACAGAGGAATCATCACATCCTTAAAACCGCTCCGACTCCACTATTTTAATATAAAAAATAGACCAAATGACATCAGTGTGTAACAGCATTTTGATTTTAGGGATGATTTATTTTTATTTTTATTTTTTTATATAGCGGTAAAACCAATAATTCTCAAATATAAAAAAAAAAAGCCCATAATTTCCAAAAATGAGCACAAAGTACAGATAAGCCCGCACATCAATCAGTTAGTTTTTCCATAAATGTTTTCTCTTCTTAAGGTATCAACCTCCAACCCTCAATTTTGATAAATGACATGAGATGGCAGCATCAAACACACCACAACATCATTTTGGATTCAAAGCACATTTGCACCATGTGCTATCTAAATAGTTTTATTTAAACATTTTAGACCATATTATTATTATTTTTACATCTTATTCCTGAATAAAACTACTATGCCCTCGGTTCGAGTCTTGTTTTCCCACTACTATGTCCTAGGTTCGAGACGTGAAAATGGAGAAAATGGTGTTGGGAGCTCTTCCCCTTACGACCATGATCTAGATTAATCAGAACCGAAGGTTCCAATGAATCAGGTGGGATAAAAAAAATTTGCACTCATTCCAACCAAACCTCAGTTGCCAAAACTTGTGGAGATCATTACTGTGGGACCATTTGCATATGGCTTTATTTATGAGCTTGTTGCATCCATCTTCGTATTTTTTCCTTTTTTCTTTAACAAGTGACCTATTGATGGAAGTCAACACATGTAACTTAACCATCAAACAACAAAATTAAACTCTGATGCTTCAACTTCGCTCACCATTAATCCTTTATTTTAAGCAGCTTTATGTGGGATTTTCCCGACAAAATGCAACAAATAATGTCAAAGCGCAAAGTTGGGGGAAAAAAACAATAAGTTTTGAGACAAAACTGAAACACAGTTTATATTTTGGGACGAACCTATTCTTATGTTTAAGGCTTATATTTAGAGATGGAAGGAAGTATATTGTTATTATACCTGATATACTTTTCGAGAAATGTGGTTAGTCCACTGTGATCTTATCATCATAGCTTCCTTATTCGTATTTAATGAAAAATATCGAAAAATAGATTATTTATATTGAAAAATATCATTTGAATTACAAAAACTCCCCAAAAAGTCTACTAAATTATAAAAAGGATTCTTTTTGCTACAAAAAATCATATTCCTATTAAATTACTTTTTTTATTGCTAATTTAATAGACATTTTGAAATTTTTGTAATTCTAATGGCATTTTTTTTTTTGTTATTTTCCCTTTTTAGATCTAAGATTTAAAATATGAGCCGTTAATTAACTATTTTAATTTTTCCCGTCAGGACTCGGGTTCTTAGTTAGTTTTAAATTTTTAAAATGAATAAGAAAGTTATGATGATATAATCGGGGGGAGGGGCCACATATCTCATATAGTTATAATATCATGTATATTTAAAGGAATAATAATAATATATTAATTAGTTTAACTTAGGTAGCACGAGATTTTGCCATGTGGTATATAAGTGGACGTTCAACTTATCACAAGGCTAGTTTACTATGAGTCGTTTTTTTTATTGCTAAACAAGTGTCTCTCCTATCATAAATAATAATATATTAAATAGTATAACAAGTGGCATTCAACTTGTCACACAACCATTAATATCCTCTTATTATATAAGTAATAGATAGATAAATATTATACGGAAAAAAATTGCACAATACATAAAAAAAATTATAGGTGTGAACATCAGAAGATGAGAAAAATATGGAAGAATACGTTAGCTATAGAAATTTTGGCGGTGTAGAATGAGTTAGGTTGCGGTTGCATTTAATTTATTAAATTCATCCCATTTCTACCTAAATTTAGAAACACGAAAAAGTATAAATATAATTATTAATTATAAATACTTTTATTAAAGATTAAATAGGGTTATTCACATTTTGAAAATACAAAAAAAAACTCGCTCATAGTTGGATATTAATTATAAATATAACATAATTATAATTATTAAGTTATAGTTGGATATTTGGGATTAGATTTTTGATCTATCCATAACAACCGAATAATCCAACCATGGCGAAAAACTCGCTCATAGTGAGTAATAATCGCAACTTCATTATGAAGACTTAGTTAAAATATTCTTATATTCTTTTTATATATTGTCATCAAAAATACTTTAATCTCACCAGAATTAGATATTTGGAATTAGATTTTTAGATCTATACTTAAAAAGAGAAAATTAGAATGAAGGACCAAGAGAAAAAAATATTTATTAAGAAGTACCATAAAATTGTAATTACTTAGAAGGATTAAACATCATAATATAAATTTAAAATTACTAAATTATCCTTAGTCAAACCTCCTACATTATCTATTGTATTCCTAAATAACAAATTGACTAAAATGAAAATTAAAACCGTAAATCATCCACATGTAATATTATAATATCTCTCTTCTTTAATTTTTATTTTTCATCATGTTTCATACTCCGTAAACTATACGGTTCAAAATCATATGTTTTTAAATTTTAATTTTTAACAAGTTACATATTCATATAATCAGTAGATAATTTAATTAAGGAACATATCATTAAGCTACCTATTAGCAAGTATTAATGTTAATATCAATTAAGCACTTTTTATAAAAATAAAAACTAAACTCATTTTATGTTTTTTCAAGATATAATAGATTTCTTTTTTATTTTATTAACATTAAATCAATTTTTAGCCCACATCAATTTCTTCTAAAATAAAAATAAATCATATAAACTCTTTCGGTTTAAGATATATAGTAAATTATAAAAGACATTAAGTTTGACTTAAATTATATAAATATATTTTTAATTAAATTTTTTGTTGATTTTAAGAAATTTTAATTTTGAAAAATTGAAGAGTGCGTAATCTTTTCATAGATATCTATGCAAGTTGTGAAAAAAGAAAGATTTTATTTAATTTAATAAATTTAGAATTTTGTATTAGTTTTAAAAATGAAATAGGAGAGAATGTAGGAGGGAATGAATAAGATTTCCTTAGGGGTATTTTAGTATTTTTAATTTTATATTTTTTTATTTGGTCCTTCTAAATAATTACAATTTTTATGGTCATTCTCAATAAATATTTTTTCCTTCAGGTTATTTATTATAATTTTCCTTTTTAAAAACGTAAACCAACAATGGCGGAAATCTCGCCACTAGTGAGTAATTATCGCATCCTCATTACGAAAGTTAAAATATTTTTATATTTTTTTTTAATATCATGACACCGAAAATACTGTGATCTCACCCGAAAAATAAATTAAGAGGTATTGTACCATTTATTTACTCAAATGAAAAAATGAATAATAATTTAGATTTTATAAAACAAAATACAAAAAAAAGAATTAGTTTCCCACCCCATTCCTGTATTTAATGCCTACCCATCTATCTTGGGAAGCCAAAATTAATAACAAGCTTAGCCTCTTTGCACAGTCGTCACACGTCATTATCTCTCCCACACTCTCTCAATGGCCACCGCTAGACGGAGTATAGCAGCCACGGTTTTGGTGTTATGTTTATTAGTGGCAGGCATCGGGGCACAGTTACCGTCGCCGTCGGCTTCTCCGGCAGGCAATGATTGCTTCACAACGTTGACAAACATGTCAGACTGCCTAACATATGTGCAAGCAGGAAGCAAGCTGACGAAACCAGAGAAACCATGTTGTGGGGAGCTTGCAGGCCTGGTGGATAGCAACCCTATTTGTTTGTGTGAATTCCTTTCAAAACCTGAATTCGCCGGCATCAAGATTGATCTCAACAGGGCTCTTCAACTTCCTTCTGTCTGTGGTGTTTCTACTCCTCCTGTTTCTACCTGCTCCGGTAACTATATGATCCCTTCACTTTAATTTCATCATCAAATTCATTCTTTTATATATAAATCTTATATACATAAGAACAACAAGAATACAATTACTTGTATATTCATCGCATCAGTTTGATTAACATCATCATCTTGTCACTGTTCAAGGGAATTCGTTTTGTTTTGAGTAGTGAGATTTTGGACGAAAATTAACATGGATAGGATACAGATTATTATGTGAATTGTTAATGATGATTTTATGATTTTAAGATTAAAAAATAAAAATATGAAGGGGGAGGGGGGTCATTAATTATTAGAAATATATACAGCTGTGTATGAAAGCTAGGTAGAGCGAGGCACCTACCTGCACATGAAAGCATTGACTGCTGTTCTTAATATAGAAGTCCTTTAAATGAGAACAATGCATTTGTGAGAGAGACTTAGCTTGATGAGTTGAAGTTTGTCCCTTCATTTAATTTCAACTTTTTTGATAATCTACCATATATCTCTACTTGGATACCATCCACACACACATATTGTGTAGCCTTTAATTTGATCATAAATGTCGTAGGAGTTAGTTGATGGATTTGTTTTGTTTCCTATAGATATTAGAGGAATTCTTTAGAAAAACCGAAACATATTTTTTTTACAAATAAGGAGTAATTTAACTAATTTCCTGGATATTTGTAAATTACTTATATTATCTCCATTTATAATAACAAAAGGAGTATTTCAAAATGGTAGAGGAAAGAGAACAATAGAAATAAAATAACCAGTTTTATCTTAACATATGAGTTGTGGCTCACTTCTTGTCATAGGAACGCATTTCGGTGCCTATCCCGCGGGATATGACTCACTCTTGTCATAGGAACACGTTTTGGTGCCTATCCTCGCACTCGTCCCATCTGGACCGGTCATATTTAATTTGTTTTAAACTAGTGATTTTTTAATAGAAAAATCATTTTTAAAAAAAAATATCAATTAAAATATTATATTTATTTTAGATTTTCTATTTCTTTAAAACAAATAAAAATTTTAAAAAATCAAATATAAACGTCCAAATACTTCCAAATGGTACAAGCTTGCGGTGCCTATCCTTTTAGATGGGATAGGCATCGAAACGCGTTCCCTTATCATATTTGTCTTGAGAGGGTGCATGATGTCACACTAGGCCATTAGTAACCAACAACTCTTTCTATGTATATTAGAAAGTTAACACCATTCCGGTACGTCTTAAATTCTAAAGGTCATGTAAACCAAACAATTCTGGCAATATCACATTAGAGAGAGAGAGAGAGAGAGAGATATCTAATAAAGTCTCTTATCAGTGTTTCGATATATAGAAAATTACCTACTTGGATAGGTATCAATGGTGCTGGTCTTTTGTTTTCAGGACGATATATTGCCCTCTCCTTCAGGGATAACAATGCCAAATTAATACATATTTAATTACATTTGCATCCTTGTTTATCTTTGGACATACATATCTAAGTAAAGTAATTAATACATATTTGGTATTTCAGCTGTGGGAGTCCCAGTTTCTTTGCCTCCATCTAGCAGCAATGTAAGTCCTCCATCACCATCAATATCTGCACCATCACCATGTAAGTCCCTATACATACCTCCTTTCATATTATTTCCTTACGTTAAGGCAAGTAATTAAGCTTCTGAAGAGAACATATATTGATGACGACTACGTGTTTAACGTTACCTGTTTATAGTTAGTTGGGAAATATGAATACTACTTATCATGTGGTTAACAAATTATGACAGCTGAAGCGGTGGCCGCGCCGGGACCAGCGGGAATGGGCGGTGAATGCTTCCCGGTGTTGGCGAACATGTCAGATTGCTTAACATTTGTGCAAGAAGGAAGCAAGCTGACACAACCAGAAAAACCATGCTGCGGAGAGCTTGCAGGTCTTGTGGATACCAACCCTATCTGTCTGTGCCAAATGCTTGCGAACCCTGACTTTGCCGGCATCAAGATTGATCTTAACAAGGCTCTTCAACTTCCCTCTATTTGTAATGTCTCCACTCCTCCTGTCTCCACCTGCGCAGGTAACTCCATGCATATTAATTAGTTAATTGTATTACTACTCATTATTTTCCAGTTCCTTTTATAAGTCACCTCTCACATGCACATAATTACAAAGCCTGAGAGAGTTGGTTAACTCATTAACTTGGTCTAAAAATGTAACACTTCTTTAACTTTATTCATATTTAAGAACAAAGGCATTAGACTTCAAGTCATATTCTTCTAGTAAATTGCACTAGGGGCAGTATTTGGGGAAAAAAAAAATTAATACCACCCAAGTGACTTTTATTACGGAACCAAGAGTTTCTTTTAAAAAAAAACCCTATATTTGACATGGGGGGAAGTATATAGAAATCCAAAATAGAGTGTTTACTATTAAGTGTATTGAAAAGTATAAAGGCATGCTATACAAAAATAGTACTACCTTCATTCTTAAATATATTTTTTTTAGGAGATTAAAGATGTTAATTAAATTAATTTAAAGTATTTATATTTTTTTCAAACTAATTATATTTGTTTGACTTATAAGCTGATATATAATTTAATCATTTACAATATATAATATGATTAAATAACTTATTTATCTTCTTTAATCTTTCTAAAAAAAAGTCAACAATATCTTGTATTTAAGATCGGACCTGTTATTAGAAATGTACAGTGTGCCAAACTCTCCTCCTAGCTACCTGCACATGGCACATATTCAATGTTGTTGTTGAGAGGCTTTTATGCTGGGATCTCCAATACCAAACTGTGTGTGTGTGTGTGTGTGTGTATATATATATATATATATATATATATATATATATATATATAGCTGCTGACACAATTATTATTGCTTTATTGACCCTTCACCCACCAAGGGGAGCAATGTTGCCATTTTTTTTTCACCTGCTTGTGCTTTAAAAAATATTTTCTTCGAGAGCAAAAATAAATAAATAAAGCAGATCGACTTGATAAAATATATTTAGTATTATACCTATAATTTTATCTCCTCTACTCATATTGAAATTTAATTAGCAGTTTTGATTGTTTTTGTACTTAACAGCTGTGGGAGTGCCAGTGTCGTCTTTGCCTCCATCTAGTGGTGCATATTCTCCATCAGGTATTTTTCTTTTTAAAGCATTTTTATTTTAACTTTTATTAATTTAGATATAAAATATTATTTGTAAATCCTGATTTGAATGAGTGTAAATGCTATGAATATGATGAATGCCAACTTGATATTTACTCATTAATTGTGTTTTTCCTTTATTTACAAAGGAGGTACTTCAGATCTTTCTTCTCCATCGGCATCTCCCGGTAAGTAATAAATATTACACCATTTTCACAAAATAATATTCCAGAAATTAATATTTTCTGCATCATCTTTATTAATTAATATTAATTTAATTAATGATGATTATGACAGGAGGATCAGTGGCAAGCCCTCCAGCTGGAAGTGGAGCCACAAGCCTTGTTCCCTCTTGCCTGCTCTTCATCATTTTTGGTGGATTGGCATCTATTCTCCTCTGATGAGTTATTTTCACAATAATGTCTCTCCATTAATTAGTTATCATCTTCTTCTTCTTCTTCTCCCTCACGTTCTTCTGTCATTTTCTGCTTAGATTTAACTTCTTTAGTATTGTTATTCACTGCCTTCACTCACTACCTAGGCTTTTACTTTGATGTTCATCTTCTATTGTTTTTAGTCAATAATATAGACATTCCCATTTTAATTATTTCCATTTATATTTCAAACTATAACAAACATCTCTCTTATTTTTTTAACTTCCCTTTAATTTTAAAAAAATGTCGATAACCTTTTCTCATCCCATGAAATCAAAGTTTTTTTGTTAGGCACATGTGACATGTTCAAGGCATTGTCAGGTCTACATGTGAGGAACTATCTCCTTCAATTCCGCTATAGACCCAGCCTGTTGGTTATCTCATTTGAGTCTTTGGTAATTTCACAGTTTTAGAAACTCTCTTCTATAAAACGAGACAAAACTCCTCTCATATGTTTATATCGCAAATCGTAAAAGCTAATCCAAACACATTAATTTTTTTTTTTTTTTTGTTACTAAAATGGTGACAAGTGTGCAACCACTCCAGGTTCTGCAGTAGCAAGGACGACCCTCCCAACAGTGGTAGCTCCATACAAGGCGGATTACGAGTAGTTTTACCGCAGCTTGAACCCTAAACCTTTTAAGGAAATCCAGCGCTATATTCCGCTGAACCAACCACATGTTGGTCAAACACATTAAATTAAAGTTGTTGGTTATGAATTTTGAAACTTGGGCCTTCTATTATCCAAAAATTCAAATGCAGATCATGCACCTTTTTTGGCCAATCCACAATGGCGTCATTTCTATATAATGTCCTTATGACAAAAATCAGTAATAAATAAATAAACATAAAAAATTAATTAATGTGTTATTAATTAATTAATGCTACTCGCGGTCTCGCGCCATACAGAATCTATTTTTTTCCCGGTGACATGCAGAATCTCTCATTATTTGGGCAGTTACACGTGCCACGTAGGCAGAGGCCCGATGTGCGGCTCAACCTTGATTGTCATTGGCCAATATCTCTCTGAACCCTTGAAATTTCACGGTCTTCCCTCCAAAAGTTTATCCTCCTCCTACATCTCGATTTGCAATATATTTTGACCGAAGTTCATCATTGCTCTATCTCCAGGCTCTTTCAACTTTGAAGCTCGATTTTTCGAAAATGGAGTTTCTACACACTCACAGGACCGAGATGATAAGCATGGCAGTTGCTCTTGTCGCTATTATCGGCGGTACCGCTTACTATTACTACGTCACCAAAAAGCCCAAAGGTGTTTCGATCGCTCTTATTTGTGTTTTCATTTTTCCTTCCCCGTTGTAGTTTTCTGCAGTTTCTTTTTCCTGTTGATTACTCGGAGATGATATTTATTTTACGTGGCTTGCATTTGAATGCGAATTTCGCGGACATTGAGCAAAGTTTGAGTTAATTATGCGTTCACTAAATGGATGGACGGTTTTGCTTTTTACCAGACTTCGTTTCGAATTGATCCTGATATTGTCCAAAAATAATAGGAATAAAATGTTCGCGATTGCGGTACAATATTGTGGCTGAAACTATTAGTAGTCTCTTACGCAGTGTGCTGAGAAAATGTGTGACGTCATCAGGTTGAAAGGTTCCTAGATTTGATGAAATTGGCTCTCCAAAATTGATGTCATCGAAGCCATCCCATGCTAGTCTATATCTATAATGTATTTTACAGCATTGTTGTGCTGTGAGGCTAAATTCAACCATGAAATTAAATGAGGTAGATCGATTTATGGTGGCGCTTTTGCACCATAACATTTGGAAATACATAATTCCATGATTAACATAAGGTCTAAAAGTTATCATGACAACAAACATTTTATTTCTTAGATGAACATATACTTGCCATAGTTTTGGTGCACGATTGCAATGATTGCAACAAAATGACTGAAATTGGCTTGATATGGTAACAAATTACATGGCAACTGGAAACCAGAAACCGGAAACAGGAAACAGCAATATTGTACTTAGGCTCTTGTCATGGTACATGCATTGTACAGTTTAAAGTTGCAATACTGAACATTCCCTCATAGTTGTGAGTAAACGGGCCAAAGAAAACAAAAAAGGACATTTTGGGGAGCCAATTTCATCAAATCTTTGTATGCTCTATATAAAATTTCATTGTTACATTTTAATTTTAGCTTACTGGTATAATATTCCGTATGAAATTGTTATTATTTCTCTAAAATTAAAGATGTGAAATATGCATTTGCTTGTTCTGCCTCTTTCGTATTTCTTAAATTATGTTACAACTTGTCTTGATAGGTTGTTTGGACCCCGAGAACTTCAAGGAATTTGAACTTGTTCGACGCACACAACTCAGCCATAATGTGGCCGAGTTTAGATTTAGTCTTCCAACACCTACCTCAGTGTTAGGACTTCCCATTGGACAACATATAAGCTGCAGGTTGGCTTCATTGTTTTTCTTTTTCAATTCATGGATGAAAGCAGTTCATAATTTCATCTCATCTTAAGTAGCTGGAACCAGTTCTGAGTTTATTCAACTTTTCCCACAGTCCTAATGCATGATACTAGCTCACGAAAGTATGGTCCTTTATAATACATTGAGCTCAGGAGATAATTTGTTCCTTTATACAGAGGGAAAGACAGTCTTGGTGAAGAAGTTGTCAAACCATATACTCCGACAACATTGGATACTGATGTTGGATACTTTGATTTAGTTATAAAGGTACATGCCATTAGTGTTCTTTTCTCTGTATTTAAGCATAACTAAATATGGGTCTTTTTATAATGGGAATACTGCTTACTTTTGTTTCACACTGCTTTTGGTCAATTAATAGATGTATCCACAAGGAAGGATGTCTCACCATTTTCGAGAGATGTGTGTTGGTGATTACTTGGCTGTGAAGGGACCTAAGGTATTTAAAGCAATTTCATTTGTTATCCATTGTTTTCTTGGTCAATTTTGTTGCATGCCATGCTTATTCCACTTTGACCATTATAGAAGAATGTAAAATTGATTTAATTGTGATTTGTTGACTAAGCCTGTGCTGGGAGAAAGTTATTCATGTCTGTAACTTATGATTCTATTTTGTTAGTAAACTTTTACTTAATAGTGGATTTTTTTGTAGGACGCCTTAAATTTTTTGAATATATGATCAACCTAATCGCAGCTCTTGACCATAAAAGTCTATAGTAGGTAACTAAACAAGTAGAAATGTAATTGATGGAGCTGTGACTAAAGTAAAATTTTTGAATATATGATCAACCTAATCACAGCTCCTGACCATAAAAGCCTATAGTAGGTAGCTAAACAAGTAGAAATGTGATTGATGGAGCTGTGACTAAAGTTGCTAAGGCTGTGAGCGGGGGACCAACTCATTGTGCTGTTGTCTATGCTGAAAATGTCAGAGGAGAAGCCTATCGTAGGTAACTAAACAATTAGAAATGTGATTGATGGGGTTGTGACTAAAGTTGCTAAGGCCGTGAGCAGGGGACCAACTCATTGTGCTGTTGTCAACGCTGTAAGTGTCAAAGGAGAAAGAAGGCAGAAAAAGGATTTCATGCTGCAAGAGGAGGGAGTGGTTGGAAGTGTTTGAAGGAAACTTTCTGAGTGAAGACCAGCCTTGGAATAAAAGGGAGGGAGAACTTTGGGAAGGATGACTTAGGAGAGAATTGGCTTCTCAAAAGCCACTACTAGTCTGTTATTTTGTATTTAGATTCTTTTTGCCCCTGTGATCTGTGAGGAGCTTTTTGGTTGTGCGATTGTTAGTAGTTTTGAGTTGAGGTGGTGTGCCACTTATCTGAAACTACAATCCATCATCTTCAATCTCAGTGTTCTTTAGTGCCATCCGTGTTGTTTAGTGTATTTTAGAAGTGAAGTCCTATCCTTTGTTATGCTATGTTTTGTTCTATTAGTTGCGTGTTGGAATCTCTCACATTGACACATGGGCATATATTATATTAATGTTCAAAAATCATTTCATGTGCACTATAATCATGCTTACTGCTATTATTGTTTTCTCTTATAATTCTTATAATGTCATCCATACTATCGAGAAGCCCTTTTATACGAGGACTCAAAATATTAGGAGTTTATCATTATCTTGGAAGTTGGAATGATGAAGTTTATTATTGTCTAGGAGTCTTGATTATCATTTATCATTATCTTCGAAGTTTCTCTTGTAGTTAATATTTGAATTGTTATAAATAGCATAAGTGGGGCTTTCATAACGTGAGTTGTGCATGAGCAATTTTGCACTTCATACATCACTTTTAAGATGTATTTATTGTGATGTATCCAGGGACGCTTCAAGTACCAACCCAATGAAGTTAGAGCTTTTGGCATGATTGCTGGTGGCACTGGCATCACGCCAATGTTTCAGGTGCAGGATTTTTTAGCTTTGTGGCTTCTATTGTTCTTCCATTTCTATGTTTTGTAATTTATATTTTGGGAATTGATCAATTCTTTTTCCTATTTCTTGAGGTTACGAGAGCCATAATGGAAAACCCAGAAGACAAAACTAACATACATCTGATTTATGCTAATGTTTCTTATGATGACATTCTCTTAAAGGTAAATATATCTTCATCTCTTTTGATGCATGTTCATCCATGGCATCACTGGCATGTAGCTTTTATATATATATATATCACGCGTCAATTCATCAGTCATATTCCCTTGTGTGGCATGGAACTTTTTGTCTTCCTAGTTCCTATAGAAGATAAAGGACTCTATAGATCAAGCTCAGTTCCAGCCTTCTATGGGTTTTTTCTTCGTTATCTATTCTTAAGGGTGTAAGAACATATTCATAAGTGACCATCATACTAGGCTTGCATGTTTTCCAGAAACTTAAATCCATTATGCTTGTTTCTTTTTCAGGAAGAGCTGGATGAATTTGCACTCAAGTTCCCAACTCAATTCAGTGTTTACTATGTTCTGAATCAGGTATTGAAATTCTCTCTTAACATGAACCTTCATGAGCATGGCTGTTTGATTCGAATGGAATATGATTCCTCAGTTTCACTAATTGATACTCCCTCCGGTTCTAATTATAGGAGCAAATTTTGGAGTTGGTTTTGGTCCTAATTATAAGAGCAATTTTTAACTTTTGTCAATTTTTTCCTATAATACCCCTATTTATACTTATTATTAGGAGCATTTATATATATATGTGTATGTACATATATATGTATATCTGTGTTTATGTGTGTGTCAATATATATATGTGTAGATATATGTGTGTATGTGTGAACACACACACACACATATATATGTTTATATATGTATATATTTGTGTGTGTGTCTATATATATATGTATGTATGTATGCGTGTGTGTGTCTATATATATATATATATATGTATATATGTATGTGGGTGTCTCTATGTATGTAGATAGGTCTATATGTATACACACATATATGTTTATATAGCAAGACCATTATTTCAATTAGAAAGCGTGTGAAAAGGAAATTAGATCTATATGTATACACATGGCTATATAAAAGCAACTAATATACATATATACTAAACTAATATGTCATGGATGTCTAACGTAAGGCAAATTAGAAATACTTATAATTAGGACAACTTGTGTCATTTTAAATTTATATAAGGACATTTTAGGAAAATGAGTAAAATTAACTAATTTAACTCCTCTCCTTAATTCCCCCAAAATCGGTTAAATTGCTCCTATAATTAGGACCGAAGGGAGTAGGTTTTAGGGAAAACCAGTCAAGGATGTGTAGTTGAACGAACTGTTAAGCCTTGTGCCAAGGAGAATTGTTCTTAGAAGCACATAAAATCAAAGGAAGTAGAGTCATGGATGAGAAAACAAATTAAACCTGGGCATTACACCTTAGGGTTCCTTAGGCCTCTCCTTCGATTTGATCGCTGACTATCTTTATATTCTTTTCTTTTTTATATATTCTTCATATTCTGAATTTGTGATTTATGGTAATAAAATAATAAAAGTGTAGATAATAAATTAAAATTAACTCACGAATAAATCATAAAGTATTGAGAAAAATATAATAACAATGAATAAATTAAAAATCCTTTTAAATTTTAAATTGCCTAGTTATAAATTTTTAAACTACAAAGATCAAATTAAAATGGGCGAAACATTGAGGTAAAAAGTATAATGTTCTCTCTTATGTATTAGCCTAGAAAGTTGGCTTTTAGATGTGCTCTTGAATTCTATTGTGAATGCTTTTTACACATTACAGCCACCAGAAGAATGGGATGGCGGGGTCGGGTTTGTATCCAAGGAAATGATCCAAGCACACTGCCCTGCACCAGCTCCTGATATCAAGGTCAATTTTACACTAATTAATTTCATTCTCTCTCTCTCTCTCTCTCTCTCTGTGCCTTTCTTCCCCCCTCTTTCGAAAGTAACAAGACCAAATTTTGAAACTTACAGATGTTAAGGTGTGGACCACCTCCAATGAACAAGGCCATGGCTACACATCTTGAAGTGCTTGAATACAGTTCCCAAATGCAGTTTCAGTTTTAGTTCCTGCGTAGACCCTTTTTTGATTTTGCTTTTTAGGAAATACGTAACTCATCTGAATAGGAGCTCTTTTCAACATCTTCATGCTTCCGAATGTGACAGAATAAATCACTGCTGATTATTACAAGGCAGATTAGAAAGTTGTAGAACTGAATTCAGGATATCCTAAATTGCATTATCTACTATGCGTCTTCATGACGATCAATCATGTTTACTATGATATGATGTAGGGATAGCAGGCTGCAATAGATTTCTTTTCAACATTTTTTTTATATTGTCATCCGAAATCTGATTTGGGGTTTGTGGCTAACCCGACTAATACAAGTCTCTTTTAGAATTGAACTAGAAACCTAGAAACTCTATGTTGGTTCTTTGCAAAATTTAGCTAAAGTACGAGTTTCGATTATTTTCACTTTGAAACAACATAGGCTTTAAAAACTTGATTAGTTTTTTTTTTTAATCAAGAAAGGGAAGCTGAAATGTCTTACGCCTCTACGGTCATGAAATGAGTATTTTGTGAACATTTTCTGCTTGTCACTCTGATACCGTTAGATTGATTTTAAATGTTCTAAATTTAATTTAATATAATTTGTATATTTTAATTTAATATTTATTTTAGTATATGTAAAAGGGTTAAGGTGCAAAATTTTTCTAAAAAATACGCTCAATACCAAAAAAAATCTAGGGGCAAAAATAACTATGAACTTCCAAAATATGTGAAAATACACATTGACCATTACTTGACTGTTTGTTTAATTTTTTTTTTTTTTAGGATTAAGGTGCAAAAATACATGAGACTTTCTTAAAAGTGCATTCTATACAAATGTTGTTTTTTAGGGGGTAAAAGTAACTATAAACTTTCAAAATAAGTGTAAAAATACACATTGAGCATTAGTTGACTGTTTGAACTTTTTTGCCTGAAAATGGTGACCTTGAAGATGACGTGGATGATTAAGAAAACATAACAACTCAGATCATTTTAATTCTACTCAGCTGATGAGTCATTTGAAGAAATTCAAATTATATATTGTTTTTAAGAAAAATATTGGTTGTTCATTTTGTTTTATTTTTTTTCTTAAATACAAGATAAAATTTGAATTTCTTCAAATGACTCATCAGCCAACTTCGATTAAAGTGATATGAGTTGTTATGTTTTTATTAGATATAGTTCATATGACGTAATAGTTTTGGAGTGTGTAAGTATTTTTCTAACTTGGAATAATAATTTGTCGATTGGGCTAGGAAAATTAATTTCCCTTAACCCTTTATCTCTATTGATGTTTTCACCGTGGAATCAAGTTTCAATGGTTGAGATTTAATGTTAAAATGTTATGTTAATATTTCTATGTAGCATTAAAACCCAACCATTAAAACTTAATCTAATGGTGGAGAAATTCAATTTCAGAGTATTATTATTTCAGGTTGTTTCTTAATCAACATTATTCTCATGTTATCATTTTCAATAAAAAATTTAAATAGTTATATATGTATTTTTGTATCTATTTTAGATGTTCATAATTACTTTTGTCCATAAAAAAACATATTTTGGATGCACTTTTGAGAAATTAGAAATTCTTGTGTAATTTTACACCTTAATTCTTAAAAATTTCAAATAAACAATCATCTAATGATCAATGTATATCTTTCCTCAAAAAAGCATTTGATGCTTGACACATTATAGAAAAATCTCATATATTTTTATACCTTAACCTTATATAAAATTAAAAAATGAAGATAATCTTATAAATATCACTTCTCAAAAAAATTAAATAATCATTTTAAAAATCACAAATCAAAACTTTTAAATGAAATGAGAAATTAGATGCTAGATCATCACATACCCTATATTTAGACTGGCAGAGTCTCTCATTAGTCATTTTTTAAGAAAATTGTTTTAACTTGATGCATGTGGGGAAAGTACTGAATTATCGGTCAAGCAGTATAAATACTGGGTAATGCTTCAATATGATTTTACTACTAGTATTAAATCAGAATAAACAAAAATACATAATTTTTTAAGTAAGAGAAAAGGCTGCTGCAAAACTTTGCACGCAATAACAAGTTTTATCGACAATCGTACAATAGTTTCAACCCTCCGATGAAAAACAGACCTAAAAGTGGCCAGGCCAACACTTTGAAGCCAACAAGAGAAATAATAAATTAAAGTGACCAGACGACGGACAAGCTTCAAAATTGCTACTTTTGGATCAAAATACAGGAAAACTCCCCTACCATCATTAATCTGCTGAAATGCACGAATCATGCGGACGAATTCCTTGAAGCCAGAAGGCAACATCAAGTTCATTTTTGCCTGAGAAAAGAGGTATACAATCTTTGAACTTCCCTCTCATCGCCTTCTCATACCTCGTCCCCCTCGACCAGGGAAGCCACCTCCACGGCCTCTGCCCCCCATGGCACTAGCGGCAGCCTCTCCTTGTGCACTCTCAGACTACATATGGAAAAAGAGAACATTTATTTATTAGCCTAATAAATACATTTATTCTAATTTCAAGTCCCAAAAAAATGACAAACTAAGAATAGCGTTAGCAAAGTAAAAGCTGAAATGCCAGATTATAATAGCTCCACCCCCAGAAACATTGATTGGAAAAATAATGTCAAACAAGAAAAATTTTTATTTATACTTGAGTATATTTAACATAATAGAAACTTCTAATTGAGCAAGCCATGAAGAAATAGGTTGCGGGGAAAAAGAAGAGGAAGTAGCTGAGATAACAGAACTCACAAAAAGACCTTACCTTGGGATTTTTAACTGTTTCATCCACACTTAAGATAAGGCAAGCTGCTTCCGTAGCAGCGTTTATAGCATTGATCTGCAAATTCAATATTTAGCTTTAATCACTATCCGAAGAAAACATGACAACCGGACACTAAATTTTGTTCAGATAATGTGCAGCTACCTTCACAACCGCAGGCTCCCACACAAAGTTTGCAAATGAGTCAGCAATTCCACCAGTGGTAATGTCCACACCATATGGTGCCCCCTCACCTGTTAAGGGCATGAAAGATACATATTTTCAATAACTAGAAGATATACATATGAAAAAGCTAGAGTTCTCCGGTCAAGAAAGGCAACACAGATGCATGCAGGAAACTTGACACTCAACTAGGCCAGGCTAAGATTTAACTTAACTTAGGACTGGCTTAGGTTGGTATCAATCATCAATCAATTCTATTAAAATTTGAAAACACTAGTATTCAGCTAGGCTAGGCTTGCAAGCAATATAGCTATTCAACAGGTCTGCATAAAAGTAATTCAGTATTGCATATATGTTGGCATGACATGCATGCACAGATAAAACAGCCAACCAACCAGAAGGAAGCGCATGTTTCTGTCTTAATTTGTTCAACACATCAGTAGCATCAAATCCAGCATTGTCACATAATTGCCGAGGGATGACCTGCAATTGCAACATGAGCTTTTGCATCAATATCCAATCAAGCAAACGTACTCTTTAAACAGAAGACCATATGCTGCTATGGCTAGGATGTCAATTCCTTCATGTCTCAATTCTTACAGTTTCCAAGGTAATAAGACAATACGCAATTCTCTAGTTCTAAAATGGAGGTCAATGGTTTTTCTTGGACCTTGCACGTTCTCTCAAGGCCTGACTTCGCCTGTAGAGAAGCAAGACAATAGAACCACTGTGGAGGAAGGTCAAGACAGGGATTGACAATCCTAAAAAAATACCCAAAGAAAAAAAAAAAACTTTTTTCCAATGATATGGGTAACTATTTGTCTAACAATAATTTTCCTTTTTGTCCACCAAACATACTATTTGGAGGATACCAAATCCTCTTCTTTTACTTCACTCATTTTCTACCATTTCCTTGTTCAATTTCAATAAAAAACATTGGGACACAAACCAAAAACAAGCATAGCAGAATGCAAGACAAGGACACCTACCTCAAGAGCTTTAGCATAAGAGTTGATAAAAAGCTGAGACTTCCCAGCTATTGTACGGGCATGCTGCCTCAAATACCTGCTGATTTCCATCTGCCACAAAGAATCACATGTTAACCTTTTAAAAACTTATTGACATAACCAACATAACCAGATATATACATTTGAAACACATACGTCTATAGCACCACCACCAGCAACTACGTTAGAATTCTTTAAGGCCCTCCTAACAATCATGATTGCATCATGAAGACTTCGCTCAGCCTCCTCAATGAACTGCGAGAGATCAACACAATTTAGAAAAAAATCTAAACCCAAGAACAGATCATTAGACAGATTGGTTTAGATTGATATCTACAACCATTATGCATCCTCTGACAAACCTGATCAGCTCCACCACGAAGAACTATTGTAGCTGTCCTGCCAGATGGACAACCATTAAATATATTGAACCTCTCGTTTCCAACTTGCTTCTCTTCAAAAATCTCACAAGTCCCAAGGACCTTCAAGCAAATAAATCAAAACGATTTTAGTAGTGACGAAAATTACCATAGCAAAGCAAATATTCAATGATAGCATTTATTCTAGTTTAAGTGAGAATATCATAACTTAAAAAAAAAAAATTACAAATCAATGTGATGAGACCTCATCAATTATATTATTGACAGATGTCTGCACAGTTCCACCAGTTGCAGCAGCAACCCGTTGAAGATCTTCTTCAGCCACACGACCAGCACAAAATATATCTCTATCTGCAAAGTACTGTTTCAAGGAAATCTTATTAAGAAAATTGATAAATTCCTTCTTCCTCTCAATAAAATGACTGAAAAAGTCATTTTCCAGAAAAGGACAGTTTACACAACAATATCAATCTGCAGTAAATATACTGAAACCAAAGTCCAGGTATATTCATAAGATTACAAAATCAGAAGCCCACATCCAAGCAATAGATAAGTATCACAGGTGGAAACTTCATACAGTAATAATACTGCATAAGGTCCAGAGTAAGATAGAAATAAGCCGTCCGGAAAAAAAAAAAACTCAGAGAAAAACCTGCGTAGCGAGATCACCGATAGCCAATCGTGAAAGAACAACTTTGGCTCCACTCTTGACACATTTGTCTAACTTGTCATATATGATATTCCATTCTGCATCAACAATTGATTGATATTGCGCTGGATCTGATAATCTGTAGAATGCAGTAGAAAGAGGAATATGTATTGTAAGCTTAGCAATAATTCAATAAGACGATGACTACATCAATGAACAAAAATCAGAGAGGAATATTTTTTAGTATTTATACCTTATTTCAGCATTCTCTTTCTCAGATTTCAGCTCTAACTCAACATTTAGTAAGAGTATCTTAGGACTGAGAAACTTCTTTGGTTGTTGTTCAAAGCCAGCATATGAAAATGTCTTTTTGAAGGCAACACCATTCACTAGAAAGGAGTCCCTCATATTACCACCTGGAACCTGTAGAATAACCTCGATCATACAGCTATACAAAAAGATTTTCCGGATAAAGTCCAATGTCCACATAACTTATTGATGATAATTAAACATTCAAGATAGAAAATCAACCTGTACCTCTTTCATCTTCAATTTTGTAGGTCACGCCACTTGGTTTATAGCTTATTCAATTCACATATTTTGGATTCAATAAACAAGTATCTTATTAATTTTTTACAAGCTTGCAAAAATAATGGCATACCTTCTTGATTCCAATCATGTTCATCCTGTCTTCATTTCCAATTGCAACCACAGCATCAACAACCATTGGTGCAAAGAATTCTTTCTCTCCGCCAATGAGCTTAGAAGAAAGGGTTGTAGAAGCACATTTTGCGAGCAAGCTTTTCTTCTCTTCCAGACTTTTTCCCTCTATACCGACAGCTAGTTCTTTTATCTTCTCAATTGCCTATAAGAATCATGCATGATATATAATGAGACAACATGTAAGAACAATACAGTTGTCCAGGTGGAAGAGAAAAGAGTAGGTTCAATTGTGTACCAAGGAGCAAGCAGTCCTAAAGCTCCGTATCAAATTCTGAGAGTGCACACCATCTTCAATAAATGGTTTAGCCTCCCTTAAAAACTCAGCCGCGAGCAATACCACGGTGGTTGTTCCATCACCAACCTACCAAATATGAATAACAGTTATCGTTAAATATAGAGTTTCACAAATTCAAACACCCATTTCATGTAAGATAATCATCACATCTACAGTGCACACTGGCATCCAAAAAGACAAAAGTAATATTTGTTTGATAAAAGAAAGTTATCCAAGAAGGAAAAACAGGTACAAGTGAAAAGTTCAAAGAACCAAACCAACATAAAGGACCACCAAAATCAAATTAATATAATACAGGAAACTAAAACTTAAAGGTAAAGCTTCCCAGTTCCTCTGCATATCAAACACAAATACAGTCTTGAAAGAAACCCTGCCAACCACCACAGAGGAGCCGCCAACACTGTCCTAGCCCACACATAATCCAGATAACAGTGAACACCCACAAAATTCCACCCTCCTATATCCACCCAGAATCCTTGATGCGATAAAACCAGCTTTAAAGTCTGAGAAAACTGAACTCGAACAAAGAGAACCCAAACATCACATTCCACAAAATGGTCGCCAATCAACAACGCAAAAATAAATAATCTCCAGTTCTGCATTATTCATGCTCACAATACAAATATTAGGAGCTAAAGTTGTGTCATCATTGAATATGCATGATGGCATTCATGTTAATTACTTAGAACACCATTTTTGTTACCAGAAAAAAATATTTGACTTTTGAAGGAGCTTTAGAGAGTTACAAATTGATTCTTATGAAGGGAAGTCTCGCTAATAGCAAATGCACAGAGAAAATATCTCTTCCTCTTTCGATGACTATGCTTAGATACAAAGATACGTAAAATTTGTATATTAAAACACTTCCGGCAGCAGACTAGAAGGGCAAACTATGAAGTCCAACAGCATGGTAGTTTTCTTCGCATCAAAAATCAGTGAGAGACATGTTATTTTAACCAAACAATACCAAGAACAATTATTCACTTAAAACAATAAATCCAAATCAACAAACAAAATCTATATTAGCGCCCATCCCTGATTCCGCATGAAAATGAACGGAAAGCCCTGTATAAGCAACTATACCACCTAGATACCTAGGAATCCAAAGCTGATAACTTGTCCACAACAAGCACAATATGCCCCGAAGAATATAGAGAATACGCCAGTAAAAACATTATTCCCCTGAATTACCTCGGAGTCTTGAGACTTGGCGATATCTACAAGGATCTTAGCAGCGGGATGAACGACGTCCAAGAGCTTCATGATAGTGGCACCATCGTTGGAAATGGTGACACTTCCTTTATCATCGTGGATCAGTTTGTCCATCCCACGCGGGCCGAGCGTCGTTCGCACCATATCTGCCACAGAAGTACACGCATTGATGTTGCTCACCAACTGCGCCTTTCCTTGCGATGTGTCGGTCCCTTCTTTCAGCAATATGATCTGGGGTTGCTGTTCGTTTCCACATTCCAAAAAAAACAAAACGGATTTAGATAGAACATCTACAAAGTGCGTACAAACACAGAGAAGCGTAGAGGCAAAGAAAGCGTACCAGCATAGCTGACATTGTTAGAGACGAGGAGGTTGAAGTGCTAGAAACTTCAGAAGTGAGCGCGAGGAAGAAATGAGAGACACAATTAGGGCTTAAGGCCGAACGTAGTATGTAGAGTGTTTTTTAAACTTAAAAAAATAAAAAGAAAAGAAAAAGCCTTATGAATTTGTGCGTGCCGGCCCTGTTTTAAAATATTAAATTATTAAAAAATTATTTAAAAATAATATTTTTATAAATCCTGAGATCTGAACTATTGGGATTTCAATCCAACGGCTGAAATGGAGAAGAGGATGGGAAATGGATGGTAAGGGAAGTGGACCGTAGCCAAATCCGTTTTGTTTTGTTTTGTTTGAGGGGAGGGGTGGGACTGGGGGAAGAGTCTCTAAGAAGGATATTAACTAAATTATCATTAATAAAAAGATTTTTTTTTTGTTAAGAGTGTATATTTAATAAAGATGAGAAAAAAAATTCTCTTTCCCCTCAAACCAAATCGGTGACTGGGTTTTGGATTGTTAGGGTGGCATGTGTAATTGCGTCAAAAATTCTAGGTTATTTATTATTATTTATAAATTACAAATTCAAAATACAAATATAGACCTTCAATGAAAAATTATCCTCTTTAAATTATAGCTAATTATTCTGGTTCTGAGTATATGATATATTTTATAGTATGATTTGTAGTACAAACTATATCATATATTTAAGATCTGAAAAAACAGGCAAAGCTCAATTTGAAGGTGCTCAACAATTTGTCATTAAAGGGCAAGAGGGAGAGTTTATTTGCTCAGCTAGGGTTTCCGCTTCCGACGGTGGATGGCGCTTGTGGGGGAGGCAGCGGCGGCTCGTTCATATGCCGCAGCAGCCCGTAACATTCCATCGGTGTGGGATGGAGAATTGGAGGACGTAGGCTTGGACGAACCTGGCGGTGTGAATGTAGGAGTAACTCAGAATCGGAATGAGCAGGGAATTATGGAGTTTGCGCTGTCAGACGCCTTCAAACAGAGAGCTTGGAGTAGATGGAGACAAACCTTAGTGATTAAACCGGTTGGTAGGAGGTTTGCGTTTGAATTTATGAGGCAGCGGCTGGAGGCTATTTGGGCTAAGAGCGGACGTATAGCTGTCACGGATGTTTCAAATGGTTTCTATTTGGTGCGTTTTGAAGCCATGACAGATCTAACAAGGGCTAGAACGGATGGGCCGTGGATGGTGCAGAGGCAGTATATATCTGTTCAGGATTGGACGCCGACCTTCGACCCTGAGACTGAGGTAATCAGCAAAGTCAAGGTGTGGGTCAATCTGCCGGCCTTCCCGCCGGAGTATATTAAGACACAGTTGCTGTTAGATGTGGGAGACTTCATCGGTAGGTTTATTCGGAGGGACTCAGCGGCAACCAGAGTTGCAAGGGGACGGTTCACCAGGATTTGTGTGGAAGTGGATTTGGCTAAGGAGCTGGAACTAAACTACATCCTAGAGAATAAGCAAAGAAGTATCGTCTATGAAGGGCTCGTGGATGTATGTGGGGAGTGCAAGTTTTTTGGCCACAGAGCAGGAACCTGTTTGAAGACACGGCCTGATAGGGATCATCTGGGTGTTAGTAAGAATGGACGGCATGTTGTTAATGGTTGGAAAGTAGTAGGTAGGAAAGGGAATCCTGCTAAGTCGATGGATGATATTCCTAATGAGACAGCCAATGGTTTTTTGCTTCTGCAAGAATCCTCTCAGCAGGTGACAGATGAGGGCGACGCTGGGTTAAGAAGCATTGAAACGCCGCTGGTCCAAGCCGAGGAGAGTGGGAAGTCGGTGGGTGTTGGGTGTATTGTCGTGGCACCCAACTTTGGCCTCATGCAGGCCGGTAATGATGCACCGGGATCGTGTTTGGAGCATGAGGGTCCGCGTGGAGTTTGTGTGACAGGGGTCACCAAGTCGAGTGATGAGGGGGTTGATGTGGGGTCGCTCATGAAGGGTGGGGGGCTCTCCCTTTTGACCGGTCCCATTGTGGGCCAAGGAAGTGAAACGAAGACAGGAGTGGGTGAGGATGTTGAGTCCGTGGTAACTAATGTCAATGAAACCGTGGAAACTAATAGAAAGAAAATGATTGGTGATATTGGTTGTAGTGGTTCTTTGGCGGTGAGTCCAATGAAGAGTGTCGATAAAAACAAAAAAAAAAGGGAGACCAGTGGGGAGTGGACGGGCTAAAGCAAAGGTGGGAACTAAGAGTATAGCGTCTCAGGTGCGTGATTCACCTGTCCCCTCCGCGCAGTTATTATGATTTCGTTCCTCATATGGAACTGTAGGGGGGCAGCCAATGCAGATTTGGGGCGTCAATTGAGGTTTTTGACCTCAAAATATAATATCAGTCTAGCGGTGCTAGTTGAAACAAGGACTAGTGGAGATAAGTGCTTGAGGATAAGGAGGAAGGTGGGATTTGATAGTTCGTTTGTGGAGGAAGCGAGGGGTTTCTCAGGAGGGATTTGGGTCCTATGGAAGTCACAAGATATTCAGGTCACTGTTTTAAATAATTCGATTCAACATGTCCATATGAAAGTGGATGTTAAGGATCACAGTTTCCATTTTACGGCTGTATATGGAAGTCCTAGGGAGGAAGAACGTAAAATTCTCTGGGAGCTCCTGGATACTATTGCAGGATCTACTGTAGAGCAATGGGTGGTTGCAGGAGACTTTAATGAGATTGCGGATGTGAAGGAAAAAAAAGGGGGTAATGCTGCTTCTGTTGGTCCATGTCGGGTTTTTCGGAGCCGGCTATTAGGATGGCAACTGGATGATATTATGGCATCGGGGAGTTATTTTACTTGGATGGGCCCAAAGTGGGACACTGGATCGGTCTACAAGAAGCTTGATCGTGTTATTGCTAACGCTTCTTGGCGAATGGGTTTTGCCAAGGCGATGTGGTTAATCTCCGCGGTATAACTCGGACCATAATCCTATGTTGCTAAGGTTGGATGGTGCTCCGGAAGGTAGACAGGTCAGACCGTTTCGTTTCATAGCTGATTGGATGAATCACTCTGAGTTCCCTAATCTAATGGCAGATCAATGGAAGTCTAGTATTGACCTTCCCATTATGTTAGCCCGGCTGGTCTCACCACTGGGAAGATGGAATAAGGAGGTGTATGGGCATATTCTCCAGATGAAGAATTCCCTATGCTCTGAACTGGAAGTGGTGCAGCACGAACGTGAGAGTAATGACTCCGCTAGCTGGGGGTTGAAGGAGTTCGAATGTAAAAATCGATTGAATGAGGTTTTAAAGCGGGAAGAAATGCTGTGGTTCCAGAAGTCTCGTCACCAGTGGCTAACCGAAGGGGACCGAAATACTAAATTCTATCATCTGAAAACTATTACGAGGAGGAGTTTTAATAAAATAGCCCGCCTGAAGAACGAGCACGGTATCTGGGTGGAGAATGAGGACCAACTCAAAAATATGGCCCTAGAATACTTTCAGAGCCTGTTTTTAGATAGGGAGCCTAACCGCAGGTAGAGCCGGCAAATCGGGCCGAGCCCATCGGGCCGGCCCCGTTTAGGCCCTGGCCCTGCAAGGGCCGGGCTTGAAAAATAGACGAGATATTTGAAATTGGCCCTGTAGGCCACCACAGAGGCCTCGGGCTTAAACGGGCGGCCCCGGAGGGCTTCTGGCCACTCTCGCAGCCCTTTTCACTGTAGCTTTTTCTTTTTTTCTTTTTTAATTTATTAATTTATATATTTTTTGTCTTTGTTATAGAGTTATTTATCCATTTAACTACAAATACATAATAAATATACTCTAATTTTATGATTTGGTTTATTATTTGTTGTAAATAAAATTACTCTTATGTTTAACCGATTAAATTATTTGTTACAATAATAGTCATCGTACTAATGTCGCTTAGTGGTATGTTTTTATGTTTTATGTGAGTTATTTGTGAACATAGTTTGCTTTTGATTATGAATTAGTGACTGTGCTTATTTGTTGGATGATTTGTGATGTAATTTACTAATTATATTTCTTTAAAAAATATAGGAAAATTAATTAAAATTTGGAATAGTAATTTCCGGGCTGGAGGCCGGCCCCGGCCCCGGAGGGCCGGCCCTGCCCCGTGCTCTCGGGCCGGCTTTGGAAAACATGTATTTTTCTTACCTCGGCCCTGGAGGGCGGCCCCCATAGGCCTGGCCCTTCACGGGCCGGCCCTGGAGGGCCGGCCCCTGATTGCCAGCTCTAACCACAGGTGGCTGACATCCACCTGGCCCAGTGTGGCCAGTACTTTGATGGATGGATTAAAACAGATGCCTTCATGTGAGGAGGTCCGGTGTTGTCTGTTTAGCATGGGGAGCTACAAAGCCCCTGGTATTGACGGTTTCCCTGCTGTGTTCTTTCAGAGACAGTGGAGTGTGCTTCGCCAACAGATTATGAGATTGGTTGTAGATGTTTGGCAAAACCCTGCCCATATTCGTTTTCTAAATGATGCTTTGATTGCTTTGATTCCTAAAGTGCAGGTTCCAACATCTATGTCGCAGTTTCGGCCCATCTCTTTATGCTCAGTATTGTATAAACTGATCACTAAACTGATTGTGCGGCGCTTGCAACCGATAATGGAGATTGTTATTTCGCTTACTACCCAAAGCTTTGTCCCCAATAGACAAATCCATGATAACATTGTTGTTGCACAAGAATTGATCCACTCAATGAACAAAATGCGTGGGAGACAATTTATGGCAATTAAGGTTGATTTAGAAAAGGCGTATGATCGTGTGAACTGGAAGTTTTTGCATAACATACTTGAGGAAGTGAGCTTCCCATGTACTATAATTGACTTGATTATGCAGGCTGTTTCTACTTCGTCCCTCAATATTTTGTGGAATGGGGGTAAAACATCATCGTTCCAGCCTTCGAGGGGCATCAGACAGGGAGATCCCATTTCCCCGTACTTATTTACACTGGCTATGGAGAAACTGTCCCATATTATATCCACGGCTGTTAGTGGAGGGCTTTGGACCCCTATTAAGGTGGGACCCGGAGGCCCCCCGATTTCTCACTTGATGTTCGCTGATGATCTTATGTTATTTGCAGAGGCAAATGATAAGCGATTCTGCATGTTATGAAGTGTCTATCTTTGTTTGAACAAATTTCCTGATTAAAGGTCAGTATGGAGAAAACTGTCATATATTTCTCCAAGCATATACCTGAGAATTTGGCTGCTTCATTGGAGGCTAAGAGTGGCTTCAAAAGAGTAAAAAAAACAAGTGTCTGCCTCAAGCGGGTAGAATTACTCTTGCCAAGTCAGTCTTATCTACTATACCTTTATTCCATATGCAATATGCTAGGCTCCCCTAAATATATGTAGTGAGATTGATAGAATTCAAAGGAATTTCATTTGGGGCGATTCCCACCTTCGTAAAGCTCATCATGCTTTAAGTTGGAAGGTGTTGACTAGCCCAAAGGCCATGGGAGGACTTGGTTTAAAATCACCGCAATTATGAATGATGCTATCCTTATGAAGTGTGGTTGGAGGTTCCAAAATGATCATGATGCCCTGTGGGTTCGGTTTTTACGGGGTAAGTATAAGGTACAACTTAGAAACCTGCCAGTGCTTAAAACTGGTGTTTCACCGTTCTGGACTGCTTTATGTAGCATTTTTATTAATATAAAGGATGAGGTGGTATGGGAAATTGGAGATGGGTCTGCTATCTCGTTTTGGAAAGATAAGTGGGTGTCCTCCATTTGTTTGCAAGACTATGCAGTCAGATCCATTCCTGATGAGATGCAAGATTGTGTTGTTAATAGGTTTGTCGACCATCACGGCCGGTGGGATTGGCCTTTACTAAACAGCTTGCTTCCTCAGAACGTGGTTGAGCTAATTAGAGGTATGCTTCCACCCTCTTATGATGATGGTCCAGATCGATCCTTTTGGTTGGCTGGAAGCTTAGCTGGTGTTAGTGTGAAAAGCTGCTACCTTTATTTAGCCGAATCTGGGTTTGCACAATCTATTATTGAGTGTGACATGTGGATAAAGTTATGGAAATGGATGGGACCACATAGAATA
Organism: Acacia pycnantha; assembly: GCA_025563575.1. Lineage (NCBI taxonomy): Eukaryota > Viridiplantae > Streptophyta > Magnoliopsida > Fabales > Fabaceae > Acacia > Acacia pycnantha. Next base: position 1,349,911 of record JAMWYP010000189.1, on the reverse strand, counting down.
CAAATATTTGGGTGGAAGTTATTCCATCAGAGGCTCCCTTTAAGGTCATGGATCCGTTCTTGGTCTGACAACGATGGTTTATGCCCACTTTGTCATCTAGAACCGAGAGACCACCTACATGCGTTTAGAGACCGTCAAGTGGTTAGTGCTCTCTCGGTATGAAGTGGTACATGGTGATCGTGTACACGCTTTCTTTAGCTACGATTGACCGATTGGGTAACGGAGAATGGAGGTGTGATGAAATTACTTGTAGGAGGATTTCGTTGGCATGAGCTATTTATTGCTGCTTGTTGGTTTATCTGGAAATGGCGGAATGAATTTATCCATAGCACGCAAGATGCGAACAACAAATATTGCATGAGGCCCATTCTTGAGATATTGGGAGGAGTAAAGTCCAGAATTGACAGAGGAAGGACCCAGCGCGCAGCACAGAATCATGTTAATGTTCGATGGACTTTTCCGGAAGCTCCTTTTGTGAAACTTAATTCAGATGGGGCATCAAAGGGAAATGAACAGGTAGCAGCCTGTGGGGGTTGTTGAGGGACCTATCTGGTAGGTGGCTTGGAGGCTTTGCTACACGTCTTGGAAGGTGCTCAGCGATGCTAGCTGAGTTATGGGGAGTTTTGAGAGGATTAGAGATGGCTTGGGAGGCTGGTTGGAGGCATGTAGTTGTTGAAAGTGACTGTCACTCAGTCATCGCATTACTTTCCAAACAAGGTAATGCACTCGTGAGTCCCATTTGGTGTCTCGGATACGAGCAATCATTCGCAGGCAGTGGGTTATACGCTATGCCCATGTGCTCCGGGAGGGCAATCAATGTGCGGATTGGTTGGCCAATTATGCTTTGACGCATGTGGAGTCTCCAGATGGAACACATTTCTCTGATCCCCCTGCTGGTCTCTATTGCTTCCTTGTTGCTGACTTGGCGGGAGTTCAGCATGATAGGCGACGGCTGAGACTTTAATTTCTTAGTTTTCTTTTGCTTGCTTATTTCGGCTTTACTATTTTAGCTTTCCTTGTATCAAAAAAAAAAAAAAGGTGCTCAACTAATTTAATTACGTTTTTAATTTGCTTCCTCTTCATTTTTTTCAAAATAGCTTCACTATACTATCTTACAAATGATATATTACTAGCATATATAAAGGCCAGTTGACTAATTCGGAGAGTTTAAAAAAAGTAAATACTTTAAAATATTTATATTTATTGTTTTTCTTCAAGCTAAGTTATCTCTAATGATACACAATTATTTTAGAAAGATCAAGTAACATATACTCCCTCCGTCCCTAATTATAGGAGCAAATTTTGGAGTTGGTTTTGGTCCTAATTATAAGAGCAAGTTTTAAATTTTGTCAATTTTTTCCTATAATACCTCTATTTATACTTATTATTAGGAGCATTATATATATGTGTGTTTACATATATATGTAGATTTGTGTTTATGTGTGTCAATATATATATGTGTGAACACACACACATATATAAACATGTGTGTGTGTGTGTGTGTGTAGATATATGAGTGTGTGTCTCTATGTATGTAGATAGATCTATATGTATACACATGGTTATATAAAAAGCAACTAATATACATATATAAGCTTATATATATGTCATGGATATCTAACGTAAGGCAAATTAGAAACACTTATAATTAGGGCAACTTGTGTCATTTTAAATTTATATAAGGACATTTTAGGAAAATGAGTAAAATTAACTAATTTAACTCCTCTCCTTAATTCTCCCAAAATCGGTTAAATTGCTCCTATAATTAGGGACGGAGGGAATATCATAATTAACTAATTCATTTAGCTTCATTTATCTACCCAAATAAATTAAATGGCTCTTATAATATCATCAATTATCATAGATGTGGACCAAGGCATTATGCAAGATGAAGCTAACATATACATATCAATTCCTTTGCGCATAAGTGACGAAGGCACCCTTCAGGGACATCCGATAAAATTAGAATGATACAAAGATAAGGCACAGAGTATCATCCTATACTAATAATATGTTGTTGGATCAATGCATATTTGTCAAAACCTTGCTTTAAAGTTGAACTTCAAAATCATATTGTGAAATTCATTATTATTATTATTATTATTTTTTTTTGATAAGAAAAAAGTTTTGGAGGGGTTCGGCATCAGTCCCCCACCAAGGCCAGGGCACGGCCCCGGGCTCTATGAGCACTTACTGGGGACTTACGAGATCGCCTACCAAAGGAGTCCCAACGACGGCAGAGGGGAGACCTCGTTTGGCCAATAAAGCCCGGTAAAAAAGTCAGGTAGAGAAAAAGTTCAATCTGATGTGTTTGGGGTGGTTTTTTCTTAACTGGGCTTCAGAAAAAAAAAAAACTCAATTATTCCAAAAGTTCACAGAGGGAGTGGTAGACAAGTTCGAACATTTTATAGTGGTGTGGGGGTATGCATTGTGGATTGTTTGAGCTTGTGGACACATCCGCACATAGTAAGATTTAGCTCACTTTCAAAGATTTTTTTTTTAAAAAAATAGAATAAAATTTCCTTTTCTCTTTTTTTCATTTTCATTTTTTATAAATTTTTTAATATTTTTTATCATATACGTATGTAGTATTGAATCAAATTCATGCCCTTTTAGTAATGAATCAAATTCATGCCCTTTTTAGTTATTTTTAATCTCAATTGACTTTTAAAATAATAATCCATACACTTATCAGTTTAAAATAAAGCAACTCTTACAAAAGCCAAACGGACAATCCAAATACAAATCACATTTACAACCTGAATTTTTTCCTATCGGACATTTACAAAAATCATATAGGAAATAAGTCACCACCCCCACCGCTTATATCTCCTTTTTTATTATTTCTTTTATAATAAGAATACAAGTTATTCTTCATCAAGAGATTTTTCACATTCTTCTTTCCAGTTTACTCCTTTGGTCCTATTTTTAAGGCAAAGAGAGAGAATTTTCATATGAATGTATAATTTTACCCTTGGTTTATTATTATATTTACTTTATCCACATGAGTATAATATATGAAAGATAAAGATAAAGTTGAAAAGTTGTTCAATTTTATGTTAAAATTAATAAAATTTAAGGTTTTTCTTAACCTTTATGAAACATATGGAAAGGACTTGTATATAGGACCAAGAGGTGTTAGGCGATTTCTTACTATCCACCACATTAGACAAAAACCCATGGGGGCAAACTTGGATACTAACAGCACCTAATCCATGAAAACAGACACCCATAAAAAGAGGCCAAGAAAAACCCAAAAGAAATGTTTTAATGGCGCAAAAACTATTCAATATAATTAATCATGCCAGCTATCTAATTCAGGACTCTTTGCGCCCTTCAATAACACATACCACTTCGGTCCTATTTATAAGTCAACTTTAACCGAAAAATTTGGTCCTATTTATAAGTCTATTTTGACCAAATAAATGAGATTGTAACAATTTTACCCATAGTAATGAGGATGAGAGAGATTGACTAGCTATGTTGGAAAGAGAAAAAGATGAGAGAGATTTGACAATAAATTTTAAAAGGTATTAATTCATAAATGAGGGTAAAGTTGGAAATTTGCTCTATAATCATTGAGATACCTAACTCTCATTGATATGTGAGATTTAGTCAAACTGGACTTATAAATTGGACCAGAATGGTACATTCTGCGCGCGCCACATCTCAAGCCCCTGTTTTTCCACTATAGCTTCAAGTAAATCAAAAACAAAACAAAAAGAAGGGAAAAATAAAGGAAGTTATGAAGATACATCATACATCACGAATTTTAGAAAAAAGGATAAATTGAGCAGCTTATAGCCTACAGTATTGAGTATTCTACATAGTTGCCGCTTCCGTTTCTATAATATAGATGTTAGTGGAGCTGCATTTTGAATAGAAACAGCTCCCCTGCTTTAAAGTCCAGAATTTCTCTTTTAAATATTGCTTGATCAAGAAAATACACATCAGCTTAAGAATTCATGTTAAAATGAATAGAATAAATTAAAGGCACAGATGATGGTATTACCTAGGTACACGAGTAACAATGTAGTGTCCCTTCTCGAGGTCATATACAGTCTTTAATTGTGGCTTTCTCCATTGAAGTACAAAGATTGCAGCCAGTACAACTAGAAAAAGAAATGCAAACATTGAGAAGTATGTCACTGATTCATTCCCAACAATCAGCCCTGTCTCCACACGGTCCAATTCAATGGGTTCTGCCATTGTTTCAACTATGAAGGATCCAAGGGTCCAGTCAATGTGAAAAGTCCCCTTCCCATTTCCAAATCCAATCCTGCAAATATTTTACATTAAAACTCATTCCTTGAAAAATTGCCGCCAATTAATTTTCAAAATTCAAATCCTCCATCCACAATAGGATATGAAACTTACATTTTCTACAAATAAAAATAGAGCCAATAAATAATTTCAAATTCTAATTACTTCATCTCTCTTCAGTAATTATACCTTAAAAGTTTGCAATGAAGTAACTGGTGTTGATTTTAACTGCATGTCACATACAAATATAACACAAATTTCAACTTTGCTGACTTATCTGGGAATATAGTTGCCATACCTTTTCTCTTCCATAGATACCCCAAAAACATCATGCATAAGTGCAACCATATAAGCAGAAGAGAAGCAATACTTTGATAGATCCAGATCATCAATTTCATTATGATGCCTTCTAAGGGCATCCCAATGATCTTCACAGTAATGTTGGCCAGCTGCTTCCACTTCCGACAAAGAAGCCCTAGGAAACATCCCAAAAAACTGAAGGGCAGTGAATTACATGGAAATAATGTCGCTAATTTAACAGATGCATCGTTTTGGCACAATTAAAAAGAGGGTGTAATGGGATTAAATATATGTGCTTCCAATATAGATTGCTGTTGAAGATAAGTTAACCTACAAACATTTAGGTGATTCAACTATTACTTTTATTGTGTTTCATATTAAGTATTTCTTATATTCTGTTTCATATTTCTACACTCCTTATACCTTTAAAAAGGATTCCAGCCATAGCTTATTCCCACTCAGACGTTCTATTAAATTATGAGCCAGAGCAATTGCAGGAATATATGCAAGGCTGGGAGTGGAGCAAACTCAAAACATAACGTTCTGAAGAATATGGGATGAGAATAATTGTTGTGTATATTCAGATGAGAGAACGATTACATTTATAGACAAGATAGAGAATCAGATTTGAAATTTGAAACCTAGTATCCTAACAATAAGCCTAACAATAAGATCCTATAATCTCTAGGTTTAGTTAATCCCTATAATTATGGAGTCAATAACAGATTCTACACTCCCCTCAAGTTGGACTATAGATGTTGATCAAGTTCAACTTGCCAATTAGATACTCAAATCTGTCCTTGGGCAATCCTTTGGTGAGGATGTCTGCATTCATTCTTTAGAAGATATATACCTTAGATCAATGATACCCTCATCAACTTTTTCTCTTATAAAGTGTCTGTCTATCTCAACATGCTTGGTTCTGTCATGTTGAACCGGGTTATGAGCAATGTGAATCGCAGCCATGTTATCGCAATAGACCTTGATTGGTAGATTTATGCATTTCCTCAAGTCTTCTAGGACACGCTTTATCCATATGCCTTCACAGATCCCGGTGCTACACACCACGTATTCAGCTTCAAAGACTGCTTCTTGCAACTACACTTTGCTTTTTACTTCTCCATGTGACCAAGTTACCCCACACATATGTACAATACCCAGATGTTGATTTCCTGTCATCTTGATCGCCTGCCCAATCAGCATCTGTAAACAGCTCTACATTCCGTTTGTCATTTTTCTTAAATAGCAAACCACGTCCCGGAGATCCCTTCAAATACCGAAGGATCCTGTAGACTTCATTTAAATGTTTCTGTTTAGGGTCATGCGAATGCTGGCTGACAACACTTACCGCAAATCCAATGTCGGGTCTGGTATGGGACAGATATATTAGTTTGCCTACCATCCGTTGGTAGTTCCCTATGTCCACTGGTTTACCGAGATCTGTTTCTTCATCTACTTTATTAACTCGTATAGGCGTGTCACCGGGTCTACAACCCGTCATCCCTGTTTCCTTTAGGAGGTCTAGTACATACTTCCTTTGGGAGATATAGATTCCTCCTTGGATCGAGCTACTTCCATACCAAGGAAGTACTTCATTTCTCCAAGATCCTTGATTTGGAATTCTCGTGCTAAGGCTGTCTTGATTTGATGAATTTCTACCTCGTCATCTCCAGTAAGAATTATATCATCAACATACACGGCTAACACAACCATCTTACCCTTGTGATGTTTAACGAACAAAGTGTGGTCACTCGCCCGAGTATACCCGTGTCTCTTCGAAACTCGAGTGAATCACAAACCAGCACGTGGAGATTGTTTTAACCCATATAGTGATCTTTTTAGCTTGCGACTTGATTAGCCTTTTTCCCAGGAACCACGGAGGTAACTTCATGTACACTTCTTCCTTGAGGTCTCCATTGAGGAAGGCATTCTTTACATCGAGTGGTGCAAATCCCGGTCTAAATTTACTGCAATGATAAGAGGATTCTGATGGTATTCAATTTGGCTACCGGAGCAAACGTTTCTGTGTAATCTTCCCCATAAATTTGAGTGAAACCTTTTGCAACCAGTCTAGCTTTGTATTTCTCAAGTGTTCCATCTGCTCTATACTTTGGGGTGAATACCCATTTGCATCCAACATTGTATCCCATGTCTTATTTCTTTTGAGGGCCTCCATCTCTTCTAAGACAGCTTGCCTCCACTCAGGTATAGCCATGGCCTCATCAATATTGTCGGGTACCCTTATGCTATCAAGGTGAGAAACAAATGCCTTGTATTTAGATGAAAGGGATTTATAGGAGACAAACCGCTCAATAGGATGTCGAGTGCATGATCTCGGATTTTTCCGTACTGCGATGGGAAGATCAGGATCAGAATTCTTTGTTACCGTTGTTTCTCCTGGACCTGCCTCTGGTTCTGACTCCTGGTGAGTGCTAATAGCTTGTGACTCATTACCCTTTTTATTTCTTCGTACGTAGGTCTTACCCCACTTCTTTGTGTCTCCCCCTGGACTTGGCACCTTATCAGGTTTATCAGAGGTGTCTGGTTCTGGATTGTAGACGGGGAATAATAAGGAGTAGTTTCATGAAAGGTGACATCACGTAATGAAAAGGCGTTTGGAAACAGTGGTCATAACACTTGTATCCCTTTTGGGAATTAGAGTAGCCAAGAAAGACACAACGAAGGGCTCTAGGGTCAAGTTTGTTGGTATGATGGAGGTGAACATAAGATGTGCAGCCAAACACTCTAAGTGGCAGGGGTGTTTTCGAGGTATGGGAGGTTATAGTATTGATGCAAGAGCTGAAGTGGTGTTTTGTAAGATAGTGGTCGGCTTGGCATTCGATTAATGAGGAATGTAGCAGAAGAATAGCATCGTCCCAATGGTGTTTAGGAACATTACTACCAAACATGATGGCTCTTGCGCTTTCAAGAAGATGGCGATTCTTTCGTTCGGCAATACCATTTTGTTGGGGTGTATTGGGACAAGTGCTTTTGTGAATAATGCCATTTTCGGATAGGAATGTAGATAGGGACTGATTGAAGTATTCGGTCCCATTATCAGTGTGTAGGATTTGGATATGGGTTTGGAACTGGGTTTGGATCATACGGTGGAAATTGAGGAAGGTTTGATACACCTCGGTTTTATCTTTCAACAGGTAAACCCAACTGACACGCGTATGGTCATCAATGAAGGTGATGAACCATTTGGATTTTGATCGGTTTGGTGTGCGGGATGGTCCCCATAAATCACTGTGAATTATAGAAAAAGGTGTTGATGCATGGTACGGATTTTTTGGAAATGAAGTACGATGATGTTTGGCCTTTTCACATGAATCACATTGAAAATCAGAAGCAATTTTATTGGAAACAAGAGATGGAAACATCTTAGACATGTAATTGAAATTTGGATGACCTAAACGTTGGTGCCATAACTCCAAGTCACTACTCCTAGGGAGAGACACTTTATTGCAAAATTTAATCCTACGACTATCGCTTTCATCAAGGTAATAGAGACCATCAAGCTCTTTAGCACTCCCAATCATCATCCCCGTCAGCAGATCCTGAAAAATACAATGAGTAGCAAAGAAGTTAGCTTGGCATCGTTCATCTTTAACTAATTGACTCACTGATAATAAATTACACTTCAATTTTGGAACATGCAATACAGAGTGAAGAGTAAGTTTAGTAGAGATTTTGATAGAACCAATTCCAGTCACTATAGACCGAGAGTCATCAGCGATCTGCACAGTCACTCCATTGGTGATAGGTGTATAGGACGAAAAGAGGGCTTTATTGTCAGTCATATGATCTGAAGCACCTGAGTCAATAATCCAGCAATTCCCTTTACACTGACCTTTAATTATAGCTAAGGCTTGGAAAAAGTTACCTCTCCTGACTATTGTGGTAGTTGGTTGTTTTGTAGTTTGTAGTGTGACTAGCATTTCCATAATTTTGCTTAGCTGGTCATTTTGGGGTGATTCTTTGGAGGTTTCAGCTACATAACCTTTTCCTCTTCCTTTCTTTGACTTCCAGTCAGCAGGCTTACCATGAAGATCCCAGCAGGTGTCTTTGGTGTGGCCTGGTTTCTTACAATGATCACAAAATGGTCGTCCTTTAGAACCTTTGGATTCCATGGATCGAATAGCAAGTGCCGAAGCTTCAGAAGGTACGTGAGTAGCAGCGGAATTATTCTGATTCTGAAGCATTGATTTGCGCCTATCCTCTTCATCACGCAAAGTGGTATAGACTTCACGCACAGAAGGTAAGGGCTCTTGACCGAGAATTCGTGCCCGAACATCATCATAGATCACATTAAGGCCGGCCAGCAACTCATAGACTCTTTCCTCTTCTTTCTCTTTGCGGTCCTCTTTAGCATCAACTCCGCAATGATGAGTTTTATTTTTTAAGGCATCAAACTCTTACCACAGGGCTGATTTTTCCAAATAATAATCATCGAGTGACATATGGTCCTGTTTCAGCAGCCACAATTTCTTCTTAACGTCAAATATGCGGGAGCGATTTCCTACAGTGCTATATGTCTCACGGAGAGCCTCCCAAATCTCACGGGCTGATGGAAGATACATGAAGCTCTTCTTGAGTGAGGAGGACATAGCATTAATCAACCAAGAGGAAACCAAAGCATTTTCTGACTTCCATTTTCGAAATGCCTGGGTTTCTGATTTGGAAGGCATTTCAGCTTCACCATTTATATATTCAAGTTTGTCCCTTCCATCTAGAGCAAGAATCATGGATTGAGACCATTCTCGATAATTGTCACTGGTGAGTTTCTCAGACACAATAAGGACGGTAGAGATGTCACTAGACCCAGATCGTGGTACAGAGGACGAGGCATCGGACTTTGAAGACATATTGGCCCTTGAAATAAGTTGTTTCAAAATAATCCAATAAATCCCAATGATAAGTGTAGCCCACAGTAATCAGACGTGAGGGAAAAAAAAAATAATGGCCCAATGAAACCCGATAGTCAAATGGACACAGTGAAACCCGATATAGTCCAGATAAACCGAGAAACCAAGAACCTGGGATGAGTGACGAGATTTGATCCTGAGCAAGACCGACGCCGTGACTGGACGTCGAGATGAAGACGGTCGATTCTGAACTTCCGATGAGAGCAACGAACGTTGAGATGAAGACGGACGATTCTGAACTTCCGATGAGAGCAACGAAGTACCTCACAAACAATCCTGAGAGTCGAGAGCCACGATCTGGAAACGCCGGACTTGACGAGAACCAGTCGGCGATACGGACCTGAGTGGAGATGACGACCAGTCGGACGAGACTGGAGATGACGGAGAAGCTCGACTTGCCTTGAAGGTCGAGTGGAATCAGTCGGACGAGACTGAATCGTGATTGTTGGACGATCTTGAAGGACCAGTCGGACGAGACTGTGACAGAGACGCTCGAGACTGCAACGTTCACGAGCGGAATTTGATGTTACAAAGTCGGACGAGACTAGGTAACGTTTGGACGAGTTCCGATGATGCTGCAGTGGGCAACGTCTCAGAATTTGAAGACGTTACAGTGGGCAACGTCTGGATTAACAATTAATCTCTTCTTCTTCTTGACGCTCTGATACCATGAAGAATATGGGATGAGAATAATTGTTGTGTATATTCGATGAGAGAACGATTACATTTATAGACAAGATAGAGAATCAGATTTGAAATTTGAAACCTAGTATCCTAACAATAAGCCTAACAATAAGATCCTATAATCTCTAGGTTTAGTTAATCCCTATAATTATGGAGTCAATAACAGATTCTACACGTTCCACTTCCATACACCTCGTATAATGTTCACACATGCTTAGAAATTAACAGAATAAGGTCCCATTAGAAGTCTTTAGAGGAGGAAATCAGAGTAATGGAGTTAGTCCTTATGTTATACTACAAAAGTGCTCCTATAATTAGGACCGGAGGGAGTATATTAGAAATTTAAGCCAACATACGTCCTTAAGATATTTTTATATTTAATATTCTTGGTTAAAAATAAAAATAAAAAGTTAATTTTTCCATAAAGGGGAGGGTGAATATTGATTATTAGCATTTATATGCTTTAGAAGCAAGAGTCACAAGTCACTCAGAACTTTGCCCCAAATTTTAGCAGTTGTCACTATTAGTTATTTATTTGTATCTTCAATGGTTGGGTCGGGTTATAATGGGCTAATATCATTATGGGTCCTTACAGTTTGATTGAATTTTGATTTTGATCCTTATAGTTTCAAATCTTTGTTTTTAATCCCTAGGGTTTTATAAGGATTTGGTTTCAGTTTAACAATGTTAACTTTAGTTAACGCCGTTAAGTATAGGGACCAAAACCAAAACTCGTTAAAAATACAAGGATATGAATACTCTTAACAAGTATTGGTTTTAGTCCCTACACTTTTATCGAGTTTTTGTTTTGGTCCCCATACTTAACAACGTTAATAGTTAACACCATTAAACTCACACCAAGTCCTTATAAACCTATGGGGACTAAAAACCACGATTTGAACTATAGTGACCGAAACCAAAATTTGATCAAATTATAAAGACCAACAATGGTATTAACGCAATTATATTTATTAGGTTATAATCAAACCATCCAATAGAGCAGCTTCTACAACCACGCCAGAAATAATGACGATAGGTCAGGTACGACCCTTCATACTAACAAGGCTTAGAGTCTTTTTGTTGTTTCCAAGAGCTTCATCCATAGGCAATTATGGGGTCAAGAATGGGCAACTCAGTCCCCCAAGTAAAACCTCCTATACATGAGCTAATACTCCCTTCGTCCCTATATATAAGGTCCTTTTAACTGAATCGAGGGATTCTAGAAAACAATTAAAATTAGTTAAAAGTAATAAATATGTAGGAAATATAATTTTTTTCCAAAGATGCCCCTATTTATGAATGAGTAAGAGAGAAAGAATAATATGATGAGAAAAGAAAGAAAGAGAATGTATGGTAAATAATGATGTGAGAGAATGAGGGCAAAATGGGCAAAAGTGCATTTATTATTGAGACAAAGTCAAATGAGATCTTATCAAAAGGGACAAGCCCATTAAAAAAAAGGATCTTATATATAGGGAGTAAAACCCAAACAAACGGAACCAGTGATAATAAAAAACAAAGGTCACCAAATACAAACCTCAGAGGTGTACAAGAAGTTTCTGGAAGAAATTTGCACGCCTGATAACTCAAGTAAAGATGAGGTAACTTTACATGGTGGGTGTTGGCATCTATCTGCATTTAGAGAAACAATTACAAGTGAATATCATCTCTGAAAAAAGTGACACAGACAAGCTCCCCAATCCCATTTACCAACAGTTAAGGAAGCTTCCCTGGGAAGAAAACACAGATTACCTGTCCTAAAGTAAGTTGAACTGAAACTAAAACGATAATACTTCCTGGATACGAGCAATTTCTATCAACCATAGGCATCATGGCCGCATTTGCTTTCATAAAAAATTATTTTCATGATTTCTAATGTTCAGAACAATAAGAAAATGAAGACTGAAGCCTCAGCTGGCAACCAACATGAAGTGCATGTTGCTTCTTGTTAGGATGCAACAGATGGAAAGGGGTAGTTTCATGCATTAGTTATTTTATAAAAGGGTGGTTTTTTGCCGTAGTTATTCTATGAACCAGTTATTGTTAAATCTTATCAAGGACATAAGTAGTTATTGGTAATTATTTCTAACAAGGCTATATAAGCTTGTTATGTGTTGTATTGACATTAGGAATGAATGAAGAATTGTATTGTCACCTGAAACTCTCCTTTCCTCTAGAATTTCATATCTTGGTTCTAGACCTCTTCCCTTCTCTTTTCCTCTCAATTCTCCTCCCTCTGTTCTCTCCTCTCTTCTCTTCTTCTAAATCCTAGAATCTATCATTAAATTGTTAAGTTATAGGGAATAATAGAAGAAGGAAAAGAGAAGAGAAAGAAAGAAGAAAATAAGGGGAGAACAAGAAGAGAAAAGACTAGAGCCAGAATCTGTAACTCTATACTAAGAAAGGATAATTTTACTGCATAATTGTGGAATAAATATGAAAGGAAATTGTATTCAGATTGCCTTAATAAATGTTGTGATACAATACCTACTTATATAAAAAGTAGAGAGAGAAGACTAAACAACTTAAGGAGAAAATTAAGGAGTAAGTGAGTAACTGATGGAGGAAATTTAGGAGAGGAATAAGGAGAGAATTAGGGAAATAATCTAGGAGAGAATAAAGGAGAATTATAATATTCCCATATATTCTCACACTCCCCCTCAAGTTGGATCATAGATTTTAATCATGTCCAACTTGCTTATATAACTTAATACTACGGATACTTGACGATGTTGAGAGTCATTGGCAGCAACAAGATTGACGGGCATTTGCTGCAACAAGATCGACGGGCGGTGGCAGCGACAAGATCAACAATGAAGGTTCCATAAATGCTAGAGTCTTCAAAATCCTTAGACTTTTACTTCTTGAGTCTCAGAGGTCCATTTATTTTGTCTGGACTTGTACTCCTTTTTGAGTCTCAGAGGCCCATTTGTTTTTGTCTAGGCTTGTACTCCTTTTTGAGTCTCAGAGGCTTACGAATTTTTGAAATGACAATTTGGTCCCTCAATTTGATAAATGACAGGTTTGGTCCTTGAATTACCAAAATGACAGTTTGGTCCTTGAATTGCCAAAATGACAGTTTGATCTTTGGTAAAAAACGGAGCGTTTTGATTTTTTTTTTTTAAATAACCATTTTAGGTCAAATCCATGACTTCATCCAGCAGTGCCGTGGACTTCTTCTTCAACCCTGGTACAAGGTCTCGTCTTTTATCGGCCTTGTAGTCCATGTCTCTATAACTCCACTGTCCTTTCTTTGGGAGTTGGGTTCGACGGAGCCAGCTGGAAGGGAAGACGATGGCTGAGGCGACGGAAACGGCCAACGACGACAGGCTGACACGATGGACGACGACGGTGAAGTTTTCTGGCCCAATCTCCTTCTTTCCGACAAAAGTGAATGGAGGGTCGCTGGAGATGGGGAAGGAAGGAAGATTGAACCTGATCTGTTCCTTCTTTCCGACAATGGCGACGACTTCCAATATGGTAGAGGAGGGACACTGGTTCGGTGCTAGTGACACAGAGGTGGAAGGAATGAGTCGGAGTTGATTCTCCGGTGCTTCTCACCGCGCTGCACTGCTTCTCCGAAAGTAGTCACTGGTAGCTGACAGACGGTGATTATGGAATCAACGTCAACGATGGTGGAAGTTCGAACCTCCGCTTTCCTTCCTCGTTCGAGCTCTCTCTTTCTCACCTCTATCTGCTCGCTTCTGAGCTCTGATCCGCAAGCTTCTATCCCGCAGCTGTGGTAGAGAGCGAGGGTCGACGAAGGTGGTTGACGGAGGATCACAATTGTTCTCGCCTTCAAGTTCTGTTTCTTTGGCCTGACAAGCTCTAAAGTATCGAACTTTGTTTCTCACGGCTCAGCAATGAAGGTGAAGGTGATTCAAGAAGATGAAGAATTTTCTATGAGTTTTCTGGTTCAACCAAAGATGTGTGTGTCCCCCGGCGCTGTGTAACTCACTGCTTCTTTGAAACTCTGAACAGAGCAGCGAGTCACCAGCGCCGGAAAACCAGAACCAGAACATAACTGTTAATTTTCTTCAGGAATTAATCCGCTCTGATACCATGTGGAATAAATATGAAAGGAAATTGTATTCAGATTGCCTTAATAAATGTTGTGATAAAATACCTACTTATATAAAAAGTAGAGAGATAAGACTAAACAACTTAAGGAGAAAATTAAGGAGTAACTGATGGAGGAAATTTAGGAGAGGAATAAGGAGAGAATCAGGGAAATAATCTAGGAGAGAATAAAGGAGAATTACAATATTCCCATATATTCCCACAATAATACTTCATTCATTCCTAATGTCAATACAACACATAACAAGCTTATATAGCCTTACTAGAAATAACTACTTATGTCCTAGATAAGATTTAACAATAACCGGTTTATAAAATAACTACTGCATAAAACCATCCTTTCAGAAAATAACTGTTAGAATATTAGGAAATAAATTAGCTTTATTAGAATCCCTTGACTATTGCCTTGATTATAGGATCCTGATTTCAACTTTATTAGTTTTGATTGGCCTTTATTGTAATCCTTGATTTACCTCCTCTATTCGCTCTTGCTTAGCCTATATATAGATTGTAACCTTCTTCATCCAATACAACACAATACAGAGAGTGTTTATACCTCTGAACATCAATATGGTATCAGAGCCAGGTCTGCCTCTAGACCCTCACTAAATCGAAGCAAGGTCTGCCTCCAGTGACCTTCGAACGTTTCTTCTCACGTTCGACTTCTTCAATCATAGAGGCAAGGAAACACGAGACCATTCAGTTTCCTTTCACAAAGGAGAGAGAGAAACAAAGGGAAACACGAGAGATGAGAGAGAGAGCCTTGTGACAAAGAGCACAGTGATGGACCATGACAGAGAGCGATGGAGAGCATAGAACGGCAGAAACGTGACTTTTAGATCTACGGTGAGGGGGCGTGCGTGGAACTACACCTCGGCCATAGACGACATCAGTGCATGCCGATCGGCAAAACCCGGAAGAGCGACGGCGATCTGCTCGGCGCGTGACCACCATGCGCCACCACCTTCCCTCTCAATTTCCTCCTATGTTCAAATCAATTCCTGGAAATCCAACTATAATGACTCCCATCGCTTTTATGACCGGTACAAATTCTCAAACTCAGGACTCTTCATCTTCAGAACAATCAAACCAAACAAAATATGGGACCTCTGAAACTCAAAAATGCGTACAAGCCCAAAACAAAATATGGGACCTCTGAGACTCAAAAAGGAGTACAAGCCCAAACAAGAATATGGGGCTGCTGAGACTCAAGAAGTACAAGCCTAAAGATTTTTGAAGATTGAAGCAAGCAGAACAAAGTTTGAAGAATTTCGAGGCAAGCTGGGTATGATCAACATATACTCTCCAGCTTGAGGGGGAGTGTTAGAATATTAGGAAATAAATTAGCTTTATTAGAATCCCTTGACTATTGCCTTGATTATAGGATCCTGATTTCAACTTTATTAGTTTTTATTAGCCTTTATTGTAATCCCTAATTTACCCCTCTATTCGCTCTTGCTTAGCCTATATATAGATTGTAACCTTCTTCATCCAATACAACACAATACAAAGAGTGTTTATACCTCTGAACTTCAATAATAACTAATACATGAAACTACCCCTTGTCCATCTGTTGCATCCTCACACTTCCTAGCTGGTTGCTGTTGGCAAAAATGCAAAACAATATAGTAATGATTGATGAACAACCAGACTTACTGGGAATAGTATCCTTGTCATAGGCAATTAGTAAATCTCTTTTTTTTTTTGTCATTAAGTAGCATGTATATCGATTAGTGCCAACAAATGCATATAACTTTTTTTAATAAAAAAATGTGAAAGCAAGCGTAAGGAATTATACATGGCTATTTATTGAATAGAAGATTATATCACGGAACCATTTAGTCTTGAAGGATGAACAAATACGAAAAACATCCAATAAAAAACAGCACAACAGACAAAGCTCTCTAAAGAAACACATCATAAAAAATCAAAGGGTTAATACCATCTTTGGTCCCTATAATTTACAGTCATTTTTGTTTTAGCTCCTAGAGTTTCAAACAAGTGATTTTGGTCCATCAAGTTTACTCCGCTTCAAACTGTTAGTCCTTGTAGTTTGAAAAGGAAGCCGGCGGTGTTAATTTTGATGATGTGGAGTTAACGCCGTCAAAATTGCTTATGTATGAGGCTGACAAGGCAAAGTAAATACAGATAACAATAACCACTCAAATAAAATAATTAGCAGCCCATCAAATTATACATTCGTGACTCATCAAATTTTCCCTGTTGAAGGCTGAATTCAAAGAATTTAGAGCCTAGACAGAAGCATTCATAGTTAGTTCCTGCAACATTCTACATGGATAAGAACACTTGGGGCGCAGACATACAACCCTGAAATTCTGCAGATTTACTTACAGGTACACAAGTGCCAACAAGAATTTTAGCTCCAACTGTTGCAAGAGAGTTTGCTATTGCCCAACCATATGTATTGTCATTGGCCACACCAGCAATGAAAGCCCTTTACCAGTTTGACTCCTCGTCTTCTTCTCTCATTCAACCCATCTTTCTCTCACCTACCAATCTCTAATTCATCTAACACACTTCATGTTACTCTCACACACACTTTATTATTTGCTAGACTTTTGGACACGATGCTTTGTTCGCCTCTGTTTTAATAATGAAAAACAGAGGTTAACCCATGAAAAGAGGAAAAAATCGGGGGCATAAAGCAGAGGGAGGGGTATATACTTTGCAATCTGCAGCTCCAATCAAAGTAGAGGGAGTGGAATGTATTTGTTCTTGCTCAGACTTTTGACCAAAGACTACAGCTCCGATAAGAAAGTCACCATCTCCACTTATGGTATGGACTATGGACTTCTCAACCTGCTTCTTCCATACACTTCAAATCTGGTTTAAGCGTTCAATATTCCAGGTCCTCTTCAAATGCTTTACTGGTCCTCTACTCCTCTCACGCGTTTGGTTTGTATTTTATGTTTGCATATTTTTTAATCATGTGTCCATGTCATTACCTAGTCAGCCAAATCACCCAGTCATCTTGCCTAGACAGCTACCCACATAAGCAATTTTGACGGTGTTAATGCCACATCATCAAAATTAACACTGTCAACGTCCTTTTCAAACTACAAGGACTAGCAGTTTGAAACGGAGCAAACTTGAGGGACCAAAACCACCTATTTGAAACTTCAGGGACTAAAACCAAAATGACTGTAAACTACAGAGACCAAAGATGGTATTAACTCAAAATCAAAAGTTAGCAACCAGCATAAATGATTATAATTGGTCCAAAAGTGTAGCTTAGATATTGATCATAGTAAAATAGGAAGAAACCTTTTCTTCTCTTCAAAAATGTCCCGGTCTCAGATTTGCATGCAGAATAATTTCCAGCAGCTTGGACAATTGGGTGATGTACATGACTTGACTTAAAGTCCCAAGAATACCCTTTTGGAATGCAAGGGTTACCAATATTGTTTCTGATAGATCTTGAAGCTGCACATAAATAAACATAAATGAATGGAAATCATCAGATTATATCATTTGATTCCAAGTGAAAGTTCCCAAAAGGCATTTTTCATTGGGTCTTGTAAAAGTCTTGTGTGAACTTTAAATCACAAAACATTTCTCTATAAACAGAAAGAACCCCAGCATGTTATAACGTTCATTACATATGTAGCAGTATTAAAGTACTGCTACTAATCTGAAAAAGGATCATGTGACTACTACTACTATTTTAGTGTTATACTTTTTCAAATGACCATATAAAAACTTCCTTGCTTGTACTAATTACAGTAAAATCTTCTCTCAGTTTCTTTAAACCACTTATCAAGCCTAATCAGCAAGAATGAGGTCATGATTTCTTTGGAGAAATTAATCAAACATGTTCAGATATATCAAAGGGACATCAGCAACCAAGTTGATATTGCAAGACTCTAATACAGTTATAGTAATAGCAACTAAAAAAACATTTAACAAATGAACTTTATTTTAGTACTACAAAAAGTTAAGATTGTAGTTTTCCACCTCATTACTTACAAAATTTTGATTCCCTGTGATTCAGCATCTCCTCCAATGCTTTCAATGCTACATCCTGTCCAAGAATGTTGATTAAAAGAGAACATTAAACTAAAAGCTTCAATGGGGATAAATAATTTATATCAATCAATGAAGACAATGCATGCAAAAGCAAACACACATATAATGATGGTGGCGGCGGCGGCTTTCTAGCATACACCTATTCACCGTTCCAAAAACCACTGTTATGAGAACTGTACCAGACAGGCCGGTTGGAACAGGAACTGGTCACACATCCAGCCTGCAGATGTGAGGGAACTGGAGGGCCAAAGAACTGGTGGAGAATTGGTCAAACTGGTCTCGGACCAGCTAGAACTGATAAAACCAGTGGTTCAACTGGTTGAACTAGTCACATTTATTTTTGAATTTTAATTCATGTTTTTAAGCTATAGCCTTATCATACTTATATCGTTTAATGCATGTTTTTCTTAATTCATGGTTAAAATTTGTTGTATACAGTATCGGTACTTCTTAGCTTCTCAGTAGAGGATGGGAATGTGGGGTATAGCTCAGGTGGGTTCTTGTGATATCCACAGGTAGCCTGACAAACCACTATGCGAGAGCTCCTTCAACCTTCCAACAATAGCCTTCTAGCCATCCCAGTGACCTTGGTTTCTTGGAAGCTTAATGTGGGAGTATAAAGAAAATACAGAACTTCAATTTCTCTAGGACATTAATTGACAGCTCAGCAAGTAAACAATAAATAAATATAACACATCATCCAACACTTGAAACAGGCATATAACCTTATAAACCAGGGAAGAGCAGGGAGATACCTGGCCAAGTTCGGGCCAACTCTGAGTATAGAGATTGTAGGTAACTCCAGACCATTTAATAGTCTGGGAAGGCTGTACTGACTTTGAATTTACCAACGCCAATGTAACCTACACATACCAGTGTACTTCATATATGTATTCAGCATCTTTAGAAGAACAAACTTCTTATACAAAATGAAAAGACTTTGTGCCCAAACATGTCAACCAACAATACTTTACACTTCATCCCAACAAATTTGTCATGTATTAGTTTTAAAAAAATAGTTAAAACAAGGAAGAAAACCAGAAAGTGTGAATTTCTTAAACCAATTACATCTCTCAATATAGAGGCAACAAGCCTACAAAATGAACCCTGACAATGCTTCAAAGAGGCTCCCTCCTTTCTAAATCACATTGAAACCAAGCCAAAATCTGTCTTCTTAATATCAAGTTTAAGACCTAAATGGCTTGAAAACAAGAACATGCCAGAACAAACAATTTCGATAATCAAAATCAGAAACAGAATGGCAGCAATATTATGAAATCACAAATAACAGGATGCCCTTGATTCATAACTTAGTAAACAAAAAAGAGGTGAGAAAAACAAAAAAGGACAACTACTCCCATACCTATGCAGCTTCTAGGAGATCCAATTTGGAGAAAAAAATACAAGGGACATATACGTGTCAAAACCAATGGAATCTCTACTTTTCATTTCCCCAAAAAAATAAATTCCTCAATTTTAGTAAAAAATTATCAGTAAGTTCCACTTATGTAACACTAGCCCCTAGGCCTCATCAAACTAAACCTGTTAATAATGCACAAATGTCACGTCCTTGTATATTATCAAGATACTAATCAACAAGTAAAGGATATCGTAAAGCTTGTCTCCCAACGTAAAAGAATTGATGGTTTTAAATTCCCAATATAAGATTTGTTTTGTCATAATTTTACAGAGGTTAGTCATTCTTTGATGGGTTTCACCCCAGATATATACATCTTGTTATGGAGTAGTTGAAGTTGAGCTCCGCTTCAGCAACAATAGTCTTTTGGTTGTCTGGGTCAGTGTTTGAGTCCTGATTTATTGGTTTTAGTAGTTTTAGTTTTAGCGTTTTACTATCGAGGACGCATCAAAGCTCTTGATGTAATCAAGAGAGACATAAGGACTACAAACCATAATAGTTGCAAATTAATTACTCTGGCAATAGCAAACGAGTTAGGTCTCACAGGGTGCCCAAAAGCACAATTTCGGTAGCAACAACCAGTTGAGAAAAGGTCAAGGGGGAAATTGGGCAACTCGTGGTAAGTAGATCAAAGACTTGTGGAGATCTGTCATTGTTATATGATACAGCCATTGATAGACAATAAGAGAATGTTGAAAGGGCTGCTCATGAGATGCAGGTTGAGGATTTCTCCTAGAAGCTGGTTGTCTGCTAACATCGCAGTAAGAGAAACTGCAAATTGCTAGATTAGCCCAGTTCGTAAGTTCATAAATGAGTTATTTTTAATCGAGGCTTTGCTATGTCAAGAATTTAAAAAATAAATAGCAAAAACTTTCACAGTTCAACAAACCAAAAAAATGTAAAATTAGACAAAAATTTACAAGATCCATGTCTTCAATCATGACATGAAATCTACACATCAACAAATAGCGAAACAGCCTTCAAATAATCTCAAGTAAGAAGAAACTTCAGGCAAATGATTAGCTTGACATCTAACCATCTGATCATGACCTTCCAAGGCAGTAAGGCTTTGACCTTAGCATTCCTAAGAAACAGAATCTTGTCCAACAAGTTGATATTCTATCACACGTTACAAACAGATGTAAAGCATGTATGGATAAATCTACATATGATATAAAATCGATAGGAAACAACACTATTCATAAATCATGAACAATGTGACTTATCTTAAACTCCACGCAAATCACATGCCCACAATCTAGTCATACAAGTATTTCAGGAGAAATGAGTAATAATACCCAAATTTAGATTCATGTATCCATGAATTAAACTGTAAATTAGTGAATGAGAAAACCTGCAAGGAATCCCCACCAAGTTGAACGATTCCAGCAGTTTCTTGAGGCTCACGTCCCAAGTTTCCAAGAGCATAATTTGCAGCAACCCAAGAAGAGACACCTTGTTCTTCACCTGGGTTATGAACATATAGTTTCTCATTAACATTAAAAAGAAAAGGAAAAAAAAGAAAAAGAAAAGTTCAAGCCCACTACAAAAGGCAACAGCAATCGACACTAATTCAAAAAATAATAAATTAAATTGTTATAATATGTGCAAAATCAGCATAGCCACGTATACATATTGGGTCTCTACTCTCTTTTGACCTCCACCATTGTTGCATGGACATAAACCCCTCAATAGCCAACTTTTCCATTTTCCCTGTTAGCTCTTCTATAAAAGTTAAACAGTTAAATAAAACACGTGAGACAAGGAGCAGAGTCTGGTGTAAATAATTTGACCAAGGATGCTGGTTCCAAAAGTATAACTTCCTATTACCACTTAATAATATTAACTTAAGTTTGAAGTTGTACATGGCTGACCACCGTGGAGTTTTCAGATACAGATTCGTGTAGATGGGGATTTAGCATAGCCTACTCTATTCTAATTTTTTAACAATTAATTATAAGAAACGTTAAGAATAATAATTAAATGTTTCTGGAACCAATACTCAAAGAAACTTGAGGTTTTTCTAATAGAAAAGTGGCAAAAAGAGAAGAAAAGAAAATGCCATTAAGTAAGAACAAAGTTGCAAAACAGGAGAGTAAAGAACCTCTTGAAAGAAATCAAAATCAAATAAGTGCAATAATAAAAGAGTGACTTAAACTTGTTAACTACAAAAAGCAAGAAAAACAGCCCAATATCTTTGCAATCAAGCGGTCTAACCCCTTGAAAAGATCAAGAGAAAAATATTAAACTAAGGACATATACACTATCCTTTACCACAACTCCTCAGAATGCAAAGATAGATCCTTAAAAAGGAGAGAGTTTCACACTTCCTCTTCAACCAAAGATGCCATAACACCTCAAAAACTTCCCACAGTTTATTTTAGCCTCCATTTTACTTTTCAAACACTTGGAACCTAACCACAGGAAAAATATCCAAAGACCAAACACACTCAATGTTCTCCAAGAACACCAAAACGTCCATTTCACCAACCAACAGGTAAGTTATACATCCAATACTGACATTGCCATGACACTTTGATATGCATCTAACATACATAAAACAAAGTAAGGATAGGGAGAAAATTAAGGTTTCGACACACACCAACATAGTTCAGAATGGAGCAAAACATGGCTTGAGCACAAATCCCTAAAGCAGGGGGAAGTGCATGAAAATAATAGGCAGAATGAAATACTAGAAAATCCTTCTTGATAATATAATAAAAGTTCTTTCCTAATTTTATTGCTGTATGAGTGATATGAATAACAAAGATCAGAAACCTTCGTTTTTAGTTGATTTGGTAAAGACTATAACAATACCATTTGAATGCAGAAAAATTCCAGTTGTCCTTTTATCTAGAAGTATACCCAAACAAATAACTTTACCTCGGAGGCAGCTTTGAATTTTTAAATCGATTGATCTAGAGCAATCTTTTCCCTAGTAGGACAACGAACTAAAAATTATACAAATGGGTCGCATGAATAAAGACCATGAATCAATTCAATCCGATGAATCCATTCTACTTCATTTTCTTTCACAGATGTAGTAGCGCACGAGGTTTAATCACGTAGGTGGAAAAAAAAAAGCTATTATTTATACCCTATAATTGGAAGCATCTAAAAGGTCCAAAAATGACAAATAAAGTAAAGTGGCGCAGCAATGAAACAGACACTTCAAAAGTGAACCCTGAAAAGTAGAAATCCTTAAAATATACAGTATCTTCTTGTTGTTCACTAAAGCCAACCAACACGCATAAGACAGTAAGACAATTGCATTACCCAATGCACACAGTTAAGAGAAAACGCCAAACATCACAGAACACGAGCTATTGGGTAATGCAAAAGTCACTGATCAAGTGTCTTGCCATCCATCTCATGGGATTAGAAGCCAGTAGCTAATCAGAGTGCGGCAGTTTGATCAGTTAGTCACCTGTTAGTCATCTTTAAAATGCACCAAAATTATCAATTTATATCTAACTTCTTACATGCCTGATATCATGATCTCAAATATTACTGCGGTTCCTTTCAAATCATCACTGAATCACGTCAATATTGGGCATCGGATTCAAATCACGGAAGAACCACCAACAACATACCTTGAACTACACGTGCCCATTCATCCTTGAACAAAAACCCAGACGACCTCAGAAACTGTCTACAAGAGTCCAAAATCTTCTCCCTGACCTCAACACTCAAATTCTCCAACTCCTGCGTGGCTATCAACTGAACCTTAGTCCTTCCCCACTCCTTCTTCGGGACTTGCTGCTTAGCAAATTCGACTAACTGCACAATGGAGGCTCCGGCCCCATCGGGGTCCCCATCAAAACCCATCAATCCAACCCCAATCTTCATGGAGCTCGACCCAGCCTCGTCAAGGAAGGGAATCCGGCCCTCTCCGAGAAACTCGAAGATGTTGATTTTAGAATACGAGGAACCCGCATTGATAACAAGGCCGAAGAATGTAGACTTGGGCTCAGCGAACTTGGAAGAGGTGTGGATTTTCTGAGCGGTGGTGAAGAGGTAGAACAGGAAGGGGACGGTGCAGAGAGAGGAGACAAGGATGAGCCATTTGGTTGATTGCCTGTTAGAATTTGGTTGAAGGTTTGGATGCGGGGTAGAAGAATAGACTGAGATCATGCGAGGGTGAAGTTGGGTTCGGTGTGGCGGAATGTAGGCACTAGAAGAAGAAGAAGACGACCTCGACTGCAGATTTTTTTGTAAATCCATGCCTAATCGAAGAATAAAAATTGTTTGGATTTTGAAAAGCTTTCATTCACATGGTTAGGCTTTTCAGTCCGGCGCGCGAAGCACCGCGCAGTGTGAAGGGAAGGCGATGTCGCTGGGTTCTGGTTCTGGTTCTGGTTCTGGTGGCACATTCAGATGCTGACAGAGATCGTGGGGAAATGACAGCAAAACACCCAGATTCTGTAATATTCGCATATGAAAAAAAAAAACAAAAAAGAATCTGCCACCCTTACTTTTTTTGCTCGAAATCTGCCACCCTTACTTGCGCGAGTGTGAATTTGTAACCTCCTATATAAATCATCATTTGAGAAGAGCTTGTCAATTGTAGACTTATGTTGGCGGTAACACATCAATCAGAATCAGACAATCACCGATAAAAAGGATAAAGGTGTGAACTACATATCATTCTGCTCTTACCTATAGTTTGAGTAAAAAAATTTGGTCCTATTTATAAGTTCAGTTTCATATAATAAATGAGATTATGACAATTTTACCTATATTAATTATACCCATGAAGATAGAGAGAGAAGAAACAATTGAAAAGCATCCAATCATAAATAAGGGCAAAATTGAAAATTTACCCACATAATCATTGTGTCAACTACCTCTCCTTGGTATATGAGATTTGGTCAAATTGAACTTATAAATAGGACCAGAGTGGTATATGTTTTATTTTAAGGAGTGTCCAACACCAAATGTTTTTTTTAAGTGTAAAAGTACACGTAAATTTTCAAAATGAGGGCAAAAATACCATTGCTGTTAATTTCAGTCACATTAATCGTTAGTTTGACCTAAAACGCTAATATGGAAGCTTACTCAACTAATCTTAGTCTAGCTAGCAGTAGGGCGAGAAAGAAAAATTTATCGGAGAAATCAAAAGGTAAAACCTTCAAAGAACACATCAACAAACTCATGAATCAAAAAACAAAAATCAGAACCAGAACCATCTTGTACAAATCAAGGTACAAATCAATTTGAAGACATACATGAAGCAAGTCATGTGTGCAAATCCTCAATCATCATGAGTGCAGCATAGTAATTGCTAAATTAAAGGTTGTAGCAGAAAATTCATACACTTTGGAGGATATGGAAAAGAAGAAGCCATGAGTTATGAAGCAGCAACCAATCTTTGCTTTTGCTAAACACTCTTTGATCTGAGATATGAGAAGCTAATGACACTGCTCCATCTTGCTCGGAGACCCTACCACTATCGATGCAGTTCTCCAACCTCAAACTACCTCTGCCAGTACCAAATCTGAGCTTTTAGGTTCAAGTGTTGGAGAAACCAAGAGTAGAGGGGAGCTCAGAGCTGCAGATCTGACAAGATCTTAGTGTTGAAGAAGCCAAGAGCTTAGGGAAAAACAATCTAAGGGCCCTTTTGGATGGGCTTTTTTCATAAAAAAAGCACTTTTTTAATTCAAAAAAAAATTAATTTATGTGTTTAGATGATATTTTTTTAAAAAAGTAAAAGTCACAAAAAAAAGCTAAAATGCTGCTTTTTTTAAAAGCTCTAATTTTGAGCTTAAAAAAAAAAGCACTACATGGGGCCAAAAAAAAAGCACTTTTTTTAAAGGAAAAATCCCATATAAAGCTACTTAAAATAGAAAAATTCTAAATTGGGTTGGTAAATTCAATAAATCTTTAATTGAGTCATTAACTCAATTTAGGATTTTAAAATATGGGTAAAATAACTTTAATACCCTCTCATCTCTCTTTATTAATGAGTTTTATTACTCTCTAACTTATGTTTCCCATGTATATATCAAAATTAATTTTAATACAACAAAATATGATTCGTTCAAATATATTAACTATCATCATAAAAATAAAAACCTACAATATTTTTAGCAAAGAGTTCGTTTTATTAACACTAACAATTTTTTTAAAGAAAACTTATAATGTATGTCACCATAAAAAGGACATATTTTGGTAAATATATTAATTAAGTTTGAATTTTACTATATTTTTCACACATATATAGGTTTCTTTTGGAAATTTTTATATTGATGTAAGTTTTATCAAATTTTAAGTGCGTTTTACATCTTTTTTCTGAAATATCCGTAGAAGTATATGAAATTTAAACGCTACTTGTTAAACAAGATAAATAATATTACTGATTTATATTAAAGAATTAAAAAATTGAAATTGAAATATTAACTAAATTACTATCTAAAATCTCACATTTAAGTGTTAAGGAAAATTATTTTGGTTTAGGTTAATATTGGTAAAAATAACTTTTATTTCAATTCAATTTTGTAAAGTGTGAAGTTGGTATGGGATATGCTTTCTTTTTGGTTTTATCCCACCCAATAAAAATAACAACTTTCTTTTTTTTTTAAAAAAAAAAAAAACCTCACATTTATTTTTTTATCATTAATTATTAATTGATATCAATGATACTATTATGGCATGTCATACTTGAATTATTCTTGATTATTCTTTTAGGAAAAAAATCATTTGATTTAGCATAAATAATGTTGATATATAGAGATATAAAGTCATAAAGCAATAATACTCTTTTAAGAGGGGAGAGAAGAAACGCAGGTAGAAAAGAGAGGAGGGGCATTAAAGTCATTTTAATGCGATTTTGAAATCTTAAATTGCGTTAATGACTCAATTAAAGATTTATTAAATTTACCAACCCAATTTAGAATTTTTCTATTTTAAGTAACTTTATATGAGATTTTCCCTTTTTTTTAAGTCAATCCAAACAGGCCCTAAGTTTTGCAAATTATATTTATACTACATGCTCATTTAAGTTATATTTATACTACATGCTCATTTAAGTTTTGCAAATTGTAACATTCATTTTAATTCGAATAAAATTCACTTTTAAATTTTACAATCTAGTTATTATTTTACTTTAAATTGAGATTCATTATTTTTAAAGCTTATAAATTTCTAATTAAAATCATTATCTAATGTCCAAATTAGCCTATTTTTCTAAAGTTTAAATGAGTAAACCATTGTGCAAAACCAAATAAATCAAACCATTTAATAAAATTCAATTTTTAAAAAAAAATAATATAAGCTAAATATCTATAACATTAATAATATAAAAATTCAAATATTATATGAACACTTTTTTAAAAATAAAAATAAAAGGACATAAACAAGCCGGCCTTTTGGGTTTGGTTGCAATTTGAGGGGCAAATTTACAAACCGGCCCTCGTGATAAAAGAATATAGACGGGCCGGTCCGACAGGCTCTGCCCATTTTCTCAATTCTATTTACGAGCCCAGACTAATATGTATTCAAGCATTCCTAAATTTAAACTCAAGATCTTTGGTTAAACTAACACAAGTCCCGATCCAAGCAAGCACCCAATGTTAATGTCAACATTTTTTGTTAATGAAACTAATGGTGTTAGACGGCTAAGAAAATATTTTATAAAATTATGATATCTTTATTAAACTTTTTGTAAGAGAAAAAGGACTAACAGTGAATGGACTTGGCTTCCCTGTATTTCTCCTCCTATAAAAATTTTAAATTATTTTTTGTTACAGTTTTAAATTATTATGACTAAAATTTAGCAATTTTTGAATTTTTTGATTTATTTTAATTTGATATTTCATTAGTAACCATTAAATCTGAACTGCTCAATTTTCAATCTTTGCAATGAGTAGTGGATTGGAATAATAATGGAGGGAAGCCAAGTTCAAGTGTACCTTCCCTAATGAAATACAACCTTTGATCTTAAATATAAAATCCAGTTGATTTTTTTCTAACATTAAAAAAACTAATTAAATAAATTTAAAATATTTATATTTATTATTTTTTCTTCAAACTAATTTTTCTTACTTATAAAATTTGATATATAATGTAAACATATACAATATATAATATAATTAAATAACTTATTTAGCTTTCATAATCCATCTAAAAAAAGTAAGCAATGTCATATATTTAGGACCCAAGTAGTATTATTTTATCTCTAAAGATAATAAATTATTGGCTAGGATAGGTAAGAGTTAATTACCAAAACTTATGTTCAAATTAAAAAAAATATTATTACCTTCGGTCCTAAATATAAATATAAGACATAATTAACTTTTTTAGATAAATTAAGAAAGTTAAATAAATTACTTTAAAATATTTATATTTATCTTTTTTTCTTCAAACTAAATTACTTGATTTATAAACTAATATATAATTCAATGATACATAACATATACTATGATTATATAATTTCTTTAGTTTTCTTAATCTCTAAAAAAAAAAATCAACTGTGTCTTATATTTAAAACCATGAATTAAATATATATATTTAAATAGCATGATGTTCCGCAAAGATAAGAGCCAAAGCATTAAAGCCATGAGGTGGCAACTGGTGTTGATTATGACATCACTGATTTTGGAATAAGAATTCAACACGCGGCCAGTCCAGGGATGGGGAGAAAAGCTTTGAAACATATTGCGACTTCATCTTAACCAAAACCAAATCCATTCTTCCAATGAACGTGATATGATCTTTTGATTTTATTTTCCATCAGTTCAAAAGAATTACAAGAGCATTTTATGTCATTTTAACCTGGTTCCCCAGCAGAATCCTTTGACAAAATTGTTCATAAATCAACAAACAATTTTGCACTCACAAGAATTTCCTACCCAAAATTTCTTAATGAAGAAATAAGTCATTTTTTTTCAGATTAAATCATCATACATTTTCATTTTTAAACAAAGCAAGGGGCAGAGACACGAATGGTGCTGGTGCAAGCAAGGCTTTATTCAAGTTGGAGGTTGCCAAGTTCCCGGTTTGAATGTTGGACCAGATCCTTTTGGCTCTGATGACCTGAAATCAGATTTTGCAAACACAGTATCATTAAACAAGTGATGATTTGTGATATAACTCTTGGAACAATATAGATGACCAAGTCATTAAACATTTTAAATGATTTTTAATTTTGTTGTGTGCTCAGCTTCACGCTCAAGATCATCAACACAGTCTCTTTCACCTAATGCCCTAGACTTTCAGGAGCTCTGTGCATTAAACATGGTACACTGAATCAATTTAGAGATGTAAACTTACTCAGGCTCCACTTTGGCCTTATCAGAAGCCTTCTCTTGAGAATTCATACAGAAAGATCATACGGTACTATTTGTTAAAAGAAGATAAATCAAACAAGAAAGTAGCAGAAGACTACATAAAATAAAATACCATTGGAAACAATGGAAAAAATAGTCAACCAAAATAATTGCCCGTACTTGAAAAGTTCAGAGGAAGTTTAAAAACAAGGCTAGGAAAAGGGCAGTCCAGATCAAAGCACCAGAGATCTTTCAAAAGACCAAGGGCCCGTTTGGATGGGTTTTTTGGATAAAAAAACACCTTTTTAATGCAAAAAAAAAAGTTTTTTTAATTAATTTATGTGTTTAGATAACATTTTTTTTAAAAAGCACAAGTCACAAAAAAAAGCCAAAATGCTGTTTTTTTTAAAAGCTCCAATTTGGAGCTTAAAAAAAACACTACAAAAAAAACACTTTTTTTAAAAGCCCATCCAAACGGGCCCCAAGTCAAAGATTACATTGTTATTTATTTTGTAACTCTTAACAGTTATACAGTCCTTAGTGTGCTAGACAAGAATATTGCTATAGGAAAGTAAAAGTCCAAATAATCTATTGAAAAAGATTTACCAAAAAAAAAACAGAAAAGAGGGAAGGAAAAGTAAACGTTAATTTTCATCTCAATTCTGGTGAATTAACGCATTATAAATTCATAGTTATGCAGACAGTAAATGGCATGAACATAAATCCATCCTCCAAAGGCTCACCTCAAGTCACTAATTGTGGCAGATGATTCTTCAACCCCATCACCTAACACAGGGAACATGTTCAACACTTAGAGCAAAGAACAAGCAAATATACCATAACAGTGCCTTCGTAAAAGGATTTCTATTTTTGGTGAGTGTAGAGGCAGGCTTTGAGGTCATACTCGTACATTTCAGAAGACTATCTAATTTTCACAAACAGGTACTAAAAGTAAACATAATCATATACATAGAATAACAAATATCTTCATTTGTTTCAAGGGGCAGGGAGCAACATTCTCATTGATGGAACCCAGCATTATGGGGGGAAAAAAACATTAAGGAAAAAGAAGATAACCTTCAGAAGGAAATTGGCGAATAAAACTTTTTAAGTCTGGGCCACCAACTTTTCCTGAACGAAATACAAATCCGTCAATAAATGCAAAATGTAAGCGATGAAGAAGATTGGAAACCAATAATACTTCAAACACCTACCAGCTCTTAAGGGTTTGCCCGTACTTCCTTCTTTGGCTTTCCTTTCCTCCTCTTCCTTTTTAAGCACTATGTGAAATTTAAAACAAAAGGCGTTTGTTAAGGGCTCTGAATATAATTAAGACAGAAGTGAAGGTACGATGATGGATATACCACTTCCAGAATTAATATTATTAAACCACAGGAATAATACAGAGTCCTTTCCCCGTGAAGTAAATCAGAAGCAATATAAACTGATGGGTGACATTGGGTACACCAAGCTCCTCAAAAAAGCTGATGAACAGTTCAAAAAGTAGACAGTAAGACTCAACTCTCACCCTCACCACCCTCCACGTACAGAGACATAAGTTCAGAGTAATGAAGAAAAATGAAAAACCTGCCTCCCAATGTGCTGCTCTGATACCATGCTGATTTGGGAGGAAAAGATTCTAATTTATCAATTTTTAAGAGCATATTACATCATACAATACCATATATACACAAAGCAGACCTCGAGGAAATAAAAGCCAATCAAACGTAATAAATGCAAGCTAATAAATATTAATAAAGTTATACAACTAGTTAGAATAAAAGCAAGATATTTCCACAATCCAATTCTATACTAATGATACAAATTATATGCTAGTTACATTAATGAGATAATATTCTCATTGCCCTCATCTTTTCAAGTTCTATTTGAAGTTGCTTCATATCCAAGGTGTAGAGGATAGCGTGGCTCTGGATACCACTGATGTAGAATAAATGTTGCGAATGAGAGGGAAAGAGGGAGAAAGGAGGAGAATGAGAGAAAGATCAAACAGAGAGGATGACGAGAGAACTAGGATAGATATTATATTCTGAAAGGACCCTATTTGATTGTAAGACCCATGCAAGGAAACCTGGGAAGACACAAACAATACAAGCAAAAGGGAAAGAAGCTTTTTAAGGTTGCAGGGCTAACTTTTATGTTTGCCAACTATTTTGGGATAAGGGTAGGATACATAGCTGTTCTTTAGGGTGGCTTTTTGGGTACTGTGAAAGGTGCTTTTTGACTATATTAGCTGTTGAGAGGATTGGGGAAGGTAGGCATTATTTTGTATGAGAGTTTAGTGAGGAGAGGGGATCAGGTTCTGCCTATGACCTGAAACTTTCTTGGCTGAGGGAGTGGTTTGCTCTTTTCAGATTGTGTAATCCTTTAGGATATTAGCTGAGTAGGAGAGGGGGACGGTTCTGGAGTGCAGACCCGTGTCTTTCTTGGCTGTGGGAGCATTTTGACTCTCAACAGATTATTGTAATCATTTTGTGTCACAGCTGGTGTGTTTAATTAAACCAGTATTTCAGATACTAATTGGGGGTGGTTCCTAACATATTCCATTCAACTTATTATTATTCTAATAACCTAATTGCAGTCTACCCAACCCCTCCTATTTATGAGCCTAAAGATCCATTTGACTAACTCTAACCAACTCTCTTGCTTTTATAACAATCATTAATCATATATCAAATATATAGCCAAATAATTAATATATATTAATGAATTTCATCACAATAGAATTATTACACACAAAACTGACAATAACAAAACAGCAAAGCATTGAAAAAAATTATAAATATCAGTTAAGGGAAAAAGCATGCCACATACAAGAAACATTCTGTCTGACACGTTCACGCCTTGCTTCCAACTCCGCCATTTCCTAGGAGGAATTAAAACGAAACATTGTCAACCAATAGCAAAAATTACTTTAATAATGAGCTATTGCAAAGTCTTCACTTCTCAAATGAACAACAAGAACCTTTAATAAGAACTAATCTCAGATGAAGCTCTAAAGTCTAAATTCAAAGTATCCTAACTCGCACAGTTAATCACATAGTCCAACAAAGCCCATCCGCTAAAGAAAGAAAGACCGACCTAGAGGGTCAAAAAGCAGGGGGGGTGATGCCTTTGTTCTTCGAGGAGAAAACCCAACTCTTATAATAAATTGATTAATTTAGATTCACTTAAAATCATTTGTATTCAGATAAAGCAATGGCTTTTGCCCAAATTATTCCAATATATATATAGATTACATTCTAATAAATGAAGAGGTCTCTTACTGAAACATTTAACAATAAACAAATCTTTCTAGGGTTAGTGAAGTGGCACAACAAATGGAAGTGTGTATGGCTTCACTTCCACTCTTTCCTCCGATACCTTCTCTTCTCACTTTCTATCTTTCTTTTACTTCATAGGCACTTTACAATCTTCTCATTTCAGATATCAAAATTAGAATTTAATGAATCATCCCAAGTTGAAATGCCTCTGAAATAAAAGGGACACACAAGGAAGAGAGTGTGAGAGGGCTCTTTTTCCTATTTTCACATCCACCCTCTCTTTTCTTTCTTTCTCTCCCTTATTTAACCCAAAAAAAAATTGAAGCTTCTAATTTTAGATAATCCAATTAGATACATTTGGATCCTTCTAAGTTCAACTGCCTCTAAGCCAAAGTACATGAAAATATGACACAAGTCAGTGTCTGTATGGGATCCACGTCCTCTCTTTCCACCCACTTTCTCTTTTCTCTCTACTCTTACTTCAGAAAAACATTAATAGCTCCTAACATCATAGGAATCACATACCAATTTAATGAAATTGGATCCAATGAAAATTGTGGACTTTGAGAGAGAAATATAATTCTTAATTAATCTCTTAATCATAAAGAATACATATAGGCCTTTATATAGGAAAACAGAAGAGAAACTTAGGGACTAAGATAAATTACAATAAAGGCTAATAAAGTTTATATAATTAGGATCCTATAATCAAGGAGGACAATAATCAAGAGATCCTAATAATAAAGTTGATTTATTTCCTAATATTCTCACACTCCCCTCAAGTTGGATCATGGATGTTAATCATGTCCAACTTGCTTATACAACTTTATACTACTGACACTCCCCTGTAGGCTTGTACTTCTTGAGTCTCAGAGGCCCATCGAGTTGAGTTTAGGATGACGAGACCAGTCGTCGGACAAGTTGAGGATGACGGGACCAGTCATCGGACGAGTTGAGGAGCACGATGACAAAAGAACTACCACCAACAACACTGAAAGGCTCGACGACGATGACAGTGTCGAAGAGGAGTTGATGAAGAACTGTGCTCACGAGTTGAGGACGACGGGACCAGTCGTCGGACGAGATGAGAGGCACGATGACAGAGGAACTACCACCAACGATGATGTTGATGAAGAACTGTGCCGCAAACATTACTAGGGTTGAATATTAGCTGTGTTCCATAATCAGAAAAC
Organism: Acacia pycnantha; assembly: GCA_025563575.1. NCBI lineage: Eukaryota > Viridiplantae > Streptophyta > Magnoliopsida > Fabales > Fabaceae > Acacia > Acacia pycnantha. Next base: position 1,316,452 of record JAMWYP010000189.1, on the reverse strand, counting down.
GACGATGTCACCGGAATCTGGAAAGTCTCACCGGAGATCTCGCTGGAAAATTTAAACAGTTACCAAAAGCTTCAAAACTCACGGATCAAGCCGTAAATGAGAAGAGAAGGCCGAAACAAGAAATTTCAGGCGAAACGAACTTCCCACGCGTCGTCACAACGTCATTGCTGGCGAAGCACGTGTACACCACGCGCCGTCACCGAGGCGTCGGACGGCCACCAAAGTAACAGCGGACGCCGATCTGAGGACGGAGAGAACGATGGGCTGGCGCGTGTACCGAGAAACGGAACGTGGCAGAATGCAAAATATCTCCTCTCTCTCTCACTATTTCTACTTCAGACGGAGCACTCAACCAGAAAATTGAACCCAGACACAAACTCAGGGAACCAGGGGCGGAAACCCTAGTTCTGATACCATGTGGACTTTGAGAGAGAAATATAATTTTTAATTAATCTCTTAATCATAAAAAATACATATAGGCCTTTATATAGGCAAACAGAAGAGAAACTTAGGGACTAAGATAAATTACAATAAAGACTAATAAAGTTGATATAATTAGGATCCTATAATCAAGGAGGACACTAATCAAGAGATCCTAATAATAAAGTTGATTTATTTCCTAATATTCTCACACTCCCCCTCAAGTTGGATCATGGATGTTAGTCATGTCCAACTTGCTTATACAACTTTATACTACTGACAAAAATAAAGTGCTTGATTAATAGTGTGTAATGGTGTGCAATAACACCTATTTTTCTCCATCAAACTCCGCTGATCTCTCTATCTCTTCCTTATTTAGAGGCACTTTACAGCTTTCAATTTTAGATAATCCAAGTCTGAATTTAATTTAAAATTACTTGTATAATAGTGTCAATTAGCAAAATCATGAAATTAGATGTTAAAGAAACATAAACAGCATTTTCTGTAGAACACTTTGATGTGCTGGAAGGGAACAGAAAAAAAATCGTAGAGTAACAAATTTGCTTGAATTTACCTCTGGGGTTGGAGCCTGTTTACGCTGCCCATTCAACCAACATATCCATTCAACTATAACAATTAAGCAGAAACCATTCATAAGAATAGAAATAACATGAGGCTGCCAAAGTCAGGTATAATTTCTACAAAAATATCATGCATATCTAATGTTGAGGGTTAAGCAATCAGCCTTTGCAACAAAAGGCATGAAAATAAGTTGATAAAAAGAATTATTGTTCAACCTATTGTAGTGTTTTAGAAGATACACATTATATCCAATAGTTAATCCAGTGATACAGTTGAATAATAGCACTTTACCTGGAAGAGTAGTAGAATCCACCTCTCCCTTAAACATCACCCATCTTTTCTCTTTCACTAGTAAACCAAGCCAAGGAAAGGGGGAACAAAGAATGAGACAGATTTTCTGTAAAATATACTTCGTTTATTAAGCAAATTAAATTATCAAAGACAACACAATTTGCAGAATGACAAGAATTTTAAAATTACAACATCATGCACACGTGCCTCATCGAAGAGTTAAGTAATTTATGGTAGTTTTCCAAGTCAGAGACAAATGTGCTAATTTTGAGATCTTCTAATTTTGATAAATATTCCCCTCTTAAAAGATTTCGTAAATCTCTCATCTTTGAAAGTTCAAACAAATGGTAAAGGAGTAACCTTGTAATAAAAAACGTCAGTTTTTAACATTATAAGAAGCTATGCCAATTGCAAGATCCACCAGTCGAAGACAAACAAGGGAGGCCACTTATGCTTTTTTTTTTTTTTTTAATACACGCCAGTTATGCTATTACACCTTAAGTATAGTTAGACAAATGTTCCCAGGGAATTCTAGAAGAGATCTAAGTAAGGATTTCAGATTTCATGAGTCCAAGCTGATAGCATGAATTTCTTTCTGAGCTGATAGCTACGTGTCCCAGACTCCCAGGGACATATTTGAACTCAAAATCCGATGATTCAAAAATAAATAGATAAATCAATTAAATCGAGCTCTCAAGTAAATAATAGAGTTCAATTGCTAGACAATAATACATAGGTTTTAGGAAGTACAATTCGTAAGTGCGAATGCATCACTACATATTCACAATAATAGCCAATTAGCCATAGCCATTAAAAAAATATGGATGGTACGAGAGAAAGGATAGAAACCCACTTACTGACACCATCGATCTCTTCTTTTCTGGCAAAGTATCTGTTCCCCGTTTTGTCAACTCCAACTTGCGTTCGATTGCTGAAAAACCCAGCAATCCTTGCGAGAAGCCTAGACATTTCTGGCACACATTCAAATGTATTCAACTGCCATAAGCATTCTGGCGCCAAGTTAAGGTTGGAAACGGCAAAACTTGAATAGTTACGGCGAATAGGGTCGCGTGTGCCGAAGAAATTGGAAATCTGGAGTTTGTCTTCAGGGGCACTTTGTTTTGTCCTTCAATCCGGTTCGAATCATCATTATGAATTTATGATCCGGTTCAGTCCAATGGCTTTTTTTTAAAAAAAAAAAAATTACTTTTTTTTTTTTTTTTTGAAATAAAGGGGTATACACTAAGGGTGAAAATAGACTCTAAACTTTACCTAAATAGATCTGGGTTTACAACAGATATTTAAAGTCGGGCCTGTATTTAGGCTTTTTTTGGCTTGAACATAGACTTTCAATATGAAGCTACTATTATTGGGAGGGTCGTCATTGCCACTGCAAAACCTGAATCCGGATTAGTCAAAATTGAAGGTTCTGATGAACCGGGTGGGATACAAAAAAAAAAAGGCATGAAGATGGTTTAAACCTATTTAATATGTAGGCTTTTAAATACTTTTTAAAATATATACATCTAAATTCATATATAGCCCTTTAAACATATTTACAATTCTACATTATGTATTAAAAGCCTAACATTTATTGTCGTCGTAATATAAAGGTTTCTTTTCCTTATTAAACCTTTATATTAAAAAAAATAAAGGTTTAATAAGGAAAAGAAAAGAATGCTTAGTGACAAAAGTTGTTCGGGCAAGTAGGAATAAGAAAAATCAATCTCTTGTTAACTAATGACATGTATTTTCTAAAATTGACCAGCTATAACAAGTAGAATGTAAAGTCAGATTTTACTTCGTTTACTTTTCCCATATAAATTGAGACAAACTCCTCCTATTGAGATTATATATTTCATTTGACTTTAAAATAAACTTGTAGCAATTATTAAATTTAAGTGAACTGCACAAATCAGGGGAGAGGGAATGAGTTAGCATTATCATCTCGAGCGATCGAAGAGAAAAGAGGTAGGGGTGAATGATTGATGTGAATATAAGGGTTTAATGCGTCAATGACGATGAGATATGAAATTTTTAACTTAAGATTAAAGCTAAGTTGGTAAATTTTTAAATTTTTTATAAAATTATTTATGTGATATTGTATATAATCATATAATAGTACAAATTAAAAAAGTTAAATAGCACATGTGTGTAGGCTTTTTTTGACTACGCCTTATGAAGATAGGTTTAACATGTTTATCTAAATAGACCTGACAATAGATATGAGTTTGAACCTGATCTATTTACTAAATAGGTTAGACAAGCCTTTATATAGACTAGGTCGTAGGCCTTTAACTATTTTCACCCTTAGAGGCACTAATGGCATGAGATTACAAGCAGAATCGAACATTTGACCTCCTACTTAAAAAGGAACTCTCAAACTACTAAGCTAAAAGACCTTTGATTTTTTTATTTTACTCTTGAAATTGGGTAATATCAACATATTGGGTTTAACGAAGTGGTAGTTCCTAATTTCCTCACAAAAGCAAACTAAGTTGGAATAGAGAGTTACAACAAGGCAAATTAATAAAAGAAGTTTTTTTAATACATAAGATGACAAAACGCCTACATTATAAAAGAAAAGAAACTACACATAAATAAAAATTAATATCAAACACTCTTAATCAATCTGAGACCTTAAATTGCTAGGAAAAGTATCTAAAATAGTAGAATTAGAGATGCCCATCTTATCCAAAGCGTCTGCTACTATGTTGAATTCTCTGGGAATGACTCAAACATCAACCTGCCAATCCATATGGAGCATCTCCCTAGCCCTCATTACCAGATTGCTTCCTATGATACAAGCATTATCTAAAATAAGATTAATGACCTCTTCGGCATCAGGCTCTAAAATTATCTTTTTAAGACCTAGATCCCAAGCCAATTGTAACCCTTCAACTACCGCTCATTCTTCTATAGAATGAGATCGACAATCACCAATCAACCTAATGAACCCCACAAACCAACTGCCCAAATGGTCTCTCACCACTCCACCACAACTTGCTTTAGAAGTTTGTAAAACCATCGCGCCATCCACATTCAATTTGAACCAACCATAGGAAGGTTTTTCCCAACCCAGAATTTGTCCACTGTACTGGTTGACCGAAGCATTCTCATCATCAGTAGGAAAAATAAATCTAGACTAGATCATTAAAATAGTGACAATTGGATTACATGGCTTAATAAAATGACAATAAAAAATACATTGGTTTTCCATTCCTAGAGCTTCTAAATAGCTACCCTAAAGAATAAACTCCAGCGCCCTTCTCACTTGGGGCCTACCTAGTTATTTAGATTGAATATCAACTAGCCCTGTAAATTCAAAGAGAAGAAAGAGGAGACATACCTGATTTTAATCAGCCCTATCCACATGGTTTTGGCATACAAGCAATCTCTCAAAATATGCAAAATGTCCTCTACCCCAGCATTGCATATACCACACAAAGCTGATGAATTCGACCATGAACCGTGCCATAAATTAGTTGGTAACTTATTTAAGGAAGATTTCCTCATAAATACTCAGATTCTTTCATCTCTTCATTTCCAAATATCCTTATAGAGTTTATCCTTTAAAGGTTAAGGGCTTGGGCTCAATGAGGAAGTAGTCATGCTTAAGAGAAAATCTCCCATCCCCAGATACACCCTAGACTAAACAGTCATTCTCAGCTTCTGCTCTGGGTGGTAAAAAAGCTGCAAGTTTTTGTAATCCTACCTGTGAGCTTCTCAACATTCCAGATCCCCCACTACCCAATCTGTAACAAACAAGTTTTCTTCCTCCTTAGACAATGATCTTAAACAGAAATCTTGAAGCCTTATACCCGCATCAACCCAGCAATCATTAAAGAAATTCACCACATTCCCATGACGGACATGCCATTTTGTGCCTTGATTGACCACCTCTTTATGAGAACAGATAAATATCCATAACCTAGGAGTTCACATTCTTCTTATGTGCTCATATCTCTATTAGAGGTATGAGCAATTTATTTATTTATATATATTGTATTTATTTAGATTTAAATTATATATTGTTTTCTGATATGTTTTTTACATCTAGTATCTCAAATTAATTAGTTTCAAGTTTTGCATTTGCCTGTAACACCAGTATTATAAAAACTAATTAATTTGAGATACTGAATGCAAAAAACATCTCAGAAAGCCGCATATAATTTAAATATAAATAAATACAATATATAAAAAATAAAAAAATATGCTCATACCTCTAATAGAGGTATAAGTACATAAGAAGCACATAATTATATACACATAATGTGGACTCATAACCTAGAGTCCCCTGGCCTATAGGATAAAAGAGACTCATTATCTCTCAACATATACCGCTGCAAAAAAAACCTTGGTCCATAAACCCTTTTCACCATTTAATAAATTTCATGCCAACTTCGCTCCACAAGTCTAATTCACTAAGCTCAGTCTTCTAAATCCTAGGCCTTCATACTTCTTGGGTTTCGTAATTAGATCCCATCACCATTTATCAACATTTAGCTTGAATATAATTGTTTTTAATAGAAGAATATATGTGCAAAAGTTGAAGTCAAAAAGTAACCCCATTTAGTGCGTGATGATTATGGTTACAATTTTTATCATCCTTCCCAATAAATATTTTTTTTTTTATATGAAAAAAGTTTTGGAGGGGTTCGGCATTAGTCCCCCACCAAGGCCAGGGCACGGCCCCGGGCTCTTTGAGCACTTAATGAGGATTTACAAGATTGCCTACCAAAAGAGTCTCAGCGACAGCAGCGGGGATCGAACACACATCCCTTTGGGACTTGAACAAATCCCTTACCATCTATACCAACTCTCTTTTGGCTCCTTCCCAATAAATATTGTTTTTGCTTCCCTCTAATTTCTCTAATAAGTTTAGCCTGTTAAGCTGATCTACAAACCCCACTAATAAAAGCAGGCAAGGCTAAAGAATTAGGCCTTGGGCTTGGCCCACTTAGCCTAGCCCAACCTGCTTTTATTTTTCTTTCTTTTTTAAAATGTTAAAGTCTTAAAATTAAAATCTTACTTCCCTTTCTTCTCTACTTTATAATTTGGGTCTTTTTTTTTTTCAAATGACAGGAATAATATCAGAGATAAACTTCAAAAGTTGATGTTTTGTCAAACCAAGATTCAAATATCATAATGGATAATGAAAATGAATAGAATTCTTCCATTTTCAGATTGTGCGCTTGGTTATATCTATTTGACGATTTACTTTGACTTGTGACTTAGGATTTTCCTTTTAAATGCGTGTTTTCATTTCTCAAAGTCATTCATGTTATGCTTTGGAAAGTCAAGTCTAGACATAGGAGCTTATTTTAAGAAACTTTGATCAATTTGAAAAGTAAAGGTAAAAAACTTAAGAGAAAGTGAGCCGTCCCATTTAGGTACTAAGCCAACATCAAATAGATCGTCTTGATTTCTAATCTTGGTCAAGGAGTCTTGGTCAATTACGTGTAACCTATGAATATGATAAGTTAAATTATGCAACAATATACTCCCCCGGTCCTAATTATAGGAGCAAATTTTGGAGTTGGTTTTGATCCTAATTATAAAAGCAATTTTTAACTTTTGTCATTTTTTTCCTATAATACCCCTATTTATAGTTATTATTATGAGCATTTATATATATATATGTGTGTACATATATGTATATTCGTATTTATGTATATATATATGTGTAGATACACACACACACATATATAAACATGTGTGTGTGTGTGTGTCTGTATGTATGTATGTATGTATGTGTGTGTGTGTGTGTGTGTCTATGTATGTGTGTGTGTAGATATATGGGTGTGTGTGTCTCTATGTATGTAGATAGATCTATATGTATACACACATATATATACACATATATGTTTATATAGCAAGACCATTATTTCAATTAGAAAGCGTGTGGAAATGAAATTAGATCTATATGTATATACATGACTATATAAAAATCAATTAATATTTAATATACATATATACTAAACCAGTGGCGGAGCCACGTTATTTTCTGTGGGTGCAAGTGCACCCATAAAAATTGTGGTTGTTGAGTTTTTTTTTTTTCTTTCTTTCTGACTGCTGAGTTACTATATATCTTAGTATAAACACCCATAATCCCATCAAAACATAGGACATTATTATATAGTGCTATGAGGCCCATTGGTGGTTTTATTTTTATGGGCCCCAAGCTTTACTACCCGCTGTCAAAGCTAACGTTTTACTTTTTTAGTATGACGTTTTTTTTAATATGACCATCTGATTAAATTAAATATAAATATTATCAGACTTAATTAACATAGTTTTCTCAAAAAAAAAAAAAAAAATTCTACAGTCACATGTACTTAGCTTGTAGAGTTCCTAGAGCAACTCCCCTGCATAAAATAGAAAGTGTTTGTAGGTGTTTGGTGTTGAACCTATTGAAAGTGTCGTGCTCTCTGGTGGACAGTTTGGTGAGTTATAGCATTTGTTATACTCCTTTACTTCTTCGTTGATAGTTGACTTTTTAATATCCTATCACATATGACAAACCATAATAATTTTTCCTTGCATGTTGCTTTGGAATTTGATTGTGTAACATCTAGGTATCTATATGCCATGAGATTAGAGTATATTGTTATGTTTAAATTGATTTCCTCAGAAATACTTTTCAATTGAACCCCATTTCTATTCCTAAACTTTATGAAGGAGTGGGTTGCCTTTTATCCTCCTTAAAAAAAATTTCGGGCGCGCTGCCCCCGAACCCCCAAATCCCATCATTAATTGTGCACCCACAAACTTAAATTCCTGGCTCCGCCACTGTACTAAACTAATATGTCATGGATGTCTAATGTAAGACAAATTAGAAACACTTATAATTGGGACAACTTGTGTCATTTTAAATTTATATAAGGACATTTTAGGAAAATAAGTAAAATTAACTAATTTAACTTCTCTCCTTAATTCTCCCAAAATCGGTTAAATTGCTCCTATAATTAGGACCGGAGGGAGTAATATACTATCTCTAGTCTTAATTATAAGACCTATTTGATTTTTTTAGAGATTAAAAGAACTAAATAAATTACTTAATAATATCATATGTTGTGTATTCTTAGATTATATATTAATTTATTAGTCAAACTAATTGGTTTGAAGAAAAAAATAAAAAAAGATACTCTAAAGTAATTTAATTAACTTCCTTAATCTCTCCAAAAAAAATCAATTAGGTCTTATAATTAGGACTGGTGCAAATATCTTAGACAGATTCTAAATTTGCAACCTTTTTTTTTGCTGGTGTACATGTTTTTCTTATTCAAAGCAATTATATTTGAGATAATGTGGATACATCTCTCAACGAGAATTCAAATTTTGGTTTAAATTGGAGGTTCACACGTCAAGAATAGTTGTTTCAAGATGAACACTAGATGAGTTTTGGGGTGAACATTCAAGTAATAACAAGCGATAAGGTTGTACCAATGACTCAATATTTTTAACCAAGAAATGACAAAGTTGATGTGTGATGGTATATGAATTTTTCTACCCAACTAATTTATGGAAGTGGCGTATAAAAATTTAACACTAACAATTTATTTGCTTTTTTAAAAGCATGGACGCCTAAATTTGTTGAAATGAAGTTTGGCCATGGCCAAATTTATTGACATTTTCTGACCTAAATGGTACGTTCCCATCAAGATAAACTGTACTAGATGAATTTGGATTCAATTGAAAGATTTGATTACTTAGCCAAGCAACAATTGTTAGCGTTAGATACCATTCATGATATTTCTTTGTTTTTTTATATGATTACATGATTGAGTTAGATTTAAACATTGTCGGTCTAAGATAACTTTCTCAAAAGTGTTTTTTTGCAGTCATGTATACTCAAACTCGAAATTTCATATTTGTTACGAAATAATATAATAGTATTAATATATATATCTGAAATCATGGAATTGTAATCAGATCTCATATAATTAGGGATACACATATAATCATCATTATAAGCCATTATGTATAGGCTCCTCCCTCTTATATAAATACTCATATGTTTATCATAAATAATACAACTTTCTGATTCATTTCACTACAATATTTAAGCAGTCAAAACCCCTTTTCACTATAACCAATTTACGCCTGTTAGTTTTCTCGGTATATCTTTTTATATTTGATATCTAATACCCACTATAATTTGGTTAGATTCATGTATTATTAAGTCTAATTAAAATTAACTTCTTCAAAAGTGTATCTTGCATTTACATAAACTTGAAATTAAAACTTTGAGTTAATTAAGTCGATAGTTCCTTCCACTGTGACCAACGCCTCTAAGTAAAATCTTGATATTCTTATTCTTTTTTTAAGAGACATCCTTATTTGAGACACTATTGAACATTAACCATGGATACCTCTTAGCCGTGGAATTCAAAAACACAAGCAAGAAGGGGGAATAGTGCCCCAAGTACAAACATTTAATATCTTTGCGTTTGAAAACTTGCGTGCCAAACTTGTCAAGATGAAGTGATGCGAATATAGAGTCTAAAAACTTCAAAGCCCTTAGCATACCAAATAAAGGTTTTGCAGTTGGATCAAGGAATGTATTTTTATGGTATTAAAATAAACAATACTATTCCTAAATCATAAATAGTAAAAGGAAAATTTGAAAACTCGTTTTACACACTTGGTCCAACATTCAAATCGTGCAGCATTTAAATATATGTTAGCTTTAAAATATAATGCTGGTGTAGACATAAAGTAAACCAAGTACATGCATTTGCGGTGCAAAACTATGGTCCACAAATAAAATGATATCTCAAATAGTGTGTATATCTAATTTTAGCGATGTATAATGACATTCACCTAGTTGTTTACACATTTATTGCTGCCTTAGAGGAGAGGGTCATGACCCAAAGCAAGTTAGGTTAGGTTAGAATTGCTTGCCATAGGAGAGGATTCTCTCATAAGCAACTTTTTGCTCATCCCTCACAGTCTGATCTTGACCCTCGAAATCTTGATCCAAGGGTTCAAAAGAATTTTTTAAAAAATCGCGCGCGATATAAATTACCGCACGCGGTTTTTTTAAAAATTCTTCTGGACCTTTGGGTCAAGATTTCAACGGCCAAGATTTATAGATAATGAGGGATAGACAGAAAGTTGCTAAGGAGAGAAACCGGACCCTGCTTGCCACTGGTCATATTTATAAATAAGATTAGAGTGATATGTTACTACCTCACATTGCATGGCATCACTCATTGATATTATTTGGTCATAGTTTCTTGGAAAGTGAAATTTGATCACTTTCATTATAATCAACATTATTGTGAGTAAAAATGAAACAATGCTTTGAATAAGACTATACAAGACTTGTAGTTAATGTTAAGAAACATGTAGCATCCAACCTATGACATCTCCACTATAAAAAGTCTTAGGCTAATGAATGAACTAAAAGAAAGAATGGACTTAGAGAACATGACATTGAGTCACATGAGACAATGCATTTGAGATTCGACAATTCCCCCAATGCACAAGTACAAAATAGCTTTTTTTTTTCATTGATTAGTTTTGATTTTGTTGTTTGGAGGTTTATGAATGGAGCGGTTTTGTCCTTCCATTAACCGATTACACCACAGTTAATTAACCTAGCGTTTTTGTGAACATAGCCTATAAGAGAGACTAGTCTAATCATGTAAAGGGCATTAGTTTATGATAGTTTATGCTTTCTGCTAAATTTTGCTGCTAAGAACTCATTCAATCCTGGAGAGTGCAACATTATAGTATACCTTTTGTAACAAAATAACTCTTAAGGATAATGTTTTAAGACACGAATTGAACCAACTTATTTTCTATCAGGATCACCAACAACAAAAAAATTCCCACACGCAACAAGAAGGTCATAACATTAAACACCACGTCCTTATAATGAGTAGTTATGTTGGAGCTAACTAGTTGACCCAACATAGAGCATTTAAACCAAAAGCCAAGGGGGGGGGGGGGGTTTGTTAATGAGGCAATTTGGAGTCTAGATAGAGAACAAAGAGGGAACGAACACAAGACTTAGGCCTAACGAGGAATAGGTCAAATTAATCCTCACCTCTATGGATATATTGGTCTGTATAGACGTGAACGTTATCCCCTTCTAAAATTCAGGCGACAACCAGGATTTCAAAATAATAACGAGTACTTCAATTTTTATCATTCAAATTTGAAGTGCACTATAGAAAGGACGTTTGGAGTCTGGAAGAATAGGTTTAATATATTGCGAGATATGCACTCTCATAGCTTTGAAACTCAAATCCACATAGTTTGTGCAAAAATGGCTATACACAATCTCATTCGGAGATTTTCCCAAACTGATGTGGATTTTTTTCAAGCTGGCCAAGGAGATATGGGTAATGAAGATAATAATGATCCACTTGATGAAGGATCCATACATTCTCTTCACCACTTATGAATCGTCTTCGTGATAGAATCAAAGACAAACTTGTTAGGCATAACAATAGGAGCAATTAACAATGTATTATTTGTATGCATCCTATTTTACAAATAATTTTATCCATTAAATATATTTAATTAAGGACTTTATTGTTTATTAATTTTTCTAGCAATCATTTAAACTTTTTTCATATTAAAATCAAAAATTTTATCTTCAATTATCTCAATATATACAACTACTACGTATATGTAGTATTCAATATGATTCATGCATTTTTAAGTTATTTTCCATCTCAATAATTGACTTTTAAAATAATAATTCAAACACTCATCAGTTTAGAAAAACTCCACTTCTGCAAAAGTCAAACAGAAAATCTAAACACAAATTACATTTATAACCTGACTTTTTTCCTACCAGGTTTCTACAAAAGTCAGATAGAAAATAAGTCACCACCCTCGTCACCAACCCAAACAGGCTCATATATTATAATCAGCATTACTGTGAGTAATAAATGAAACAAAGCTTTGAATAAAACTATACAAGACTTGTAGTTAATGTAAAGAAACATGTAGCATCTAAACTATAACATCACCGCTATAAAAAGTCTTAGATTATTGAATGAGCTAAAAGAAATAGTGGACTTGAGAGCATGACACTAAGTCAAATTAATGAGACAATGCATTTGAGATTCTACGATTCCCCCTTGAGATAATTTTGTGAACATCCAAAATTATTCATGAGTACAAAAGAGCTTTTTCATTAGTTTCGATTTTGTTGTTTGGAGGTTTATAAATGGAGCAGTTTTGGCCTTCCATTAACCGATTACACCACAGTTAATTGCCTAACGTTTTTGTAAACATAGCCAATAAAAGAGACTTGTCTAATCATGTAAAGGGCATTAGTTTATGGTAGTTTCTGCTTTCTGCTAAATTTTGCTGCTAAGAATTCATTCAATCCTGGAAAGTGCAACATTATGGTATATATCTTTTGCATCAAAATAACTCTTAAGGGTAATGTTTTAAGACACAAATTGAACCAACTTATTTTCTATCAGTACCACCAACAACAACAAAATTCCACACGACGTCCTTATCATGGGTAGTTAGAGCTAACTAGTTGACCCAACATAGAGCATTCATAGCAAAAGCCAAGGGGGAGTTTGTTAATGAAGCAATTTGGAGTGTGGGGACAAAGAGGGAAAACAAGACTTAGGCCTAATGAGGAATAGGTCAAATTAATCCTCATCTCTAATTCCATCCCCTCCGAAATCTAGTCCATTATCCTAGAAAAAACTTTGGATCCACTTTGATATCTCCAAATGTAGTTCTCTTTTTGTTCCATTCTTTGAGAGCTATTCGCTCTGATCCTTAATATAAGACATATTTATTAAATTTCATTAAATTAAGGAAGTTATTTTAGTTAGTTAATATGTCATGTATTTTCTAAAACACCCTAGTAATTTCCTTTTATTCCCTCATTCCCTCTTCTTCTTGATTATTATTATTTTTTTTTTGGTAAAAAAATTTTAGGAAAGGGGTTGGGCTCACCCACAGTTCAAAGGCCCTCGCTTGGAGCCCAGTCCACAGGGCATACTGGCCAGAGAGTACACGTGTCTCCACCTCTACCAGCGTTTTCACTGCTTCCTAGACCCCTAAGATGTCTCCCCCAACGTCTTGACCAATGCAGGGATCGAACCCCCTCCCTTGAGGTGAGGAAGTCCGACCCCTTTGCCAGTTGAACCTAAGGACGATGGGTTCTTCTTGATTATTATTGAAAGAACATTAATATGGGTAAATTAGGAGAAAATTGACAAATAAGAAAACTATGTCTTCTATTTATGACCAAAATCATCTCCTCAAATATGTCTTATATTAAGAACTGGAGGGAGTATTACTTATGTCATTTTCTATTTTTCCAAATTTTCCCCCTACCAAAAATCATTGAACATTGCCATATTGTAGCAGAATTTACCAACTACAATTTTTCAATTCGTTGGTAGTGATGTCACAACTCTTAATGGATTTTTAAATCTTCTAAAATTAAAATTTATCCAAAATTAAAAAGAGGTTGATAAAAAATTGAAATTGTATAGAAAATTTATTGGATGTAGATCTCATCCCCCACATTGTATAAAGTTTGGACACTTTCATGATTTCTGAACAGTTCCTTTTACTGTACAGTTTATATTTATATTATTGATGATGGTGACTCATTTTGTCGTTTTCATTGTAGAAGTATTGCTTTTTTTTTTAAGCATAATTTTAGTGGTAGTAAAATTGATTCATATGCTTCCTTATCTCAAAAAAGATTTTTAAAACAATAAATAAAAAGCCTTATATTATTTCCTATAAAATTTGCCAATAATCTGGTAACATGCAGGCACCTTGTTATGAGAGGCCTCTTATTCATGTGACCAAGACAAGGCATCTTATCTAACAATATCTAAACATTATCATTTTATTAAAATGACTTTTTTCATAGAATCTATTCTGCTCAAAATATATTCTAAAAAGCATTTTTATCACTGTTTTTTCGGATACTATTCTCCAAAAGCTAATTCAAACGGGTTCAAGTGAAATTTGGTCACTTTCATTATAATCAACATTACTGTGAGTCATAAATGAAACAATGCTTTGAATAAGACTATACAAGATTTATAGTTAATGTTGAGAAACATGTAGCATTCAAACTATGACATCTCCGCTATAAAAAGTCTTGGCCTAATGAATGAGCTCAAAGAAAGTGTAGACTCAAGAACATGGCATTGAGTCACATGAGATAATGCATTTGAGATTCGACAATTCTCCCTTATGCACAAGTCAAATGTGGTCCTGTGTGTACTTTTACCATAGATAATTTTGTGAAAATCCAAAATTATTCAAGAGTGTAAAAGAGTGTTTTTCATTGATTAGTTTTGATTTTGTTGTTTGGAGGTTTATGAATGGAGCGGTTTTGTCCTTCTGTTAACCGATTACACCACAGTTAATTGCCTAACATTTTTGTGAACATAGCCTATCAAAGAGACCTATCTAATCCTGTCAAGGTCATTAGTTTAAGATGGTTTTTGTTTTCCGCTAAATTTTACTGCTAAGAATTCGTTCGATCTTGGAGAATGCAACATTATAGTATACTACCTCGGAAGGAGATACTCTCCTCTTTCATATACTGCTCATCCCTCATTGTCCTCCATCCTGACCGTTAAAATCTTGATCCAAGGGACCAGATTTATTTTTGTAAAAACCGCGCGCGGTTTTTTTAAAAATAAATCTGGCCCTTTGGATCAAGATTTTGACGGTCAGGATGAAGGACAATGAGGGATGGGCAGAATATGAGAGGGGAGAGAAACCGGACCCATACTACCTCCGGTCTTAATTATAGAAACATTTTTTTACACTACAAAAATGTTCTTATAATTAGGATCGGAGGGAGTACCTTTTTAATAAAATAACTCTTAGCACCCGTTTGTTACAAAGAAAGCTTGGGGAGGGAAAGGAAAGATCTCAATCTTCCCATGGATTTTGGGTGTTTGTTACACAGAAAGTCCAGTCAGCATCTTCCAGTGAGGGTCCATCTTCCCTCATTTGAGGGAAAATGCTTTCCATCCGAAAATGGAAGGAAAGCTGCCATCTACCCAGGAAAATGGTTTTTTGACAGATTTACCCCTGAAATTCAAATTTGACGGACTTGGCGGGAAAGATCAAATTTGGCGGGAAATTTCAAATTTGGCAAATTTTTTTTTTTCACGAGTTCGAATTTAACAATAATATATTTTTTAAAAATATATTTTAGCAAAAAAAATATTTTTCTTTTTATTTTGAATTAATTTCTTTTGAGGGTAAAATAGACATTTCCTAATTCTTTACCAACTACCACCTCTTCATTTTCTTCCTACCAAACAACTCAAGCCATCTCCCTTCATCTTTCAAATCTTCCTTTCCTTTCCTTTCCCTCCTCTAAAGTTCCTTTTCTTCCCTACCAATTCTTTGTAACAAACGGGTCTAAAGATAATGTTTTAAGACACGAATTGAACCGACTTATTTTGTATTTGTACCACCAACGACAAAAGAATTCCCACACGCAACAAAAAGGTCATAACATTAAACACCACGTCCTTGTCATGAGTAGTTAGAGCTAATTAGTTGACCCAACACAGAGCATTCAAACCAAAAGCCAAGGGGGAGTTTGTTAATGAGGTACTCCCTCTTTTGAGTGTGGATAGAGGACAAAGAGGGAACACAAGACTTAGGCCTAATGAGGAATAGGTCAAATTAATCCTCACCTCTAATTCCCTCTTCAAAAGCTAATCCATTCTTATCTTTAATATCTCCAAATATAGTTATCTTTCTCATCATACCTGCCTTTACCTAAGATATATTTATTTAATTTGATGAGATTAAGGAAGTTAGTTTAGTTAGTTAATATGACATATATATTTTAAAACACCCTAGTCATTTTCTTTTATTCCCTCATTCCCTCTCCTTCTTGATTATTATTGAAGGAGCATCAATAAGGATAAATTAGAAAAAAGGTAAGAAAACTATGTCTTATATTTACGACCAAAATCATCTCCTTAAATATATCTTATATTAAGGACGGAGGGAGTATTAGTTATCTCGTTTTCTATTTTTCCAAATTTTTCCCCTACCAAAAATCATTGAACATTGCCATATTGTAGCAGAATTTACCTCTAACTACAATTTTTCAATTCATTGGTAGTGCTACTAAGTTCAACAAAATATATTTAAAAAAGAGACTATCCTTCCAAGATGGGGTGGCACAACTCTTGGCTGTGTTTAGTTTGAAGGAGGGAATCTTCATTCCTTAATGTGAAAAGTCAGATATGACCATGATGTGAAATGTTTGTGCAGAAAATGATGCGAATTTATGGTCATAGCTGATTTTTCACATTAAGGAGGAAAGCTACCCTCCCTCCACTCCCATCAAACCAAAAATAGGCTTAATGTATTTTCAAATTCTTCTAAAATTAATGTATCCAAAATTAAAGAGGTTGATAAAAAATGAAAATTGTATAGAAAATTTATTGGAGGTAGGTCTCATCTACCACATTGTACAAAGTTTGGACACTTTCATGATTTATGAACAGTTCATTTTGCTATAAAGTTTATATTTATATTATGGATGATTCTTGACCGAAAAAAAATATTATGGATGATGGTGACCTGATTTTGTCGTTTTCATTGTAGAAGTAGTGCTTTTTTTAAGCATAATTTTAGAAGTCCTACTACGCAAACACCCAACTTCAAAAATTAATTCAAAAAAAAAAAATTTTGATTCATGTGCTTCCTTAGGTCAAAAAAGATTTTTTTAAAAAATAAAAAATAAAAAGCCTTATATTATTTAAGGGGAGCGCCCTTCTATAAAATTTGCCAATAATCTGGTAACATGCAGGCGCCTTGTTATGAGAAGCCTCTTATTCATGTGCCTATTCATGTGACCAAGACAAAGGCATCTTATTCACGTGCCTATTCATGTGACCAAGATTCCAGTTGTCCACGATAGCATGTCCCATGTAGAAGCATTATTAACCTTAAAATCTGTTTACAATTTATTGGGGGAAAAAAATTCTGTTCACTTTTTTGTCTTTCCACCGATAATACCGGTATTCCCACTTATCCAACCTAATTAAACAATTCACGAATACATGTCGTTAGTATAAAAAAATTACCCCTCATTTTTTCCTAAAATATCCTTTTAATGAGGGCATAAAATGTGTGAGAAAAAGAATGGAAAAAGTTTATGAATAATGAAGATGATGTGAAAACAAATTCATTAAAGTTTAAGATCGTACTATATACGTAGAACCAAACTATAATGTCCATCAAGAAAGTGTCCTATATTTAAGACAAAAGGGGAGTACTCGTAGTAATATGCAAGGTCATCAATGAAAAAGCGTGGTCCAATTCAATTCATTTGGCTCAAATGAACAAAGCGACACAAAGAAAAATCAGCAAACCCACTTAGCTGCCTGGTCCCCCCCAAAACACAAGGATGCTGAACATAATAGAAAAAAAAAGAAAAAGAAAATAAAAAAAAAAGGTATAATACAACACATCAAACGACTTCTTAGCTGTGAGAAAAGCTAACGTGCCTCCGATTGCCAGAAAAGGGAAAGCTATCAAAGTTGGGTAGCGAATGAACCAGAGGGGGCCCCACTAACAGAAACAACTCCTATCTCCTCCATACAATTTAATTAGACTTTACATTCACACACACCAAAGAGTGAGGCAATCTCACATGGCCACCCACAGGCACAACCTTGATAATTTCTTCTTTCTTCCCCAAATTCTTGTGTACTTTGCTCAAATACCCTTTCTAGCTTTTATTTTAGGCATCATAACTCAAGGCTGGGACCCCATCGTTTCTCCCTTCAATTTGCCATGTTACAGACATCCTTGCTTGATCTATTGTACTTCATGTGACTCCTTACAAGCTGACCTGCAGCAATGGCAGACATCAGAGATAGCTCTCCTGCCAAAACTGAACCAGCAACAATGGCGGCCAAGAGTCTAGCGTTCGATCCTGGTGACTCCTTGCTCGCGCCCTTCACACCCAATAAATTCAAGCAAGCAGACTGAGATGCTAGCTGAGTACCACCTCCAACTGTACCCACCTGAATGGACAACAAATAGTATTTAACTCTTGGGCTCTTAGCAATTATATGTCAACCAAGTAATCACCTATACAGATTAAAGCTAATTTACAGGATGCTCAATCACCTCAATGGAAGGCATGGACACTGAGATATGAAGGTCTCTCCCATCATTGACGGCTTCCATCATGGTTATGCAATGAGAGCTCTCAACATTTTGTGCTGGATCTTGACCAGTGGCTATAAAAATGGCAGAGACAATATTGCTGGCATGAGCATTAAATCCACCGAGAGCCCCAGCAACAGCAGAACCAGCAAGGTTTTTAAGCATGTTAAGTTCCACCAAGGCAGCCACATTGGTCTTCAGTACCTTCTTAACCACCTCTTCTTTAATAATTGCTTCGCAAACAACTGACTTTCCGCGCCCCTCAATCCAATTTACAGCAGCAGGCTTCTTGTCCGAACAAAAATTCCCTAGAGAATATAGGAAATGCACAACCGTTATGTTTCTATTAGAATAATCTGTACTTGGTGAAGTCCATGATTACATTAATAAAATAACTGAGAGTCGTGGATATATGATTTCAAATCAAATAAGGAAAGACAGTATGAAAGAAAAACTAACTGCCAATACATGTACAAAAAGGAGAACTACAATAAATAAATAGAAGATAATTATGACTATAAGAATGATGTGGGGCAGTATTGAGTTGCTGCATTTATATTCGCAGTCAACCAGCAGATAAATATAGTTTCTGGAAACAGAAGAAACAGATTTCAAACATGTAACTAAATCAACCGAAACATTGTTTTATTCTCAGAAAGTAATGGAGATAAGTCAGTTGAACATTAAAATAAAAGAAATCAAGCTCATACCAAGTTCAACTACTTGACGGTTAAAAAAGAGAATGATAAATGTTTGGTCATAGATAACACAAGACACCTCCAGAATAACACCATAATATAGCCTAGCACAAATAATTGCTTGATTCCAGCTAACTACTACAGCCTGACGAGAAAAATAATTGAAGAATGACATGGAAGGAACTGGACCACTGCCACAACAGATGCAAGGACACTATTCAAGAGAGTTAGTTCATACGAAATTTTGTATAGTTGAATCAATGACGTCATGCATGTTTGCAAAAGATCAATCTGGAGGTTCTAGCAAGTAGCAACAGAAGTGAGAAGGGGCAAGTTTTTTACCAGAGATGCCAATAATATCCATGTCCGGGAAATCATTTTGAAGGAAATCAAGAACATTCTGCACGCCCTTGGAAACCATGTTCATCCCCATGGCATCACCTGTGCTACAGGTGAATCTCATGTAAAGGTTCCTTCCGGCTATAGAACAATGAATACTTTGAAGCCTAGCAAATCTACTAGACCTGCACCAACAAATGATATATCTAAATTTAATATAATATAATTTGGAAAAATATCTAAAACTTGATCCACTCAATCCTTAAGAACGTTTTTGATTGTTTGTCTCAACTAAACCCAGATTCTTGTTTTTGTATACCTCATATTCATCACTTTTCCTGATGTTGAGACATTTAGAAGATCGCGAAACAAACAGCATTAGAACTCACCAAACATTACCACAAAAAAAAAAGGAGAAAAAATCGTCTCTACAAGACAAAATGATCAAATCTGTCAAAAGCCAAACTTTCGTAAGCAAACTCCTAGATGCGATGGGACTATTTGGGGTGCCCTTTTGATTTAGTAAAGAGACTTAAGCCAAAATAAGTCCAAACCAGTAATAATCCCCAAAAAAGTAAGTTATGCCAAGAACAAAAGTTTCGAAACGAACCTATTGAAAACGACGGACAAGGTATCAAAATTGAGAGGATCCTCCAGATAGAACTTCAATTCCGCAGCCCTTTTGGCCGTAGCGAACCTTACAACAGGCGCTCTGGTCATCCCATCCCTCAGCACTACGCTGGAAGCTCCGCCGGAGGCATAAATAGCTTTACAGCCTCTGTTCGTGCTCGCCACCAAACACCCCTCAGTGGTTGCCATTGGTATAGTATACTCAAATCCATCAAGCAACAACGGGCCAGCTACTCCCACCGGAATTTGCACGTAACCTACCGGCATTTCGCAGCACTGCCCCAAAATTGAATCGTAATCGAACCCATCCAACGGTAATCCCTGGAGAGATCTCCCAGACATCCTCTGCAAGGCCTCACGTCGAATGGCCGCCGCCCGCGTACAGTCCCCGAGCTTGGACTCGAGTGAGTACGATGGAATCGTACCATCTACCACAGACTGCACGATCTTCTCATCTTCCTCAGAGGAAAGAGACGAAACCAAGGGATCGGGATCCACCATCAATCTAGGAACCGGTTGCTCGATGACGAAATCACGGCGGGGGCGGTGGTTGTTAGAGCGAGACTCAGCAACAGCATCAGCCTCGCTGGCGTCGTCCTCGAGGTCCCAGACATCGTGAGAAGCACGCGAGATGAAAGACTGTACGAAGTCAATGCCGAAGAACCCGAGAAGATAAATAAAAGACGCGATGAGGGACACAATGGCCGCAATCTCAGACAAGGTAACAACGTGAAGAGGCGTAGAGTTCCGGATCTTGTCACGCCACCGGTGGAGGAGATAATACGCAACGGCGAAGAAGAGCGTGAAGAAAACAGCATTGGTAAGGTACAGCGGCAGAGGTAGGGCATCGGAAGCCTTAGGAGTCGGAGACGCGGCTCGATGGCCGCCGTTGGCGACCGCGGAGGAAGGCTTCTTCATGAGTTTTGGAGAAGAAGCGGCGGTGCCTTCGTGAGGGGGGCGGCGGCGACGATGCGAATCCATGGCGGATTCCGTCGAAGAGGGAAAGTTAAGAGAGAAGTATGCGGGAAAAACGTTTGAAGGACAGCGAAGAAATTGGAGAAATGAAAGAGCGATGTTATAGAGGAAGAAGGACACGTGTGAAGGAACACGGGCTTCGTGCTTACACGTATGGGCCTTTATAAGGCCAAGTCTGGTCCTTTGGGCATGTTTCACAGCTCATGCCGAATCGCTAGTGGCCCTCGTGCACTCGTTGAGCACCTTTAAATTTAGCGGTTTTTGAACGATGTTCCTTGAGAAAATTTGGTCAATCGATGCATTGGTTCTGAAAGACTGAAGGGATCTTGGTTATTGGCTTTATATAGAGTGTGATTCTTAAATCTAGGCTTCTATGAAGTTGCTAGGAAATACGCATGAAGCTATGTTGGGAGGTTTAATTTTGAAAAGTGGCAGTTTTTTTAGTCGTTTAGCTTCATTCGAAAATTCACCCTTTTGACAAATGATAGGCCAAAATTGAAGGATTTTACACCAGGGTAAATGGTCAAACTTTTATATGGAGGATCTTCAAGAATATGGTGGGGGTCAGTTGGAAGATATTCTTAGGTTTAGAATTCAAAATAGAAATCGTCTTTCTACGTAGCTTTGTGTTTATCAGGTGGAATCAAAAAGAGTTTGCGAAAATGGTCAGGAAAGTGAAGTTTCAAAGTTTTTGATTACGTGCTCTTTCTCATCGATAATTCAAATACTTATTCTGAGACTGATGAGGATAAAATATCATTGAAGAAATTAAACAAAGTCTCTAAGTGGATTGGAAGTTTCATGCTACGAGAAATCAGAATGCTTAAACTGATTGCCTTGTTAAGGTAGTACTACCTCCGGTCCTAATTATATGAATATTTTTGTAGTGTAATTTATACTACAAAAGTGTTCATATAATTAAGACCGGAGGGAGTATTATATATTCCTTTTGGGTTTAAGATTCTGCCTATGGCGGTCCTAATTATAAGACAGAGTTGACTTTCTTTGAAGAGATTAAAGAAGCTAAATAAATTACTTAATCATATCATATGTTGTGTATCCTTACATTATATATTAGTTTATTAGTCAAACTAAAAACTAATTAGTTTGGAGAAAAAAATAAAAATAAAAATACTCTAAAGTAATTTAATTAATTTTATTAACTTCGGTAAAAAAATTAACTTTGTCTTATAATTAGGACCCGAGGGAGTATTTCTCTCTCTATATATATACATATATGAAAGAGTAAAAGGTTAACCAATCTTGGATGATTATGATTTTAAATAATACAACGAACATACTAATTCACTGGTTTGAACATGAAACGACTGCAAAGTTGTTTTTCCAATCCCACCCCATGCCTTAATATATATGAGCTAGTTCTAATTATTACCCCGGCCCTAATTATAAGACCTAATTGACTTTTTTGGAGAGATTAAGGAAGCTAAATAAGTTACTTAATCATTTCATTTGTTGTGTATCATTAGATTATATATTAGTTTATTAGTTAAACTAAATAGTTTGAAGAAAAAAAATAAAAATACTCTAAATTAATTTAATTAACTTCCTTAATCTCTTCCAAAAAGTCAACTAGGTCTTATAATTAAGACCGGAAGGAGTACAATATAAGAATTAGTTAGGGGTCTGAATTTGGTATTATATATAATTTCAATTCACTTTACTTCCTACATTTATCACTTTTTTTTTTTTGTTTATTAGTAAATTTGTTTCGAAAGTTTTTACTCAGAACCAATGTTACCCCAAAAGTTTCATTTTTGGCTTAATGTTGCCTGTAAGTGTTAAAAAGAAGCAATATTGCTCTTTACCGTTAAAAATGTAACGGTTAATGTCAATTTTTATAGGTATACGGCTGAAACTTCTAATATAACATTGAACTTTAAAAAAAATATTCAAAGCCACACCTCCTCGACGAAAACTTCTTGAACAAATGTATACCTTTGCCCTTTTTTTAAACTAAACTATTCTTATTGATTGCACGTGTTAAGAAAGTTTGTTTCAATTGGTATTTTAATTTCAATGGTAATGACTTAAGAAGATATTTTAGGATAACTAGCACATGTTTTAAGTAAATGACTAATTTAAATAATTTCCTAAATTTAGTCAAATTAATTTAGTATATAACTTAATTTAGTATGACAATTTTAGGGGGTGATGAAAGTAACTGGTGAAATTCACAGGATCATTCATTCTAAGTTTTTACATGCCGACATGAGATGTATCCTTTATTTCTTTTCCTTTTTTTTTAAATACTATTAACAAAATTCGTTTCAAGTCGACATGACTTGAAAAATTTGAGGAGTGAAATTCTGCAGTAAAGCCAAAAAAAATTGTCATGTAGTGTTGCTGGCAAGATGAGGTCCAGGAGGAAGACTGATGAATCCTTTATTGACACAAGTGATTGTTAATTTGTTATGTGATTGATCATAGTTGATGTAATTAGAGATGCATATCGGAGAGCAACAATTAAATATTTTGAGAAGAAATGTTTTTTTCTTTCTTATTACTACATGTTTTTATCATATCTTTATATTGATATATATTCGATAGTGATATTATAAACCATGGATAGTCTTAACTTATTGTTGGTAAAAATATATAAAAGGGTTAAGTATCAATTTTATCCCGGAAGTATATATTTAGGAGTAATTTTGCCATGAAAGTTTTTTTGGGTTCAATTTTGTCCTGGAAGTATCAAAAGGGAGCAATGTTGCCCTCCCCTGACGGTACACATTGACGGAGTTACAAAACACTCAAGTGTGAGGCCTCACACTCGAGTGCAAGTGTGTACGGACATTCTTTTTTTTTTTTTGTAGGTGCACACTCAATGCGGAAAAAAAAAACCGTACACACTCGAGTGTGAGGGGTCACTTGAATGTGCGCTAACATCGTCGAGTCTCTGTTAGGGAGGGCAACATTGCTCCCTTTTAATATTTCCGGGGTAAAATTGAATCCAAAAAAAAACTTTCAGGGCAAAATTGCTCCTGGGGTATATTTCCGGAGCAGAATTGGTACTTAACCCAAAATAAAAAATAGTCTACCTATTTTAAGATTCCATACAATATAAAAGCAAGTTACTACTAGGTTTTGGACCGGATTGGAAACCGGTGACTTGGTCAGTAAATTGATCCAGGACATCAACCCCGTTCAATATATTTTTTTTTATATAAAAAAAATCTCTTTTGTAAATTTTTTTCTTAGAATTTCATATTAATTACCTTGAAATCTTCAATTTCTCACCGATTTCACCTCAGATTAGCTCTAATTTGATTCCGATTTGACTCACTGATTATTGACCTAGTACCTTTTAGTTGATGGTTCAGGTTTCAGAACCTTGCTACTATCTAACTCATCAAAATAAATATTTTTTAAGAAAAGATCTCAATTAAATCTTAGTGAAATTCTAAAATTTAAATTTAGACTTATATTTTTAACAAATTTCTAATCACGGTCTTCCTATTACGATGCAAAACCCTACCCTTTCTTGCTCCATCTAATTATGTCGCTGATTCTGTTTCTCTGTGGCTGGTTCGCCCGTTATTAATCAACACGATAACAAATTTTTTTTTTTGAAAAAAATTTAAATAAAAACATTAAACATGCAAATAAATAAATTAAAAATAAAGGATTTTTTTTAATAAATACAGTTGAAATAATAAAAAATGAAATCTAACCTACACCTACTTTCAATTTTTTCTATATAAAAGGGGATTTTGATCTTTTAATAACATTCATAGATCTTTAGATAAACTTATTGACCTTGTTAGGGTTTTTAACGGAGGGGCAACATTGCTACGTTTTGATACTTCAGGGGCAACATTGCTACGCCGAAAACTTAATGTTAGGGTTTTTAACGGAGGACAACATTGCTACGTTTTGATACTTCAGGAGCAACATTGCTACGTCGAAAACTTAAGAGGCAAAATTGCTCTTAGGCGTATACTTTAAGAACAAAATTAGTACTTAACCCATTTTTAAATGTATACGACTTGGTGCCTATCCATTACTTATATTGTAAAAAGTAAATGATCGGATATGTATCTCACGCTTCACTTCCACTTTTCAGGTCACATTTCACTTTTGCTTTCTTATTAAGCTTTTATATTACTTCATCCACCCATTTTTTTTTAAGAAAAACAAATTATTTTTGTCGTAATACAATATTTCAATTCATTTTATTTTTTAAAAAATATATTTATTTTTTAAAATTCTTCATATTGATTACATGTATTAAGGAGTAGTTCCTAATGCAAATAACTGAAAGAGTTACTGAAGAAAAACCAATCCATAATTTTTGTTGGAATATTTTAAAATGAAAAGATGTATTTTTTCGTAAAATCATATTTTTATAAATTAAGAAATTTATGTGAAGATTTGTGTATGAAGTTATAATACTAAATCTCACCAGGGTTATATCTTTTTAGTTGCTAAAGACACATATGAAAAATTATAACCAAAGATTTTTTATTGTTTTGACTTGAGTGTTAAGAATAAAATCAATACTCAAAGTTTTCATTATATTCTACAGAAAACCAATATACCTAATTTATAAACTGTTATATAATTTAATGTTATGCATGATTATTTTAGGAAGATCAAATCACTTGTATAATAATTAACTAAAATTATTTAATTTCTTTAATTTACCCATTTGTTAATTAGCGCTTATATTATTATTTTAAGGTGAGAAATTATCCCAATATGTGTAAAATGAAACTAGAAGAGGCTCCACGCATTGCAAGGATGTCAAAAATTAATCATAGGTCGCCCCAAAAATTTAAAGAAGAAAAGTGAGCAATAACTACATAGTAACAATTAAAATTAATGATTTTTTTGTTTGAAAAAAAATTAATTTTCTCATGAAGAGAACAAAACAAGTTGAGCAATTTAAGAAAATATCTTTCCAATTCCATAGGGTATTGATTTTTTTTTTTTTTTTGGATACGGGGAAAGAAAAAAAAAACCAGAAAAAAAAAACAGAGGATTAAAGACCCTAAACACGCCTAAAGTGCTCCACTGCTATCAAGTCAGCTAAGATAAACTAGTAGAGTCCAGGATCAAGTCAGCTAAGATAAACTAGTAGAGTCCAGGAGGAGGATCAGATAGATGAATTTTATTAGGAAGTAGGGTCTTGAATTAAGTCCTGTATTTTCTTAAATATAAAAATGATATGTTGAGAGAGTTTTCTTTACTTCAACCCAAATTCGGATTAACAAGAAGAATAAAAAAAAACCAATGATTTCGTTATAAAAAAAAAGAAAAACCAATGATTTCGCGGGAAAAAAAAAGGCATACACTTTGAGTATATTCTCTGTTTTTTTATTGGCCATTTTCACTTTTAATATTTCATGACAAAGAAGAGAATGAGCCGTTTTAGAATAAAAAAAAAAAAATCTTTTATATGCATTTTTAATATTTACATAAGAAACGTGACCAAAACCTTCGCAAGTCGCAACCCCAAAATTTTAAATTAAGAAAACGAGAGTGGCGCTGAGGAGCGTGCGAGACATGCGATGACCCTATAATAATTTTCTTTAATCCATGCCCTCCACGATTTGTCCTAATATCGATTGAGCTCACAAATACTTTAAAATTATGGTTCTTATTATATAAGTGTGTTAAGGACATGTACCAGGCTCAATAGTGGAGAAGCCCAACAATATAGATAAGACATACCTACTACTATCTAATATAAAGGAAGATCCTAATTCCCCCAATAATCCAGGAGATATGATAGAGTAGTTAGGATCCTTGGGTCGGAGATCACGCCAGACCCAGAATATCCTATCTATGGTACATTCTATAAATACTGAGGTCAAACCCTAAGGTACACACGTTCTAATCTCTGAACTATTTACATACTGTCACACTGTGCACACACCCCACCCCCTCGGCGAACTTCTCCTGGATGCTTTCTTCATAGGCATTCAGGAAGAGACCTTTGATCCAATATCAAAGCATCATCCAATATCAAAGCATCAACCCATCAGACTGGACATCTGTGTTCTACACCAGAACAAAGTGAATTTTAACTAATTTAACTTGTTAAAAGAGTATCAATTAACTCATTAAATATGTCTTAAATTGATAAAAATTTTGTTGGAAAAAATTTGATATTTTTTTTTTAAAAAAAATTTATCCTTATTAAAATTCTCCCCATATATATTTACAAATCATTCACACAATTCTCTCATTTTTTCAATTTTCCCAACCTAAATTAAATAAGGGTAACCATCTAAGTGACTTTAGATTTAGGATAAAAATTTTCTTTTACAAACCTATAACCAGAATAAGAGTAATGCTTCGAATAGCAATTGGAGTCTTAAAAAATATATTTTTAATTGTGATTTACGGTTGGTATACGAAATAAGTATATGAGAGGAGTTTTGTCTCAATTTACGTGAATAAACACTTTTAAAGACCCTAAACATGATCCCAAACAAGCAGCGACGCAAAATGGGAAGTTGAAAACTCACTTTTAGATTATTGTTTTTCAGTCCATACCCAACCCGATGTGAGCTAGCTCTCTTTATTGCTTTGGGTTAATGTACAAACTACAAATTTACTCGGGAAGTTTTCATTAAGGAATAATGTTACCTTAAAAGTTTTTTTACTTTCAATATTGCCCTTAAAGTGTTAAAATGGAGCAATATTGCCATTTTCCCTTAAAAAAATAATAGTCAACATCAACTTTTTAGCGATCAACGATAGAACAAGATTCATTTTGAATCGGTAAACATTATATTTTTAATGGTATGGGGCAATATTGCGACATTGTGAAACTTTTGAGCTAATATTGAGCCTAAAAAAATTTCAAGGCAAATTTGCACATTAATCCTTTTGTTTTTACAATTTTTATTGCAATTTTAATAAAACAATTTATTGTTTTGCACTTAAACATAACATTGTTTTTATATTAAGAGCAAGCCACCCGAGCAAACTCGCTTTTTATTGTTTTTACAATGTTTTGCAATTATATCTTGAAGTTTTCACTAAGAGATAATTTTGCCAAGAAAGTTTTTCGGGTGCTATTTTGTCTCAGAAGTATCTAAAAGGGAGTAATTTTGCCTTAGCCGTTATCCTAATTAATTTTGACCTAACGAAAAGGGTTAATCCCTCATAACGTATCAAACTAGTGTTCGAATATCTGTTAGGAGAGGTGTCCACATTTAGTGTCTGACAATATCTCAGACAGAATTATTGGAGAATGCCCGTGCTTGTCAAAAAATAAAAATATAGGGAAAATTAATCTTTTAGTCTTAATTTTTAACTCAGTCCCTCAATCATGACTGAATGATTAGTGCGACTCAGTCCTTGAAGTTCTAGCTCGCATATTACTTAATCCCTTATTTATTACTTTTTATATTATAATACTTATCATATATAACTCATACAAATAACCTATAAATAAAATATCTTATAACCCCATGACCTAGTAGAGACATTGCAAGATACTCATTTGACTTTTAGTATAAGATCTACTCAACTAATTTGAGTATAATCATTTGCATTAAAACTACCCTTATTGCAAACTCCCTTAACATGTGAAATTAACAAGGACAAATTAAGAAGAAAAAAAATGATAAACATGAGTCCATTGAAACTACCCTTGCTGCAAACACATGGGCAATTAAGAGGACGATTTGTTACATTTTATATTATTATACTTATCATGTATAACTCACACAAATAATCATAAACTATAAATAAAATATCTTATAACCCCATTAGGGACGAGCATAAAACCCATAACCCATGAGCCCGCCCAAAACCCAGCGTAATTGGGCCATATTGAACCCATCCAAAAAGACTTTATAATGGGTTGGGTTAGAACCCGCTCATTTAGGATTTAAATGGGCGGGTTATGGGCATACATATGGGCTGCCCATCCCCGCCCATTTAGTGTAATTTTTTATTAATTACCCATCCCATTTTGCATTCCGCATAAAGTATTCCCTGAATCCCTTCCTATTCGAGTATTCAGCCACATCTAATCTATAACCATAATGGTCATCAACTCTCAATCTCGCTCACTTTCTCTCTTTAAACTTGTGAGTTGCTATTGACTCTACATGTAATGTAGAGAATATTTTAGAAGTGGATGAATATCTTCAAACTAA
Organism: Acacia pycnantha; assembly: GCA_025563575.1. NCBI lineage: Eukaryota > Viridiplantae > Streptophyta > Magnoliopsida > Fabales > Fabaceae > Acacia > Acacia pycnantha. Next base: position 1,287,204 of record JAMWYP010000189.1, on the reverse strand, counting down.
ATTAGTTGGCTTTCGTGATCCAAAATTTGATGTTTTAGCATGGTGGAGAGTGAATGCTTCCAAGTATTAAGTTTTAAATCATTGGCATGTGATTTGTTGGGTATACTAGTATCTATAGTATCTTCAAAATTAGCTTTTAGTATTGGGTCGAATACAAGATTCTTTTAAGTGAATTTGAAGATGATGAAGACCAAGCATGCAGATTCAATGGAAGCATGTCATTTTGTTAATCTATGAACTAGTGGTTGTAATGTTTTAATTTAAAAGTTGGAGTTTGAACATCAAGATTATGTAACGATGGTACTTGTCTAAATTTATGTTATTTTGTGTGAATTGTAATCATGGAACTTTGAAGATTTAGATTTCAGAATTTGGAATGATAAATTTGGATGGATATTTAATGCTTATATATGTTTTTTTTATTAAAGAAAATAAACAAATCAAATGTAAATAGGTTACCCAAAACCTGGTTAGCCCGCCCATTTATATGCTAGCCCATTTACATGGGTTTAAATGGGTTGAGGTACGAGTATGGGCTAACCCATACCCATTTAAAATTAAATGGGCGGGCTATGGGTTTAGCCTCGGGTTGCCCAACCCGCCCATTGCTCTGCCCTAAACCCCATGAACTAAAAGTGATTGCACCATACTTATTTGGCCTTAATATAAGATCTATTCAATTAATTTGACTAGATTAAGGAAAATAGTTAAATTATATATTTGTAAAAAATGTATGTGAGTTTTCCTAAAATACTCTCTCAAATCATTTGACAATTAAGAAGGACAATTTGTTACTCCCTCCGGTCCTAATTATATGACATATTTAACCGATTTTGGGGAGATTAAGGAGATGAGTTAAATTTGTTAAATTTATTCATTTTCCTAAAAAGCCCTTATATAAATTTAAAATGACATAAATAAAAGTGAATCAACAGCCATTATCACATACCTCTCTAACCTAGAATTTTTCTTTCCACACAGTTTCTAATTAAAATAATAGTCTTACTATATATACATATATGTGTATATATATGTATACATATAGATATACACACACATACACATATATATATAGACACACACATATATGTGTGTATATATATATATGTGTGTGTGTGTTTTTACACACACACACGTATTGTCACACACACACACAGATATACATATATGTACACACACACGTGTGTGTGTCTATACATATTTGTGTGTAGACACACACACGCGCGCGCGCGCACACACACACACATATATATATATATATTAGTAAATTAATGTCAGTTGAACGATAAATAACTTAAAATTTAACAATTTAAAAGTTTCACTGAGTGGAAGAGTCTACACACCCACATAGATATACTCATAAAAAACCAAACACGCTTGAGAGAATAAAATAGGGGTATTTTAGGAAGAAATTGACAAAAAATAAAATTTTGTCCTATAATTAGGATCAAAACAAACTCTCAAATGTTGTCATATAATTAGAACCGGAAAGAGTACTTTTTATATTAGTATACTTATCATATATAACTCATACAAATAATCATATATTATAAATAAAATATCTTATAACCCCGTGAACTAATAGAGACATTGCATGATACTCATTTAGCTTTGAGTATAAGTTCTGCTAAACTAATTTGAATAGATTAAAAAAATTAATTAAATTAGTTATTTGTAAAAAATGTGTGTTCATTTTCCTAAAATATACTCTTAAATCATTTGCATTGAAACTGCTTTTGCTGTAAACTCCCTTAACATGTGCAATTAAGAAGGACAATTTAGGAAAAAATGATAAATATTCGGACAAAATATATTAAGATTTTATACCTTATATTACTCACTGGAGCTAGTATTACACAATGATTGATAAGATTATTATAATTAATTCGAATAAGCAGGTTCCAAAAATAATATATCATTCTTTTTTTTTTTGGACGGAAAATATGTAATATATTACTCACAGAAGTTCAACAAGGGTAACCAAAACCTTGCTTACAATGCTCAGCATCAAAAGAAATAAAACGCAAAAAAGGGGATGAGGGACATAAGTCCCAACCTATACCTATGGGGCACATGCCTTTGTCACTAGCTTTGGCTAGCCAATCTGCTGCCAAATTACAAGTTCTAGAAACAAAATTTAAAGAAAACAATTGATGGTTTTGAAACAATAAGCACAGATCCATAACAAGTCTTTCAGCTCGCAAGTCTGGACATTGAGAGTGATTTTTAACAGCATTAACTAGAGACAGGCAATCAGATTCAAATGCCACTTGTCCCAGGTCCCTATCCTTCATTTTAAAAGTAGCATCATGAAGTGCTTGTGCTTCAGCATGGAAAGCCGAAGAGGCCATACAAGGTTTGCAAAACAAGTCCAAAATCTTCCGATCAAAATCACGCATGACATATTCTGTGCCTTCTTTATCTTTTTTTGCTCAGAACCTGCATTATAAGCACCATCAGTATTGACTTTAAAAGAGTCAGGTCCAGGAGAGACCCAATGAAGAGATGATTCAGATTGATGACTACATGACTCCTTTTCCTTAAAAAAATTCCTTGCTGTCCAGAAATCATTGACACTATTCACAGCAGTATTAATAAGCCAGATAAGATCAGGTGCTTGGAAATCAATAATTTCTTTGCACCTTGCCTTCCAAATAAACCAGCACAAATAACCAACGAAGGATTGAGCCAATTCATCCTGTTTGAGCCTATCTAAAATTTGGAGAAATTAATCTTCAAAACTGGAAATATTGCATTCATGCACTTTTAAGCAAAGAGGGGAAGCAAACCATATATATTTAACCCAATCACACAAAAATAGGCAATGTTCTACTGTTTCAGGATGGCAATCGCAATGGGCACAAAGGGGTATAACACCACAACGTCTCTTCCAGAGAGCTTCTCTTGTTAGTATAGCTTTAGAACAAGCTTTCTAGAGAAAATACTTGATCTTCGACTGTACTTTCGACAACCAAATCTTTGACCAGAGGTGTTTGCCTAAAAGTGTAGAAGTACTAGGCCCTTTTCCTATCTTTAATTGATTTTCCTGCAACCAATGATATCTATATTTTACTGAGTATTTTCCCCCAGGACTCCTAATCCATACTAAATTGTCACTACAACAGAGGCGAGGCAAATTAAGTTCTTTAATGGCAGCTACAATATGATCAGGGAGATCAATATTGTTAAACATCCAGTTGCCATTTTCGACTAATGTAGAGATAGTAAGGTTTCTCAGTTCTTCAGGCACTTGCATCTCCGGGAAGCAAAAATCTGGTAAAGATGGGACCCAAGGATCTTTCCATACATTTACCAACTGTCCATCCCCTACCTGCCATAAGGTATTTCCTTGCAACACTTTCCTTCCTTCTAGTTCTAAAAGACTAGTCCATGCCCAAGAAGGTCTAGAACCTTTTCCAGCCTTCCAAAAAGAGTCAGGGAAATATATTCCTTTTAAGATTTTAACCCAGAATTCATTAGGTTCAGTTAGAATACGCCAACACTAATTACCTAGAAGAGCTAGATTGAAATTCTGGAATTCTTTAAAGCCCATCCCCCCATCTTGCTTTGTTTTACTCAAATGACTCCATGCTTTCCATTGAATTTTTCAATTTGACTCATCCCCACCCCACCAAAACTGGAGATTTCTATTTAACTCTAAGCAAGTCTTTTTTGGATAAAGAAAACAGGACCTGGAGTAGGTAGGAATAGCATTAGCAACGGATTCTCCATGCTTTCCAATGAATTTTTCGATTTGACTCATCCCCACCCCACCAAAAATGGGAGATTTCTATTTAACTCTAAGCAAGTTTTTTTTGGATAAAGAAACCAAGACATGGAGTAGGTAGGAATAGCATTAGCAACGGATTTAATCAAAACTTCCCTTCCCGCTTGAGATAAAATATTTTTATTCCACCCTAGCACTTTCTTGCTAACCTTGTCTCCAACAAAAGACAAAGCCTCCACTTTAGATCTGCCCCAAAGGATAGGTAACCCCAAATAACGCCCTGGAGAGTTGGTAACAGAAATTCCTAACGTTTGGCTGACCATTTCACTCACATAATCAGGAGTATCTGGAGACACAAACAGACGAGATTTATCCAAATTAACACGTTGTCCTGAGGCCAAACAGTAATAATCAAGGATACTAGTGAATACATCACAATTCTTTTTGGTAGCTCTGAAGAAAAACACTGAATAATCTGCAAGAGGCAGTGAGAGAAAACAGGGCAAGCATTTGCAAGTTTAATACCTTGTAGATCTCCTCTCTTTTTTTCGGTTGTCCATCCGGTATCCAGAGCTTCGCCTTGACTAATCCAGATCCGACCCGGGTCGCGCACCTGGCTATGATGGGTGAGTCTCCCAGCAGGGCTTTTCTACATTCACAAGATTCGAACTCGAGACCTTGTTTAAGCGACACAAGCCACTTACCACTTGTGCCAAGTTGGTTACCTTGTAGATCTCCTCTATTAACATGTTCAGTGACCATTATGGATAAAACATCAGCAACAATAATGAAAAGATAGGGGGAAATCGGATCTCTCTATCTTAGGCCACATTTTGGTACCAATTTACTAATCGTCCTACCTTACAATTTCAAATCAAAACTGACCGAGGACACACACTTCATAACTTGCTTGATCCAAATAGGGTGAAAGTTCATTTTATGAAGCACCGCTAAAAAAATCTCATTCAACCCTATCATAAGCTTTATTCATATCAAGTTTCATAGCAACTTCATAATTCTTACCAGTCCTATTTTTAAAAAAGTGAGAAGCCTCATGAACAACAAAGATATTATCTTGAATCAATCTATCAAGCACAAAAGCACGTTGTTGTTCAGATATCACCTTCTTCAAAATAAGTTTAACTCTATTAGCAAGAAATTTAGAGAAAACTTTGTAGCTGAAATTGCAAAGAATAGTAGGTATAACCTAGCCTACAGTTTCAGGAGAATCTACCTTAGGAATTAAAATCAGATTAGTAGAGTTTAGATTCAACAAAGCACCATCATTTTCAAATAACTCTCTCACCATCCTACAGATTTGAGGTCCTACTATGTCCCATGAGTGATGGTAAAAAAGTCCTAGGAAATCATCAGGGCTGGGAGCTTTTAGGCGGCCCAAATCAAAGGATGCCCTCTTTATTTCCTCATCCAAAATTGGAGCCATTAAACTCAGTTTATCAGCTTCAGATATTATAGCATCCACATAAGACAAAACAGAACCAAAATTTCGAGGACCAAAGATAGCAAACAGGTTAGCATAAAAATTGGAGAAGCAAGCACTTACATCATGTTGGCCATCAATCCAATCACCCCTGCTATTTCTCAAACAAACCACCCTATTTTTTCTCCTATGTTGTGCAGTAATATTATGAAAAAATCGAGAGTTTTCATCTCCCCAACTTAGCCAGTTGATCCTACATCTTTGGTACCAGTATTTTTCTTCTCTCACCCATACTTCCTCTATTTTTGAAGCTATATCACTCGCCTTTTTGACAGATTCTTCATCTCATACCCCCTTGTAACACTCTTTAAAGTCTTCCATTAGAGATGCCAATAATTTCTGGTTATTTGGAAATTCAATTTTACTCCATTTAACAAGAATGTGCTTCGCTTTCCTGAGGTTAGTATTAAAAGCAGCAACCATACTCTCAGTCTCTCCTACACCCCTATCCCAATCCTGACTAATAATTTCTCCATAATCTTTATGTTCTACCCAATTAAGCTCAAACCGAAAATCTTTAGGGCATTTGATACTAGAGAAGTTTGGGTATACAATAATATGAGAATAATCAGAACCTAATGGTTCCAGATTACGTACCTGAGCATTTTGATTTACTTCTATCCATGATGTATTACAGATTGCACGGTCCAGCCTTTCTCTTATGTGAGCCTCAGCAAAACGCCTATTCGACCATGTGAACTCCATACCGTTAGCTCCCAAATCAACCATATTGTAATGCAGCATAAAATTCTGAAAGTCTGCCAGTGAGTTTAGGCTCCTCACATTTCCTCCTTCTTTTTCACAACCAAACATTAGGTCACTAAAACCTCAACAGCAAAGCCACGGTACAGTTTTTCCAGGGTCCAGATTTCTCAGCTTTTTCCACCAATCACTTCTGTCTTTTTTCAAAGGAGGACCATAAACTAGTGTCAAGAAACCAGAATCCATCTCCAAGCCCTTAAGTATTTTGAGATGCACAAAATTCCTATCTGCCATAATAAATTGTAATTGAACGTCATCATTCCACCAAACTGCCAGACCACCCCCAATGCCAACTGGTTCTACATAAATTTTGTTCTGAAAATTGAGCCTTCTACGCCATCTTTCTACTGTTTCCATGTTAACCTAGTTTCCATTAGAAAGACTAAGGTAGGTCTATACTTCTGACACAAGAACCGTAGGTTCCTGCCTGTCAGGAGACCCCAACCCCTGACAGTTCCAGCTTAATAAACTCATGGCGACTTGGTGATCGTTGGAGGCTGACCACCAAGCCCTTCACAGTAGAAACGCATCGTGAATCCTTCTTCTCCACTCCTTCAAATATATTCGATACAACCCCCAAAACAGGAACCTCTACCATATTACTTTCCTTGAACACTTTAACATTCTTACATTTTCTTTTCCTCATTCTGTAATGGTGACTTCTTTCCTATGGGAAAAAGTTTGCTATTTTCCTTGTTAGGAGATATTTCCTCAGCTTTCTTGAACACTGCATCAGCTCCATGTCACGCACAACAAGGAACGCTATATATTTTGTGTGCCAAGACATTCTACATTTTAAAGGGAGGTTTAGAGTTGTCAAGTGGCAAAGTCTAGAATCTTCTTGAATATTGTAGATATATGTATATAGAGGTAGAATTGTGCAGAGAATTCTAGAGAGTTCCACATTAGTGTAGATACTTATATCTAAATATAGAAATGTAAAGAGAATTCTAGAACTCTCATGAAAGAGAGAAATATCTAGATATTCCTAGGGAAAGTTCTGGAAAACATTCTCCACCGTAGGATGTTTTTGATCTTGACCGTTCATTGAGGAGGTGGTAGACTATAAATAGGAGTGCTCTCCTCACTTGTAATCGATCCAAAAGTCTTCAAGCAATACAAGTCATTTATTGTTCAAGAGTTTCTCTCTTTAAGTTCTCTTTCTCTCTCTAAAAGTTCTCTTAGTCCTTTGTGTTCTTTGCCTACTTGTGAGGGATCGGATGACTTAGCAAAGATCGAGAGGGGTGATCAAGCTAAGGTCGGCACGGTATTTGGGAGATCAAGTCCAAGGCCGTGACAAAATGGTATCAGAGCTTTGGTTCAGAGCAGCTAGGTTTGAAGCTGTGAACGTGGTTCGTAGGCAAGAATGTCGGGAACAACCGAGGAAGTTGTTGTGGGTCGAGAAGAAAGGGGTAGAGACCCAACTTGCTCACGAGGCTAAGAAGACTGGAGGATCAAGTAAGTCCCGCCAAGCCGCAGATATTGTCACCTTGATGACAAAAGTGGAGGCTTTGGAGGAGGCCTTACATGGGGTGGTTACTAGGGTGGACAAGGTGGAGAGTGACTTTGAGACACTTGAAACCCATACCCTAGGCCAGTTGGACAACTTGAGGTCGGATGTTGATTCGCACCTCAATGTAGAGGAGGAACGAGCCGAGTCCATGAAGCGACTCGAGGCAAAGGTAATGGATGCCATTACCGCGATGCAGGGGCAACTCAACTCTCTAAAGAGTTATTTGGAGAGACAAACTAAGACTCCATTGGTGGGTGGTACCAGTGGAGCAAGGGAGGTGAGGTTGGATCTCCCTAAGCCGAAGGAATTCAAGGGCGTTCGTGATGCTAAGGAGGTTGAGAACTTCTTATGGAAAATGGAGAGATATGCTGAGAGCCTGAACTTGGCCGACGACTCAACAGAGGTACGCACTGCTTCCTTATTCCTTACTGATAATGCTATGTTATGGTGGCGTAGGAAGCATGCAGACATGGAGAGGGGCATTTGCACCATTGAGACTTGGGAAGATTTCAAGAGGGAACTAAAGAAGCAATTCTATCCCGAGAACGTGGTCTATGTGGCTAGAAAGAAGTTGAGGGAACTTAACCACAAGACCTCAATTTTGAATTATGTAAGGGACTTTACTGCCCTCACATTGCAAATTCCTAATCTTAGCAGCGAGGAAACGTTGTTCTACTTCGTGGATTTTCTTCAGAATTGTGCCAAACATGAACTCCAACAGCGTGGTGTGACAGATGTGGACGAAGCCATTGCCATTGCGGGAAGTCTCACTGATTATCAGAAGGGGGAGAAATGTGAGTCTTCTGGATCTACGTCTCTTGAACCCAATCATGGGAACGGTGGGGGAGACAAGGGTAAGGAGTTCACTAAGGGAGGAGCTGACAAATCCTTCCAGAAGAACAAATCTGAAGAGAAGAAGAGGACAATAAGATGTTACGTGTGCAAAGGGCCACATTACATAAACAAATGTCCGAAGCTTGGTAGCTTGTCAGCCATCGTTGAAGGGAAAGATGGACCTGACGAGGAGGAGCCGAGTATGCGGATGGGATCTCTCAGGGAGCTGAATGCCTTGGAGGCCAAACATGAGGAACCCGTTTCGAGGAGTAAAGGCTTCATGTTTGTTGATGTGGAGCTGAATGGGAAGCCAATAAAGGTGATGGTGGACACCGGGGCTACCCACAACTTTATTACTCCTGAAGAGGCTAAGCGGGTCGGTCTCTCAGTTACTCAGGCACAAAGTGGATGGTGGAAGACTATCAACACTTTTGCCAAACCTCTTGAGGGCGTAGCTCGTGGAGTGGAGCTATGCATTGGTACGTGGAAAGGGATCGTGGATCTGTCGGTTGCCCCTATGGATGATTTCGATGCGGTATTGAGTTTGGACTTTTTGCGTAAGGCAAAAGTAGTCCTCTTTCCGGGTGAAGATTCACTGTGCTTCCTGGAAAAGGGGCTTGGTTGCACAGTGCCTACGACAGGCAATGATCGGAATGTTCGCTTGTCAACTATGCAAGTGACGAAGGGACCTGGGAGTGGGGAAGTCACCTACCTTGTGGCTTTAAAGGTGGTGGATCCTGATATGGAGGATTGTGGGAATCTTCCCCCTATCTTGAAGAGGAATGAAAACCTCTTGCCACCAAGACTCCAGGAGAGATTGCCGCTTAGACGAGAGGTGGACCACGGGATGGAGCTCGAAGATAAAAAAATTAAATTTAAATTTGAAAAAATTTAAAGTATTATTAAAAAATTATTAAATCAAGAGAATAAGTGTAATTACAAGAAAATAGAAAAAATTAATACTACAAAAACCTAAGTCTAATTACAAGAAAATAGAAAATGCATGTGAAAATGATGAAAACAGGCCCACAAGGGACCCATCCCCACACGCTATTATATCATTCTGACATTTCTCTCTATCTCATACTTTATCCCACAGTTAACGCGCCCTCCCCACTTAACCCACTAGAGTTCAAGTTTAAGGTGCTATAAGTCTAGTAAAAAATAGGGAGAATCCTTGCCAAGGTCCAATTAAGGTCCAAAATTACAAAAAGGGCCCCAACAACTTTCACATACCAAAAAGGGCTCTAGGGTCATTTCTGGTATAAACGTTTACAACTAAAACAGCCAAATTGACAACAAAATAAATACTCATTAACAACTAAATCAGTCGTATTAACAACAATATTTTAACAACTAAATCAGTCACTTTAACAACAATATCAGCCCCGGTTAACAACTAAATCAGTCAAATTAACAACTAAATTTTAATGAAAAATCTCAGAAAAGGCCCTAGGACCCTTTTTGGTATGTGAAAGTTGTTGGGGCCCTTTTTACAATTTTGAACCTTAATTGGGCCTTGGTAAGGATTCTCCCTAAAAAATAAGCTAACCCAAAAAACTTTACATGGGTTTTTTACTTTTTTTTCTACTACTAACGCTACCGATTTTTTTTTCCTCCAAAAGTTCTCTCCAAACAGACTCTAGACACCACTTTAACTAACGCTTTAATTTGTTTGCATTGTGTTTGGCAAAACTAAAAAAGGTGCTCCTGGGAGATAAATCATGGTTTCAAAAAAAAAAGTTGTCAAACACTCTCCAAAAACTCAAAAGTGTTTTTTTAGTCAAAATCTATGGTTTTAGAAAAAACTACATTTTTCAACTTCTCCTCTCTCCTGGCACACTTGGTAGACGGAAGAGGATTCTCTCCTCATCCTTTCTCTCATTTTCTCTCATTAGCCTATTTGGGCCATTGATTGGGAATGTAAGAAAAAGGTTAAAGTGATATTTTGATTGATTGGATGGATAGGATTTAGAGATGATGAGGGATAATGAGAAAAGGATAATGAGAGAAACCCAACCTCTTTCTCTCTCTTATCTCTTCTCTTTCGGTCCCCCACCTTTTTCTCTCATACGGGTTTAATTAAAAAACATTAGGAATTAGAAAACTCTATTTTTTTTCAGAAAAACTTTATCTTATTATAATTAATTATGATTATCCTAAATTAAATTGTTTCTATTTTGTTTTAAATTTAAGACATTTACAATCTAAATCCCCAAATATTGCTTTTTAATTATGAATATGTCATTTTGCTAGACCGCATTTTTGTTGGAGACCGTCACATCTTTCAGAGTAGAGAGTTGTCTCACCCTTTGGAAGCTTGAAAATTTAATCTCAAAGATGCTATTTTAGATAATTATTATTTATAAAGGATTTTTGTCTATACAAATTATTAATATATGGGAAAAGTATTTCTCCCGTCACTGGAGATAGAGTTATCTCCAGTGACCCCAAAACTACGTCGTTTTGAATTAATGAAGGATGTGTTAGTAATTTTAGGTGAATTAATGAAGGGTGTTTCGGTAAAATTTATATGATTAAAAAATAAACAAAATTACAGAAACACCCTTCATTAATCCAAAACGACGTAGTTTTGGGATCCTCCAGTGACTGGAGAAATCCTTTACCCTTAATATATATATATATATGTTTGATCTAATTTTTATCATGTTACATAATTTACTAATGTTATAAATTTAATTTTGTACACAAATTTATGTAATTTTTTGTATTTATCATGAAATTTAAGGGTTACAAATATTTAAAATACAACCTTATCCTTTATAATGCAATTATAACAAAAGTTAATGTCCCCTTTAGTAAATTTGACAATGAAAAAAACTTTTCTGATAACAATATGAAAACTAACATGTTTATCACAAAATTCTGGCCTAGTAATAGGAGGTGCCTTAATTTTTTTTTGGTTGCCCACCTGGTTCACCGGGGCTTCGCCCCGACTAATCCGGATCTAACCCTCGTCGTGCACCTGGCTTTGGTGGGAGAGTCTCCCAACGGGGGTCTTTTGCATTCACAAGCATGGTAGTGAAAACGTAGATTTTACCTGAAAACGGAAAGAGAATGAAAAATCGTAAATCGTAAAATCGTAACGTAGTAAAAACGTAAAAAAATCGTAAAAACACAAAAACGTTTGAAAAATTAGTAAAATCGTTTTAATGAAAAAGAATCGTAAAAACGTAAAATTGTAGTGATAAAACGAGTTTTTAACTACTATGTTCACAAGGCTCGAAGTGCCTTAATAATCTCCTTTGAGTTGACAATATTTCCAGACCCATTCCACTTAACCGGTTCATTTATCTTCAACGGCCCATTATTAAACATTATTATTCTACATGCTTTAGGAGTGGGCTCAAGTTTGTATCAAAAAAAGGAGTGGGCTCAAGTTTTTTCTTACCTTTCGTATCCATTTCCTTGTTGCCTTGTGTCTTTAATGGGCTGGTAATATCATCCATATCCAGGTCCAGACTGAGCTCAATAATATCACTCACAATACGTGCTTCAGCTTGTTTTTTTTTTTTTTTTAATCCTCAGGGCCATTCACACTTCCTGCTCCTCCCTCTTGCCACGCGGATTGCTTTTCTGAATTGAAATGGTTCAGATTTAATTTTTATAAAAAATATTATTTTAAAATAATTTTTAATAATTTAATGAGATTTTTAGAAAAGATTAAATCTAAACCGTTCAAATTTGGTCATTTATCGAGTGGAGATTATTTACTGTTTTTTAGAGAGATCAAGAAAAATAAATAAATTATTTAATCATGTTATATATTGTGTATCCTTAAATTATACATCACTTTATAAGGTAGACAAAATAGTTTGGACAAAAAATGACAATTATAAATGCTTTAAAATAAGGGAGAATTCCAAATAAATACATTTTGAAATTGTAAAACCCAGGAAGTCATTGAATTTGTAAAAAGGCGAGAGTAGGGGGACCTATGAGGGATATGCAAATTCGTATGAAATTACCCTTAGTTTTAAATTTAAAATAAAAAACCCAACCCCCCGCCACCACCACCACCGGCGGCCGGCCGGCGGCCGGTGGTGGTGGGGGGTTGGGGGTTTTTTATTTTTATTTATTTAAAACTAAGGGTAAAAGGGTAATTTCACACGAATTTGTATATCCCTCATAGGTCCTTGGTATGGTATCTCTCAGTCTTTTTACAAATTCAACAGACTTCTGGGGGTTTTACAATTTCAAAAGGTATTTATTTGGAATTCTCCCTTAAAATAATTTAATTAGCTTTCTTAATTTTTTTAAAAAATTAATTTTTTCTTATATTTAAAACTGAATGTAATATATCATTCATAACATGTGAGTAACGTGTCTTGGTAAAGTTTTTTCAGATCAAAACAGCATTTTAGTCCTCTAAATTTTATTTACTTGAAATAAAAGCACTGAAAGTGAAATCTCAATAAAGCACAACAGCAACAATGAATCAAATGTGCAGAGTTTTTTAAAGGTAGCAAGAGAAGAAAGAGCTCAGCTTAGTACAGAGAAATTCAATTGATTTGAAATTATTGAACTCTATACATCAATCACTACAAGGAACACTTTGGAAGCTCAACTTGATTCAGTATTCTCAGGTTTGGCATCAGAGTCCACCTGAGCAGCTTCTTCATCTTCTGCTTTGCCTTCAGTCTCTACATTCTCAATCTTTGATAAGCGAAACATAGCCAAATGGGTATCCCCTAGCAAACATCAAGAAAAAGCTTAAGCTGCTATAACTTTATAAAGTTATTAAATGATCAACAAAATCCAAGACCCAAAAATGCTCTGTATGTATGTGTGAAAATGTACTTAAATATACACATACACCTTCGGGTTCAAAATATAAATCATTTTCAATCACCTAATCGGAACCAAGGGAAGGCGGTCAACTCATCTGCCTTAAATTGAAAAAACTCTCCAACTTTACTTATATTAAACAAGGTTTTCAAGGCGGAAAAGAAATACTCCCTCTAGCCCTTAATATAAAACATATTTAATTGATTTGATTAGATTAAGGAAGTTAGTTAAAATGACATGTATTTTCTAAAACACCCTAGTCATTTTCTTCAATCCCCTCATTTTCTTTACTCCTTGATTATTGTTGAGGGAACATCAATAGGGGTAAATTATAAAAAGATTGATAAATATAAAAACTATGTTTTATGTTTAGGATCAAAATCAACTCCCTAAATATGTCTCATATTAAGGACCGGAGGGATTACTAGGAGCCAAATTTGATAATTAAATTATAAACAAATTTCTAATAGACTTGAGAGTCTATTTCTAGTAATCCCATGGATGAAGTTGTACCTAAACAAATTTCTTGAGAGTCCAAGAGACTATCCTATCTCTCAAACTCACAATCATAGAGGAAAACTACTATTTTATACTTTATCTGAATCGAAATCCATTCTTTATTTCAACTTGGGACTTGAAAATCATCTCCATCGATTCACGGGAAACAAAACACATGTACACATATTTGTCCAATCATCATTGGAACTTTAAAAACAGAACCATGTTCTTTCCGTTAATCACATGCATTTTGAAAACAGAACCATGTTCATGTCACGCACACATAAAGACATACATCCTTTCTACTAAGACACAGATCTGATACTTCAAAAGTGGAACTGTGTTTGCATTTAAACATCTTACACAACAATTATAAAATTGTAACAAGACACTTACATTTTAACAAACTAATCAATCTTAATATTTTAAGCTAATATGGTGAGCCAACAATAATCAAACCTTGAGTTCAACGTTCAAATGCTTGTACGCAGAAAAGAAAAAACCATGAAAGCAAAATAATAGTCTAATATCTTTCTAATCTATGCTAGATTCAGTAGAAAGCCACTTAAGCCATTCACTATTCATAAGTTCATACATCATGCCCCATGTTGGGTTGCGTGATTTTTAATTATTTGTGATTAGTTGATTGTGATGGAGAGATAATTATTGACTAGAGGAAGCTAAGGAAAATAGAGGAAAACAATATTTTGGTTCCACACAGACAGATAAATTTTCAATTTAACCGTAGACATATGTTTTGGAGCATACCAAATATAATGGAACTTCCAGAAGATACAGTAGCAACCACTCCAGGTCTCAATTTCTGGTCATCAATGAATGTTCCATTGGTGCTATCCAAATCTGTGACCAGAAGATTCCCTCCTTTCTTCTGAATGCGTGCATGCGCGCCAGAAACTGAAAGTTTAAACATCATATTCAACAATAATGCAATCTGCTCTTGTTACTTATGGATTTACACAATAACCAAAACAAAAGAAATCCTTGTGTTTTCTGAAGAAAGTTGGCATTGTTAGGAGTCCCACATTGGGGAGCCAAGCTCTTGGAGTGAGATTTATAAGTCCATTGGGTTCTCCCTCCTTATAGGCTAGCTTTTAGGGATTTGGCTCTCCCTCTGGCCTTGTGCTCATCACATTATGAGTCCCACATTAGGGAGCCAAGCTCTTAGAATGAGGTTTATAAATCCATTGGATTCTCCCTCCTCATAGGCTAACTTTTGGGGACTGGGCTCTTCCTTTGGGCTTGTGCTCATCACATTTGTGCTTTCATTGAGAGCCGATGTTCCGAAGAGGGCTATCCACGGAGGGCTGGAGGCCGAGTGAAGCGCCATGGAGTGGAGTCGTCGGGGACGTTGGCTCTTGAAGGGGTGACTATGTTATGAGTCCCACATTGGGGAGCCAAGCTCTTGGAGTGAGGTTTATAAGTCCATTGGGTTCTCCCTCCTCATAGGCTAGCTTTTGGGGATAAGGCTCTCCCTTTGGGCTTATGCTCATCACAGGCATAAACCGTGTTAGATTTAAATAGAAAAATAATTTATCCTAAGAATTTGAAGGTGTGTGAGCTTCATTTCTATGTTACCATCTCTTTCTCGTGTCTCTCCCACAGGATTTTCAGCAAGAGAAAAGTGTCTAGTGTGTAACCTTACGTAACATACTAAAAAATTAAACTTTTCTTCAGAACCTTTTTGCGGTGAATTCCACTAAAGTTTTCAAATTCCACCAAAGTTAATAGTATTTGACCAGAAAGATTCATTTGGAGACAAAAAGACATCTTTTCCATTTTATTATTTCATTGTGCAACATTAGAAATGATTACTTCTGTAAAGTTAAAATTGAATTTGACTCCTATTAATCAGAAAATTGAATTTGACTCCAAAAATAAATGAAGTCCAAAGGAATATACAACAACGGAGATTTATTTTGAATAGACAAACTAATGATAGTTCCATTGAGTTCTTGATCAATTTGATTCCAAATGTCCCATAGTATTAAATCAGGATTATGAATACCTGTTGCAACTGGAATAACCAAATCAGCTTTCTCTGCAACACGTCCAATAGTCACGTCACTCTAGAAATATCCACAAGAAGACAGTTAATCCACAGCATACCAAACCGGACAAGAATATTGCTGATAATCATATCACTTACAGAAGCAATTTCATATGCACCTGGCATCTCAACCTTGTAGCCTATGTGCCTTGAATCACCATCTCCTGTCAAATGCTCAAAATGATCGAGATTATATTTCCAATGCTCATACAACACCATGTAAATCTCAAAACTTGAAAGGAAATCACATTAACATATATCACAGGCTACATGTTTTGGTCCTTCTAATTGTACCAATGGTTCAACTTGGTCTTTCGAGTTTAAAAACATATAACAGAGTAAATCAAAATTTAAACTAAATTTAACAATTTGTTAACTTAAACATAATATATTTAACGTGCATCATCAACTCATGCTTAGGTTTGACGTCCAAGTTTGCAGATAGTAAATTCTGGATGGAGATACACCAGTACACCACAACAACAAAATTGAATCATTTCAGAAAATACAACAGCATTGTCTACTTTTGAACTAAATGATCTAGTTAAAACCTGGGGGCCCTCAAAGTTAAATCCTCTAAGAGAATAACACCTAAGGATTGGTTTAAAACACAAACCTCTGTAATACATTAACACTAAACACTTTTGACTGAGGAACTCTATTTAGAATAAGGAAGTAATTGAAGAGGGTAAAACAAGACTAGAAAAGTTTTAGTCTCTGAGCACAAAAGATTATGTATAAGATCAACAGCAAAAGGGTAGTGCATTCATCAACAACCATCCAAGAAATTCCGAATGAAATTATCAAGTTACTTCTTTTGTGCATCTGCTACATGATATGATTACCCATTAACCACCACAGACTTGAAGTTTGTATTCAAAAGAGAAGCACAGGCAATGCTAAGAAAGCATACGATATTACCAATAAAAATCAATTCAATATACAGTAAGAGGGCTATTTTTCACAAATGGCCATCAACCCTAACAGAAGTATCTCATGAAATTCATGCAAAATATTGAACTAAATTACTACTGTAGGATATGATATCGCTAAGCTAGGACACCTTCATTGACAATCCCCTACTCACTGATGGATTAACTCTAAATTACCTCAGTTATCCAATAACTAACTCCTAAATCCCAAAAGATTATCAGAAAATAAGATACCGGATAATATTTTCATAATGCATTATTCTTCACCAATTTAAAAAACAAAATTTACTTCAAGTTTTGAATGATGAAAAGAGGCGAAAATGCCAGTAAAGTAGCCTGCGAATCTTCCATTCTCTATTTTATAGACTCTGAAACAAGGGAAAACTTAAAGGAAACCTTTGCTTCCTTTTCCTTTGGGTTCCTTCCCCTCCTAACTCCCATACGTACCATGAAGAAATTAGGAGATGCTCGACCTGGCTCTGTCGGTGTCTACTTCGTTCCACATTGACCAAGGATTGAGATATCTTGAAATATTTAAGCCCAGATACTAGGAAGAATGTTTTGTACCATCCTCATCCCCAACAACAAGGAGAGAAAATATGTCTACCTTGTTAATGATGTCACTATCCCATCAACATAGCATTTCAATTTCAGAAGCTTCCAGCCCCACAAACCGAGTAGCATATTCATCAGGACTAATCACATAGAATGCAAGAAAACACAGTAGCAAATTCAAGAACAACAATATCATCGTCCCAAGAAAAAGATGTATCAAGGTTTTCCCTTCTACAGACGACTAAATTGAGCAAGAGATACAACTGACCAATGGGAACAAGAAGCCATCTTTCTGCAGCTTCAGCAGGAGGGGTTTCAGCTTGTGATTGTGAAGCGTATACAGCTCCCAGGCCGCTTCTGTCCTTCGCTTTGGAAGGGCAAACTGAGAGAAATCCCTTTGGAAAATTACGAGTTGCTGAACTAAAAGCTACTGAAAAGGCATTGCAATGGAAAAAGATAGCTGATGAAGAGGCAGAGGAGGAGGAGTGATGAGGTTTAGGAATAGAAGCTAGAGGAAGAGATTGAAGTATAGTTTCCATTAGAGCGAGAACTTGCCTCCTCAGGGACTACTGTAGGACCTCCTCCTTGTGTATGGTATGGTTTGAGTCATCATCTTGTGAATGATTTGGCCAGTGAAAGAAGTGCTTCTTCCCCACCGTCTAATCTGGTCCCATGGTGGATACACGTGTATAAAATATTGCTCGATAAAACATAGTAAAATAAAATTTATTGACTTATTTAATTAGAAAAATTCATCTGAATCTCAAGATGATGCTGGCGGCATGAACAAACATCTTTGCATTAATGCTCTGTCATAATATTTCTTAAGAATTTATCTTGACAATATAATTTTTAAAGTTGTAAAAGAGTATTTGACATCATTTGGTTGTTTAAATCCATTTCTAATCGATGTTACTCCCTCCCGTCCTAATTATAGGAGTACATTTTGGAGTTGGTTTTGGTCTTAATTATAAGAGCAAGTTTTAACTTTTGTCAATTTTTTCCTATAATGCCCCTATTTATACTTATTATTAGGAGCATTTATATATATGTGTGTATGTATGTATATATGTGTATACATATATATGTATATTTGTGTTTATGTGTGTCAATATATATATAGCTACTATAATTAGGAGCAGAGGGAGTATATTATAACTCAAATTAGTCGGATTTGATCAGCATAATTTTAAACATAATTTTATTCGCATATTATAATATTTTAAAAATTACATTGAATCAAAATAATTCTCTTCGGCCAAAACAAAGTTAGTGCAGATTTTGTAATATTATGATTTATAATAAAAAATTATGATTTAACTTTTTTAATACTTTTGTCCGCTTGTGTTTAAAAATTTAATTAATACTACCTCTGTTTCTAATTATAAGATAAAATTTATAGTACAATTTATAATACAAATTTTATCCTATAATTAGGAGTACTACATAAACATAAAATACAAAGGTGGAGTGGATGATGAGAAAAAGGACGAAGTATGATGTTGGTTGTGACTTTATGGGACTGGAAATTGGAATATGTGGCGACCATTTAATGCCTTGACCACGAACTGGATAAGTGATATCTAGTATCTCACCAAATGGAATATTGTTGGATTTATTTTTGTTTGAGGCGAGTATGATATAGAGTGGGGTTGGGCTTCACAATCTCACAGTGTCCTGATAGAAGTAGTTTTTTTTTTTTTTTTGTTTAAATCTATTTTTTAAAAATTTAAAATAAAATAAAAGACAGATTGTAAATGTGATTTGTGTTTAGATTGATCACGCGCGTATAGAAGAGAAAATTTTAAATTTAAATTTGATAAAAAAAAACTTCAATTTTATAGAATGATATTTATTTAGCTATTTGAATTAAAGCTAGCGCCGGTGACAGTGTCCTCCAAGAGGTTGCTGGAATAGCTTGGGTATGCCCCTTTGCCATAGGCGGCAGTGCAAACGGAAGCCATTCTCTAATGGCACCTCCTTCGGTCCCTGAAAGAATCCATTGCCAAAGGGGTTGGTGACAATTCTAGCCAGCAAGCTGGTCACATTGATCACCATACCATTGAGTCCCACATCGTCGTTGGGAGCAACCAAGGGCGTATTCTGAGGACAATAAATAAGCTGGTGGAATGACCACACGCATTGACTAGGACACTGAGTCTACGAGTTACCCACCCAGATGTAAGCGGACTTGTGTCTCTTCCTACGAGAGCCAGCCACCATAGGAAATTCGGCCACCACAAGAGATTTGGTGACCAAAAATCACGCGCTACTTGCATGAAAAAGAGCCCATAAGAGAAGCAGCTCAGCCATGGCTCATTGAGGCTGGGCTCACTGAGGCAGATGAGCGTCTATGCAGAAAAAAAGGAAGAGGAGATGAACAATAAATGCAATGACAGGACAAATTTCCAAGTGCATGCTAGCGGTTGCCCATCGAGAAGCTTTAGCATAGTGAAGAAAAAGCATATGTGATGAGATTCTTTTCAGAAGCTGCTTTTGCCATTAAAGCCCATCTCACACAACACCTTTCCAAATGATCAACAAAAGAGTCCAACGAGCTTTAAACATCACACTGGGCCTTTTTCCCTCCTAAACGCCTTTCCAAACTCATTTTATAACTTATTTTCTTACCTATTGTCCCAAAAACATAGTCACTAACCCCTCATCCTTGGACTCAACTGGCAAAGGGGTTGAACACTCTCACCAAGGGGGGTTCGATCCTGAAGTTGGTTAAGACGCTGGGGGAGGTATCCTAGATAATGTGAACTTGTGGAAACGCAGGTTGAGGTAGAAACATGTGTACTTTCAGTCCTGTATGTCCTAGGGAGCAAAGTCATAGCGCCCTACCATTGGATTGCAGGTGAACCCAACCCCTCCCCTAAAATTTTCTTATAAAAAAAAAAGTAGTCACTAAAATATCTTATGGACTGAAAAAATAATGGCTACAATGCTTAAGATGAGAATCTCCAAAAGTGGCCATTGGCCATGCAGCCTACTGACACATAGGCTCTGGTTTAAATGAGATTATGTATTCAATCACCTGCTTCTCTAAATCCAAAAACACCCTCCAAAAGTGAAGGGAAAAAATCAACTGTTCTTTCACAATTTAATAAGCTCAAAAGCTTCCTGTTCAGCTAATGACATGTCACCAATAAACACTCAACAGCTAATCCTGCTTAAGAAAACTAGCGCATCCATCTTTGATTCAGCTGTATGGACCTCTGCTATATAAAATGTTTGTCACAATCAAAAACTCCTCACTCTTTCCAAACTACCTTCCATTTTCTACTTTGTGCCCAAAATTCTCTACAATTCAGTACGCCTAAATTGTAAAGATATAGGGAAACAGAACCAAGGTTTACCTTTGGAACCTGGAAAAGAGACATGATGAAAAGGAAGGAGGCGATTAAAAAACATTTAACTGTGTATGATAGGTGGCAAAATGGCTAACATTGAAAAGAGAGTTCCATGTTCATACGATAAAGTTTTCCTATTTTTATTCTCTTTTCTATTCTCATCTTATATTGAATTGAATGAGCCACCAAGCGCAAATCTGATTCCAGATTTTCAGATACCTAAATGTTACATATAACAAATGTCACAATGGAATGATCTGGGATTACAAAAAGCAACTGTCAACAACCATGAAAACAAACAAGTGATGTCTGTAAAGATTGAAACTAGTAGTTTTATTTATTCCGAATTTTAACTTGGAGATTCCAGTTAATCGTCCCCTCTGGTATGCGAATGGACCTTGGTAAGAGCAGGGGCACCTCATATTCACCCACCTGGGATAAAGGCGTTGGAAGATGCAGGTTCTCAGGTGCAATGTTCACGTAAAGCTGTCTAGCCACCTGAGAGTGCCACAAACACCAGATCAGTACAAGGAAACGGTAACTTCTTTCTTTTTTAAGAAAACCCAGTAACTCTAAATTTTATTAATCAACCCTCTCAAGGAAGAATACTGTGATTACATAGCTTGAACAAAAACAAGCAAAAAGGAACTTTAAAACTCAAAACTAAAGCCTCACCTATTACTTATACACCAAACTCCACGACCTACAATCATAAAGCTAAAGAATACATGGCCAATCACAATAAACAAGTCCCAAGAAAGAAATACAATAAAAATGTCCTGCCAAGTGACAAGGAACCAATAATTTGATGCAGAAAATAAGCTAGTTAATCAAGTGATAGCTGAGATCTCAGACCAAACATCAACAAATAGCTTTTCGTTTGTAAAACAAACAAACAAATTAAGCTTATGGGATGAGTCTAATTTTCTTCAAATTTGGGGATCTCACTATGGTAAAAGAGGGAGAGCAGGGAGTTGAAAATATCGCCTCACAGCAATTTGAAATTTGGATGGCAATTGCAGGTAAGAATTATTTATGAAATAGGCCATTTCGTATTTTGAATTGTCACATCAAGGTGTAATCTTTCTTTAAATTTATTTTCCTTTTCTTATTTCTTGGTTTTCTCCTAACTGCACTCCCAGCAATCCACCTTTCCATTGAAAGGATTGCATGGAGATGTCCCTAGTTTCTTCAACGAATAAAGGTAGCAATGATACAGCATAAACAGTCTATCCAATAAAGGTATGAGTCGGAATCCAAGGTCAGCCTTCCTATGTTCCAAATTCTAATTTCTATGACCTACAAAGGCACAAAATATCACACCACTGATTGACTATATCATGAAAAATATGCTTAGCAGACTGAAATGTCATTTTCATGAATTAAATTATGAAGACAACCTATTACCTCAGCCACAATATCATCTTTCGTCACAGCTGAACGCAATTCCAGGGGATCATCTTTTTTTGCACGTGACTGTGCTTTCTGGGCATCAATGAGCCTCCGCAAGACCTAGTATATTATAACATCCAACTCCACATGAAAAGAAATGCATTTCCTAAGGACAAAAGAACAGTACATCTTCCCCATAATCACAAAGGAGAATAACAAACATAAAGCAACTGAGATAATAGACACAGTCTCAATCAGTGATGAAAAGCTCTGAAGGTTAAGCTACAAACCAGCTTGGCTTTAGTGAGGCGTAGTGCTGCCTTTTCATATTCTCTCATCTTAAATTCTTTTGAATCTTCAGATACTTCAACTTCTTCGTTTTCTTCTTCTTCATCAATGGGTTGATAGATCTGAGCCATTAATAACAAGAAACTGCTAGTCAGTGACGTCAAAAAAAGCTAAGGAGGGTAGCTGCTTGAATACAGTTTTCAATTAAAATGACAAAAATTAGCTGAAGTTCACTGCACTCAAGGGTTGAGATATATGCACTCCAGCATATAGCAACAATAACAAAATCAATATCTATATATGATAGAAAATTGATAAGAGGTCGTACTACTGATAAGTCACATCTCATTTCTACTTAAAACCAATCTCAGAGCTTCTACAGAAGATAACAAATTCCATATAGAATAACGAGTTCCTTAAACTTTTGTTGATGCAATTGACTTCATTAAGTTCAAGGCTAGAAGGGGAAAAGAAGAAGAAGAAGCAAGCATCAACAGTTGTCAGTACCGTAGGACAAAGCATAATATTTATGCTTCACAAAGGTAAAAATAAAATTCACAAAAAATACATGAACATTTTGAAACAATAACAATAAGCATTATCCCACACTAGATGAAATGAGCTACATAAATCACATGATGTCATTGGGTTTTATTCAAAGAGGCTAAAAATATTTGTAAAAGAAAAAAGAAAACATGTTCTTTCCAGTAGCAGACATATGACAGAACATTAGGAAGTATAACAACTCATTTCAGAAGATTGTAAGAAGCACAGATCTGAAAACGCACAAGAGAGTTCTTGATCAGCAATCAGCAATCCATATACCAAGTACGTCAGCAAAACTTTGCATCAGACGGAAAAGATTTTCTCCCTTGTGCAATTTGATCAATATTTGTTTGGATAATTTCAAGCACACTAAACTTAAATATTTACAAGGTCGAATGACTATATTTTAAAGCCCAGGATACAAATATAAATTTAAGATGAGATTAGTTCAAGAAGAAGAAGACCTTGCGCTGCTCCCTGATAAGATAAGCAAACTTGTCAATATTTGGCACGGCAAGCAGCTTGGGCATTAGGTGGTTGCGAAAATATCCAGGAGCAACTTTCACTGTCTCACCCGCCTTTCCAAGCTTATCTATATTCTAAAATTGCAGTTGCAACATCCACAAAAGAAGGAAGGGTACACAAATTAATTAAAAGACCTGTTTAATTGAATACAGAAACAAGATGCTCCAAATATATGACGTTTAGCTGTAAAACGCATACATTTATCATATTATTATTGGAAATAACCACTAATCATGCTTAATTAGAGAAACTCATATTAAAGATGCAGTAAGAAAAGCACAAAAGAATAAAGACTTCACCGTTGTGAGGATGACTTCCAGTTTCCTGTATCTAAGTCCTTGACAAGCGTATAGCAGTGGGTTAACCACAGTATGGGAAGAGCTCTTAGGAGAAGCATTTTTAATAATATGCTGAAGAGCGTGTCTGCCATACGAAAGATAACCCATGAAGTTCTGTAGTATTAAAACTACAACACCTTCCAAAGGAATTAGAGGATGTCAGTATGTAGCTAAAGTATTGGGCACATTTGAAGTCAAACCAACGACGGCGACCATATGAAAGAGATCTCACCATGGACTTTGACGGCGGCCGGCTGAGGGCGATAGTGAGGGAGGCAAGAGGCGGCGAGCGCGAGGCCTGAGAGAGAATGGAGACCGGAACTGATTCTGTGCTGCCTTTGAAAACCCTCTAAATTAAAATTATTATAATTCATTTCCTATTCTCATGACAGGTTTTTTTAGTACTCCCTCTAGTCCTAATTATAAGACATATTTAACCGATTTTGGGGAGATTAAAGAAAGAAGTTAAATTAGTTAATTTTACTTATTTTTCCTAAAATGTCCTTATATAAATTTAAAATGACCTAAGTAAAAGTAAATCAATAACTCCTACCACATGCCTCTCCAACCTAATTTTTTTTTCACATGCTATCTAATTGAAATAATGGTCTAACTATATATATATATATGTGTATACATATAGATACACACACATATATATGTGTGTGTGTTTGTGTGTGTACATATAGACACATATAGGCACACACACCCCACACACAGTACACACACCCACATATATATTTGTATATAGACACACACACAAAATATATGTGTGTAGACACACATATATACATACACACATATATGTGCGCACGCACACAAAAAAAAAAAAATATATGTGTGTAGACACACACATATATACATACATATATATATGTATACACACACATATATGTGTGTGTTATAGTGTCTATAGATATTTGTGTGTAGACACACACATATTATACATACATAGATACACACACATATATATCTAAAAGTTTCGTTGACTGGAATAGTATACACGTCCACATATATCTACTCACAAAAAATCAAACACACTTGAGAGAATAAAATAGGGGCGTTTTAGGAAAAAATTGACAATTATTAGAATGTTGTCTTATAATTAGGACCAAAACCAACTCTCAAATGTTATCTTATAATTAGGACCGGAGGAGTACTTTTTAATGTATATTTTTTTCTTTTTCATTCTTATACTTTCACCTAATTTTTATTCTTGTGATTGTAATTTTTTATTTTCAACAGATAAATTTTTTTCCTTCCACTTTTTATCAGTTACTTAAAACTATAGAACGTAATTATTAAAGTGAAATGATAAGAACTTAATATAAAAAAACAACATAAACTTATATTAAAATTAAGTGAAACACTGAATGTCCGGAACTACATAAATTTAATTAAAAATCAAGTAAAACTATGATGGGCTAAAAGATGGGCTATACTCAGTGATATGTATGAAGCCCAATATCAATTGGCACTATTCATTTAAGCCATAATTGTTCATCTATCACTCAAGGGAGTGGTTCGATCTGGAAGTTGGTCAAGGCGCTGGAGATTACATCCTAGGTGATGTGAATTTGTGGAAACGCAGGTTGAGGTGGAGACATGTGTACTCTCAATCCTATATGCCCTGGGGAGCAAAGTCATAGCGTCATGCCCTTAGATTATGGGTGAACCCAACCTCTCTTCTAAAATTTTCTTATAAAAAAAAAAAAAAACTGTTCATCTATAATCACATTATTTTCTAAAGAGATTCTATTTTTTTTTTTTAAATTACCTCAAATCACGATGTTAAGGGCAGGTAACTCATTCTTACAGAAATGAGAAGCACGTAAAAGTGTTATTTTGTGATAAATATTGGGTTGTTCCCTCCAATTTTGTTTCCTTATTTAATTTGCATTAGAGAGAGAGAAAGAAAAAGAAACCTACTCAATAGTGACTACTCAATAGTGACGTAAACTCGTATCGTGAATTCGAATAGTAAAATTGTAAGAGTTTATTTTCACCATTAATATGTATTAATAATATATAATTAAATAATTTAAGTATAAAAATAATAACAAACTAATTTAAATATATTATAAATCCAAATAATTGAAATTAAATCCATCAACATTCATAATTTATCATATTTAACAAATAAATTTCTATAAAAAATTTATATAAAGCCATTGAACATGATCAAATCAAAGAACTTAATTCGAGTTTAAGGGTGAGTTAGCACAGTTTTATAAGCTAAAAACGCAAAAACGGTAAACTCAGTATATAAACTCATGAGTTTAACCGAATTTACAATGGTCACGAGTTTACCAATGACCCACTCGATGTTGTAAGCTAAAAATGTAAAAGCGATAAACTCAAAGAGTCAAATCAGGAGTTTGACAACAATACTGACATTCAATAAGGAAGCATTTAATTTAAAGGGTTAATGTGCGATTTGACCAATAAACTAATGGCTCAGGAGCGTCCAGCACAATTAACTATTAGGTGGGCCAAAAGTACCAACAAACTTTTAAAAAGGTGCAATCAGCACAACACCGTTAGAAAAAGTTAACGTCCGTTATCTAAGGTGTAGATTGGCCAACGAACTTTTACTCCAGGAGCGCTCAGCACAAAATTCTAAATTTTACTAAATTAAATATTTTTTTTCTCAATTGTCATTATTCAAAGAGTAAATACCATTTCTGATCCCTGACAAAAAACATAGACCCCATTTTAGTCCCTGACAAAAAAACCGACCCTTATTCGTCCTTTTTATGGACTAAAAAGGACATTTTTTTGTCAGGGACCAAAATGGGGTCCTTGTTTTTTGTCAGGGACCAAAAAAGGTATTTACTCTTATTCAAAACTAATTGTATAGATATCTATGGACAAAAAGTACTCATTCTTCAATTTTGTCAAAATTATAATTTGCTAAAATAAACAAAAGTTTTAATTAAAAATATAATTATATGATTTAAATAAAACTCAAGGTGTTTTATAGTTTATTATATATGTTAAAAAATGATTTATTTTTATTTTAGAAGAAATTTATGTGAGTTAAAAAATTCATTTAATGTTAATAAAATTTAAAAAATCTATTATATCTTGAATGAAATGAAATGAGTTTAATTTTTATTTTTATAAAAAGAGCTTAATGGATATCAACATTGATTCTTAATAATATAAATCTGGCAACTTGATGATATATTTGTTAATTAAATGATCTATTGATTATATGATATGGGACTTGTTGAAAAAAAAAGATAATTTAAGAGGCTTGATGAATGACAATTTAATAATAGGTGAAGGACAATTTGACCTACAAAAATTTTATTAACATTAAATAAACTTTTAACTCACATAAATTTCTTCTAAAATAAAAATAAATCATATAATTTTTTTGTTTAACATATATAATAAACTATAAAACACATTGAGTTTTATTTAAACCATATAATTATATTTTTAATTAAAAATTTTGTTTATTTTAGAAAATTATAATTTTGAAAAAATTGAAGAATGAGTAATTTTTGTCCATAGATATCTATACAAGTAGTTTTGAATAATGACAATTGAGAAAAAAATTATTTAATTTAGCAACATTTAGAATTTTGTGCTGGACGCTCATGAGTAAAACTTTTTTGTGCTGGGTGCTCCTAGAGTAAAAGTTCGTTGGCCAATCTACACATTAGATAACGGACGTTAACTTTTTGTCTAACGGCGTTGTGCTCGGCGCTCTTGAGTAAAACTTTTTTATGCTGACTGCATCTTTTTAAAAGTTTGTTGGTATTTTTGGTCCACCTAATAGTTAATTGTGTTGAGCGCTCCTGAGCCATTAATTTATTGGCCAACTCGCACTTTAACCCTAATTTAAATTATCTTCTAAGTGCTATATCTCAAACAACAGCATGCTTGTGAAAACTTCATCAACCAAAATCAAAATTTATACGAAATGCTTGTGACATCCAACTCTTTATTACGAATAAAATGATTACAAAATAAAGATTATTTGTACCAATGTCAAAGGTTTGACTTTTTCAATGCAAAGTCAAGTATGTATTGGCTACTGTTAATTAAGATGTAAGCAATTACGCACTGTTAATTAAGATGTAAGCAATTACGCACTGTTTAACCATGAAGCACTATAGTTGGGGGGAAAAAATATGAAGCACCATAAAGAAGAATCTGGACTCAGGATTGAGGATTGAGTGCTAGTGATAGGTAATACCTCTAATCCTAATTATAGGACGAGGGAGGGATGTGAGATTTTCATATTATTCGTTTTTGAATTATAGGACTAAGTTTATAGTGTAAATTAAACTATAAATTTAGTCTTATAATTAAGGCCGGAGAGATTTACACTCTAAATTTAGTCCTATAATTAATACTGGGGAGTATATCCAAAAAAATACGAATAATATGAAAATCCCACACCCCAAAATCGTCTTTAAAACCCTATCATTCATTTCTAATCACCAAAAGAACAGCATCACCATCCCCCGGTCACAGTCACGTACAAGTAGTACCTGCCACGATGATCTCGGTGAGCGATGCTCTTCAAACCGTTCTAAATGCCTCTAGGCGGCTTCCTGCGGTCACTGTACCTCTACTTGATGCCTTGGGCAAGGTTTTGGCCGATGATGTTCGTGCTCCAGACCCTTTGCCTCCATTCCCAGCTTCAGTGAAGGTCAGCTTTATTGTTACCTGGTTCTGGATTTATCTAATATTGCAGTTTTCCTTTTATTATTTGCTAAATCAACAATTGGGCACATAACATATTTTCGTCTTTTTGCCTCCAACTAATGCATTTGGATGCTTGATATATTTCACATGTTTTGTTTAATTTGACAGCTTTTCTCGTTTTCTTATTTCACAAACGAGATAATTGATATGCATTGTGAGAGAGGTTGTTGTTGTTTTTTTTTTTTCCCATGTAAAACTTGAAGAGTTTCATCACGGTCAATATTCAAAACTGCTGCAGGATGGTTATGCAGTGGTTGCTGCTGATGGTCCGGGGGAATATCCGGTTATTACTGAATCAAGAGCTGGGAACGATGGTGTTGGTGTTACTGTGACTCCCGGCACTGTGGCTTATGTAACAACTGGAGGTTTGTTGGTTTTGATGTGTAGTGTTTTACAGTGCATGCCTCATCCTCTTCCCAAATTCTGAATGGGAAGAATATATTACAGAAAAGAAATAATTTTATTCATGGGCAGTCCCTGGTACAGTCATGAGTTATAACGCTGCAGTAGCCATGATTTGATTGCATCTTTCTTTTTCCTAGACCAAGATCCTTTTTCCCCTTTAAATTTACCATCACTGTTGGAGTGGACGGGGACTTTCTTTACAGTTTTATGCAAGGAATATTTCGGAAAGAGAAGACAGTAAAACCTTTTGGTAATCCGAAGTTGATGGCTGTGTTTGTGATGTCTTGGAAAAGAATCTGTTGTTATATTTTCTAGTCAGTCACACACACACACACATATTATTGAGGGTGCATGATAGGTACGAGCATCATGTAAAACAGAGGTACTTGGCATGAGAGAAGGGTAGAAGTTAGGGGATTACCACACGTGATTAAGGTTAAGGGTTTTGATTCAAGTGTGCTGCACACCATGCCTTGATCGTGGAAATAAAAGGTGGATTAATGACTGTAGTGAGGAAGAACAAATGAGAGAAGTGTTGTAAATTGTCTAAGAAGTGTATATGAGCAATAGAAAGATAATGGTATGCTAACATTCTATCCTGATTTTTATGAGAGTGTGGTTGATTATCCCCTCCTACATTCCTGGCCAGTGATGGTGTGAATGAACTTCCTGAACTTTCTAAAATTAAGATATTAAAATGATCGGAAGATAATAGTATGAAGACTAACAAAATTCTAACCCTTCTTATGTGAGAGTGAGGCTAATTATCGACTCCTTGTCTCTGGCCAGGGATTTTGTGAATTACTTTCCTGAATTTTCTAAAATTAATCTAAACAAGGATAGAAGTAGGAAGGCATACATCATTGTGAAATTTCCTTATAGAAGTGGTTTTTCCCCATGGTACATTTAGTACTCCTGAGTGTATAAGATCCACCAACTATGTAGCAGAGGCCAGAGAGCATGTCTATTCTCACTACAGAATCATTTTTGAGGCTCCAGCTTTTTATTCTGGATCAGGCTCGAGTTGCTCGTTGGTTGACTGGATGATTTTATCTTTCTCTGTCTAGGTGAGATCCTTTAGTTTGAGATTACTTTTCTAACATTTATTCTCTTGACTCAGGTCCAATACCTGATGGTGCTGATGCAGTTATTCAGGTTGAGGATACTGAAAAAATTGAGAATGCTTTGGATGAGCCGCAGCGGGTGAGAATATTGGTAAAAACCAGCAAAGGCAATGATATACGCCCAGTGGTACGTTTGTTGATTGTGATACCCCTTTTTCTTATTGGGTTTACTTAGCGCTTGATGGTTTTACCATCTGGCCTTATTAGATTCTTTCTTCTCTAATTTGAGCTGAACATCTCAGAAATTGCTGACTCTTTATTGTGGCTCTATTCATGGTACTCATGATACTCAAAACTCTGTCTGCAAGTCCCAACAATTGAACTTGTAGATTCACACATTTCATTATTTCAAGTGAATATATAAGATATTAAAAATCACATTAACCAGCATCATGTCAGTTCTTGTACTTTTCCACCTGACATCTGCAGAAACATAATTGCATATATAACCAACAACTTCTTGGTTTTTCCTTTGGTTGTTTGATGTTAGTTGTTTAACATCACACTATACAATCTTCTGTAAAAAAGATATCTAAATTATTTTTTGGATAAAGAAATGGCAATTAAATCATGACGTGAAAGAGTTACAGAAGAGGAGAATTTGACTTCCTCCAAAAGAAACTAAAAATAAAGAATAACACAAGAAATTCAAATATCTTTATAGCAAAGCAGCGCAATCTCTTATCTAATTTTCGTCCCATATTCTATTATTAGTTGTCAGCTTTTCATTTATGATTTCCTATAAATATATCTGAGTATTTTCTTCATTGAGTGGCTGTGGCTGACGTACACACATGATTGCTATGTGCATGAAAAATTAACTAATGATTTCTGAACGTAATGAGATCATATGGAGCACATTGAAGGAATAAATACTAAGTTATAAAACCCATCCATTGCTTACAATTTTAAGTTCTTTTTCTTTTAATGCTTTCTTCTTAAAAAAACTAACCATTGTCCACCATGTTGCTCTATTAGATCATTTATCTTTTAGTTTATTGAATTCTTAAGCCTGTCTAGTAATTTGTTGGCAGGGTGTTGATATTCAGAAAGATGCTGTAGTCTTGACTTCTGGGGAAAGATTAGGTGCTTCAGAGATTGGCCTGCTTGCTACAGTTGGTGTGACAATGGTGAAGGTATTTTAAAAGTTCTCTTCGGTTTGATATCAAGAAACTTGTGATTTTCTCTTGGACAGTTTCTGGATGCTGTAACTAAATAAGCGTCTCCTGCATGAATGCATATAGTTTGGTTTCAGTCATTGGCTGAGGATACTTTGAATTGTCGTGCCATGTGTTCATGTTCTAACGTCATGATCAGATGATGAAATGAAGAGTAACAATGACTCTTTGCAGGTGTATCCCACCCCAACAATTGCTGTGCTTTCTACAGGAGATGAGCTTGTAGAGCCAACTACTGGGAATTTGAGCCGTGGTCAGGTACTTTTGTGAAGGAGAAAGACTTGCATAGTATATGATTTCTTGGCTAAAGGTTTAGAATATCTTTGTTAGTTTATACTACATGGACTTTTGAGGAGGCCAATAGTTCTCAAGCTATTATTTTTACTGTGCGTGTGCGTGTTCTCTTTCAATGCGTATGTGTGGAGAATACCACTGAATTCAAAGCAAGCTACGTTATGTTTAGCATGTTTTTTTCATATTGCTATTATTTTTGTTTTGTTTTGCACATGTGTGCTCGGCCCAACACCTTCTTGTATATTGGACAGCTAATGCTGCAATTAATGTTTTTAACAAATAATGACTGAACATGGAACAAGATACCCCTTGTCCAACATATGTGCTTCTGTGTGTGTAGAGAATACCACTGAACCCAAAGAATGCTACTCCACATTTAGTATGTTAGGGATTGGTGGTCCTTTAGAGGGAATGGGGACGCTTGGCATGTAACTGAACTCCTCACAAAATATCTGGTATGTTAGACAATGTTGGTTTAGTTGTCCATGTAAAAGTTATAGTTGGCTATCAGCAAATACGTACATGGCATTTCAAAGCTTATCAAATTACTCCAGGGTGAGTATTTTAAGGCTAAAATCTGTTCTGTCAGTGCTTTGGTTATTAATTTTTTTTTTTTTTTAATGTAAATTTCTTCCTTAATGCTAATTTATCAATTGAATCTTTGTTATCCATTTGTGGGATTTTGTTTGATTTGTGGCGTATTTCTAAAAGTTACTTGGTAATTTTAGTACTGAATGTGAGCTGATATAGAAGTTGTGCAGATTAGGGACTCTAATCGTGCCATGCTCCTGGCAGCTGCAATTCAGCTTCAGTGCAAAGTTCTAGACCTTGGTATTGCTAAGGATGATGAAGAAAGTATGGGAAGGATCTTGGATGATGCTTTTGCTTCTGGAATTAATATTCTTCTAACTTCAGGAGGTGTTTCCATGGGAGACAAAGATTTTATCAAGCCCTTGCTTGAGAAGCTGGGAAAAGTGCATTTCAGTAAGGTTGCATCATGCTTCTATTTGAGGTTATTAGTAGAATAGATGCTAATATCATGCAACCTGGGTCATGGATGCAGTCCTTATGCAATAGTTTGCAAGAATAACAGAATATTAAGATTTCTTTATCTAATGCTTTGTAATTAAAGTTTGAAACATGTCATTAATTTTAGTGTTTATCACTCTTTCAGGTGTGTCTTAAACCAGGGAAACCATTGGTATTTGCAGAAATTGTCTTTGGATCAACAGAAAATAAAATTCTAGCTTTTGGGTTACCTGGAAATCCTGTCAGCTCTCTAGTGTGTTTCCATCTCTTTGTGGTCCCAGTGATACGCAACCTTGCAGGGTGGACTAACCCTCATCATCTGAGGTCACATAATCTTCCAAAAATTCCGTTGTTGTTTATATATGACATTGAGGTTGCGGCCTGTTTCCTTTCTCTTTAATTTATTCTATGTCATTTCTGTACAGTATACAAGCTCGGCTTTCTCGGCCATTAAAGACAGACCCGGTTCGACCAGAATATCAACGAGCTATTGTTACATGGACTGACAATGATGGGACTGGCAATCCTGGGTAAGTTGTGGGTGAATTTCTTTTCTTCAGACTGTTACAATCTTCATATGGATCTTATCTCTCCATTGTGTGTGTGTATTTTATCATTTGTGGGAGGGGAGTTGTCATAGAGTGGGGCAATGACTTACAGTTGATACCTATAATTTAAGAAAGATGCATGTGATGAAATTTCCTTGATATAAAAATACAGTAATAAATAATGAAATGCTTGCTCGGCTCTTGAATTTCAGCTTTGTGGCTGAGAGTACTGGTCATCAGATGAGCAGTCGACTCCTGAGTATGAAGTCAGCTAATGCATTGTTGGTGTTGCCGGCAACAAGCAGTATAATTTCAGCTGGGACCCTTGTATCAGCTATTGTAATTTCTGACCTGAAATCTATGGCTTTTGGCGGGAACAATATGCCATCAAATCCAAATTTTGCTTTGCCAGGAAATAAATCACATAAAATGACTGTGGATAGGCCAAGTGATGCTGAATTCAGAGTTTCTGTTCTTACAGTAAGTGACACTGTTGCAATGGGGGCTGGACCTGATAGAAGGTATTGGCAGTCTTGTTTATATTTTATTTGGGTGCATACACTGGCACACAGTGAGTAGGAGATCAGGACCAAAGACTTTTTTGTAGCCTTCTTCAACGTGCTTTTCAAAATAGGCTGACCAGTTCAATTGATTTGGTCTTTGAGGGTTTGACCTAATATTAAACTACTTTTGAGCAAGATAGGCATTTCCCCCCCTATCTTGTCAGATGAAGTGAAACATGTAGATGCCTTGAGTAAACACTCTGCTAAAGACACCTGTTGATTTTATTTTTGAAACTGCCATATGATGATAAAGAGTGTATTTAAAAAAAAGATGATAAGGAGTTATTTTCAGTTACATTTGACTATCGCATAGTATCAGCCTTAGTCATCAGAAGTTAAAAAACAACTGTCTTGAGTCCGTACAACCTTGTATATTATCCAACAAAGTGCATTAGAAATGCGGGTATTTACATTCAGTGCGTCTATTGTACTTCATGAACCAATTGGAGATTTCTTTCTTATTTTTTATATTTTATGTAGATATTAAATAAGGGTTGGTTTATTACTTCAATGGTCTAACCCATGCTGCTAGAAAATCTTAGATAATTTCTCCCACTTGTTTCAAGCTTAATGGCATCGGGATACACCTTTTTGAATCATTATTTCAAAGAGGTCACAAAAGTTTATGCCAAAGTAAAGGGCAAACTTGATATTAGTCAATGTCAGAGTGGATGTTGGAAGCACTGAGTGTTTTGCTACAGTCCAGAGGAAAAATATCTGAATTCAAGGAATTCTGTTTAATTTCTGTCTGTCATGTAGTTATTTTCTGACCGGAGAAGACATATATAGGTCATATTGGTGTTTGCAAACTTCAATGTCTACTAATTCCTATGTATTTATACAGTGGTCCCAGGGCAGTTTCTGTTATTAACTCCTCTTCAGAAAGGTTAGGGGGAGCCAAAGTGGTAGAGACAGCTGTGGTCCCTGATGAAGTGGCACAAATCCAAAACTTTCTGAGGAGATGGAGTGATATTGAAAAAATGGATCTTGTAATTACTCTTGGTATTGTTCTACGTTGTTCATCAATGAGTTCTTGGTATTGTTCTACGTTGTTCACCAATGAGTCAGTTTCTTTAATGAATACAAGAAACACCTAATATTGTTCCTTCTTTTTTAAAAATAGCTGTTTTCTTTCCAATCAAGGTGGTACGGGTTTTACCATGCGAGATGTGACACCAGAAGCTACAAAACCGTTGATTGAGAAAGAAACACCTGGTCTTTTGCATGTAATGATGCAAGAGAGTTTAAAGGTACGGCTATGGATATGATGATTAGACATTTGATTAATTTGTCTCATGTCTGATTCTCTTACCTTGAAACTAGTGTGGTCCTAAGTAATATACCTGGTTTCTAGTGCATTTCATTTCTGTTATAACTCTGAATTGTTGTCTCTCTTGTTCACTTGGGTTCTATTTCAGAGAGGTCGTTTAAGATGTGCTTCTGTACTTTGACTCCATTTGTATTCTTGGGGCTGCTTCTCAGCTGTCACAACTTTTGGATGGATGTCTAGTTATTTGTCTATTCACTATCTGGTTTATGTCACTTGAATTATTGCTGGTGAAACAAAGTTTTTAAGTATCCTTTTTCATTAGTTTCTTTATTGTAAAATAGGTGACCCCATTTGCAATGCTATCACGCTCTGCAGCTGGAATTAGAGGCTCCACATTGGTAAGAAAAAGAAGAAACTTATATCGTAATTTGCTTATAAAGGATAACAGTGTATGAGAAAGTAACCTTGAAGCTCATGGTATTATGACCAAAATTCTCTTCTCATTTTGACGGTTTTGCTTCAGTGCTTCACTGGTGTTGCTATTAACGTTCATCTTTTCAATGTTTTCACTGAATGAAGTTATATTTTGCCGCAATTTCATATTGAACTTTATAAATGTCATTCAAACATCTGGTCCTTCTTGCCCACACGCAATCATCGTTGTTTTGTTAACATGCTATATGAGCTTGTATAATGTCGTGAATTACAATCTCCAGTTTTTTTGTTCTTGCATGTACTTGGTTTATTCTCCTAAGTTTTTCCTCATTACTTTTATGTTGTATCTGGTTAGGCAATGGTGTTATATTGAAGGTGAAATAATAACGTATTTTGATTCAAACATAATTGTTCTGTCTTAAGGAGTTGGTATATACTGGCTAAATCATGGTCCTTGGTTTGTTATTCAGATCATTAACATGCCTGGCAATCCAAATGCTGTTGCTGAGTGTATGGAAGCTTTATTGCCAGCGCTTAAGCATGCTTTGAAGCAGCTTAGGGGAGACAAGAGAGAGAAAAACCCTCGTCACGTTCCACATGCTGATGGTGCTCCTACAGATACTTGGGAACGGAGCTATAAGTTAGCCACTCAGGGAGGCTCTGAATCCTCCTGTTCCTGTTGTAAATAAAGTAAAATCTGTATTGTCTCTTTTGCTTCCCTCCCTTTTCATTGTTTCCTTATGGGGTTGGGGATGAATGTGGTTTTAAGTCTTTTTTGTAATGTGACAAACTTAATAATGTAGCTATCTTCTCAGTTGCTGCTGCTGCATTGGCTGTTTATTTTTTGGGCCTTCCCTCGCATTCACTTGACTTGGGGGCTGAGGTAGGTGGTTAATATGGCTGCGGTAAATTTCTGCTGTAAGCAAATTCTTATTTGGAAGTCCCCACACAAGAATTTAGAGGATTCGTGAAATTTTTTGAAGATGTCATGATTCTGTTACCTGTTTCGTCTAAACTATTGTAACTGTTCTGTTTCAAATCTTGGTGTAACAAAACCTGAGTATTCTTGGTGTATCAAGTATCAACATCACTAAATTTGGGATTCTGCTAGAATCATCGTTGGCAACTCAGAAACCTGGATATTAACTATTATCTCCGTCCTTAATATAACAATTGGTTGACTAATTTGGAGAGATTAAGGGAGCTAAATAAATTATTTAATTATAGCATGTGTTACAGGATTTCTCTAAAAAACTTATATGTATCATTAGATTATATATGATTTTATAAATTAGGCAAATTAGTTTGAAGAAAAATAACAAAATATAAGAGATAAAATGAAAAATGTCTTATATTTAGGATTGAGATTCACTTTTAAACTAACTCTTGTATTTGGGACCTGAGGTGGTATTAATGAGTATTATGATAACTGAAACTTGTGTACTTCAAAGTTCTTGCTTAATCCATTTGTTGATCCTATGCTTATATTTTAGGAAGATAACAGGTTGTTATTATTCTCTAGTCATGGAAAAGTACCAAGTACCTACTGAAAAGTGGTTTGATTCTATAGTTAAAAAGCTTAATTTAAATCAGATGTTGACTTGCATGACTTCTAGCATTTAAGCTGGCTTGTTTTACGTAAACCTAGTTATCCTTGAGTATTTATTTACGATAAATGATATATTAATATACATTAGATCTAGTGCATTTTTCAACTAAATGGGTATGAGGGGAATGTTTTCAGTCGCATACCAAAATAAACCAACAAAAGGATCATGAGTCTGCTTTCGGATTCATTTTTATGATGACAAACAAAATAAACTTAACAATTCTAGATTCAAACACCATAAGAAGTGAGCATGACAATGAACATGAGTATGATTTTGGGTAAAAAGGCTAGTCTTTTCAGTGAAGAAAACAACTAGAACTAGGAAATATCATCCAAATAAGCAGGGTAGCGATGTGTCACGCACAATATGGAACGTTGGATATTTTACGTGCCAAGACACTCTACATTAAAGGGAGGTTTGGACTTGTCAAATGGAAAAGTCTAGAATCTTCTTGAATATTGTAGACATGTGTACATATTGTAGAATTGTGTGGAGAATTCTAGAGAGATCTTGTAAGTGTGTAAATATCTAGATATTTCTAGGGAAGGTTCTGGAGAACTATTCTCCACCGTAGGATGTAATCAATCTTAGCCGTTCATTGAGGAGGTGCTAGGCTATAAATAGGAGATGCCCCCCTCATTTGTAACCATCCAAGAGTCTTCAAGCATTTGTTGTTCAAGAGCTTCTCTCTCTAAGAATTCTCTTAGTCTTTGTGTTCTTTGCCTACTCGTGAGGTTTCGGCTGACTTAGCAAAGATCGAGAGGGGTGATCAAGCTAAGGCCGGCACGGTATTTGGGAGATCAAGTCCAAGGCCGTGACAAAGTGGTATCAGAGCTTTGGTTCGGAGCAGCTAGGTTTGAAGCTGTGAACGTGGTTCATAGGCAAGAATGTCGGGAACGGCTGAGGAAGTTGTTGTGGCTGGAGAAGAAAGGGGTAGAGAGACCCAACTTGTTCACGAGGCTAAGAAGACCCGAGGATCAAGTAAGTCCCGCCAAGCCGCGGATGTTGCCACGTTGATGGCAAAAGTGGAGGCTTTGGAGGAGACCTTACATGGGGTGGTTACTAGGGTGAACAAGGTGGAGAGTGACTTTGAGACACTTGAAACCCACACCCTAGGCCAGTTGGACAACTTGAGGTCGGATGTTGATTCGCACCTCAATGTAGAGGAGGAACGAGCCGAGTCTATGAGGCGACTCGAGGCAAAGGTAATGGATGCTATTACCGCGATGCAGGGGCAACTCAACTCTCTAAAGAGTTCTTTGGAGAGACAAACTAAGACTCCGTTGGTGGGTAGTACCAGTGGAGCAAGGGAGGTGAGGTTGGATCTCCCTAAGCCGAAGGAATTTCAAGGTGTTCGTGATGCCAAGGAGGTTGATAACTTCTTATGGAAAATGGAGAGATATGCTGAGAGCCTGAACTTGGCCGATGACACAACTAAGGTACGCACTGCTTCCTTATTCCTTACTGATAACGCTATGTTGTGGTGGCGTAGGAAGCATGCAGACATGGAGAAAGGCCTTTGCACCATTGAGACTTGGGAAGATTTCAAGAGGGAACTGAAGAAGCAATTTTATCCCGAGAACGTGGTCTACGTGGCTAGAAAGAAGTTGAGGGAACTTAAGCACAAGAACTCGATTTTAGATTACGTAAGAGACTTCATGGCCCTCACATTGCAAATTCCCAATCTCAGTAGCGAGGAGACATTGTTCTACTTCGTGGATGGTCTTCAGAATTGGGCCAAACATGAACTCCAACGGCGTGGTGTGTCAGATGTGGACGAAGCCATTGCCATTGCGGAAAGTCTCATTGATTATCAGAAGGGGGAGAAAGGTGAGTCTTCCGGATCGAAGTCTCCTGAACTCAATCATGGGAACGGTGGGGGAGACAAGGGGAAGGAGTTCACTAAGGGAGGAAATGACAAATCCTTCCATGGGAGCAAATCTGAAGAGAAGAAGAGGACAATAAGCTGCTACGTGTGCAAAGGGCCGCATTACATAAGCAAGTGTCCGAAGCTTGGTAGCTTGTCAGCCATCGTTGAGGGGAAAGATGGACCTGACGAGGAGGAGCCGAGTATGCGGATGGAATCTCTCAGGGTGCTGAATGCCTTGAAGGCCAAACATGAGGAACCAATTTCGAGGAATAAAGGCCTCATGTTTGTTGATGTGGAGCTGAATGGGAAGCCAATGAAGGTGATGGTGGACACCGGGGCTACCCATAACTTCATTACTCCCGAAGAGGCCAAGCGGGTTGGTCTCACTGTGGTTCAAGCCCGAGGAGGATGGTGGAAGTCTGTCAACACTCCTGCCAAACCTCTCAATGGTGTAGCTCGTGAGGTAGAGCTATGCATCGGGACGTGGAAGGGGACCGTAGACTTGTCGGTGACCCCTATGGATGATTTCGATGTGGTATTGGGTTTGGACTTTTTGCGCAAGGCAAAAGTAGTCCTCATGCCAGGTGAAGACTCGCTGTGCATCCTTGAAAAGGGGATTGGTTGCACAGTGCCTACGACAAGCGACGAGCGGGGTGTTCGCTTGTCAACCATGCAAGTGGCGAAGGGGCCTGGGAGCGGGGAGTCACCTACCTTGCGGCTTTGAAGGTGGTGGATCCTGATGTGGAGGATCGTGGGAATCTTCCCCCTGTCTTGAAGAGGACTGGAAACCTCATGCCATCAAGACTCCAAGAAAGGTTGCCGCCTAGGCGAGAGGTGGACCGCGGGATGGAGTATGGGGTTGGCACGGCTAATGTAGTGGGTGATACATTGAGCCGAAGGGTTGAGGTCACAAGGTCCTTCCTGGGCAAGTCAGCCACGATGAGGAAGAAGGTTGCAGCCGGGGAGAGGCGAGTTCCTGAATATCAAGTAGGGGACAAGGTGATCGTGAAGTTTCCTCCCAAGCAAACTGAGGGGGTTCCAGGGTCTTGTTCGAGGCCCATACAATATCATGGAAAGGGTAGGGAAGAATACCTACAAGTTGGACCTTTCTCCGAACTTGGAGATTCATCCTGTCTTTCATGTGAGAATGTTTCGGCCATTTCATGAAGACAAGGGTGATCCTGGTCGAGTGCAGTGATGAGGGCGTCACTGAATTAGGTGGGGGAGAGTGTCACGCACAATATGGAACGCTGGATATTTTGCATGCCCAGACACTCTACATTAAAGGGAGGTTTGGACTTGTCAAATGGAAAAGTCTAGAATCTTCTTGAATATTGTAGACATGTGTACATATTGTAGAATTGTGTGGAGAATTCTAGAGAGATCTTGTAAGTGTGTAAATATCTAGATATTTCTAGGGAATGTTTTGGAGAACTATTCTCCACCGTAGGATGTAATCAATCTTAGCCGTTCATTGAGGAGGTGCTAGGCTATAAATAGGAGATGCCCCCCTCATTTGTAACCATCTAAGAGTCTTCAAGCATTTGTTGTTCAAAAGCTTCTCTCTCTAAGAATTCTCTTAGTCTTTGTGTTCTTTGCCTACTCGTGAGGTTTCGGCTGACTTAGCAAAGATCGAGAGGGGTGATCAAGCTAAGGCCGGCACGGTATTTGGAAGATCAAGTCCAAGGCCGTGACAGATGGCTATGGCCATGGTGAAGCAGGAGGAAGAGAGTGTTTGAGGAATGAAGTGATGAGAGTGAGGGCTCTTGCTGGCTGCCAACTTGGAATAGTGTGGCCAGCTCCTCTCATTGTCACAAATGTAAGTCCTTTGTAATGCTCCACATATCCTCCTACCTGTAAGACCAAATCACATACGTAGTATAATCAAAAGCTTCATGAAATTATTAGAAATAAACTTCAACGTATGCATGCTCAAATGGCTAAGATGATATCAATGATTTATCACAATACCTCATTTCCTGAGTACCAAGTTCGCCATGGAACCTCGACTGGAAGGTTAAGACGGTTGATTGAGTACCTTGTAGATGTGACTGGCACAACGCCATCTGTGTCCCCACTGCGCACATAAACACAAAGCAACAGTAGTTTTTCACAACACATTTTTGTGTAGTTTTTTGTGGTTATTGGGACTTCAACTAGTGTAACACTCCTTGTAAATTGTACTAATGATAAAGGAAATTACCTGTAAAGCCAAACCCTGATACCACTTGATATGAGGTAGTTGATGATGGGTAGGATTGTAGTTGGTTGGGGTGGCCAATTATCATATTCTCTGCAAATAGGTGCATATGGAATTAATACAGGCATGTTTGTTCATTTTCACTCATGAATGAAACAGACAATTATGTATACCTGCAATGAGTCCACAATGTGGGAAGTGCATGTAGAGCTAGCTGCAACTTTGGGTTATTCAGATAGGCATGAACTGAGTAATTAGAGCATGGGTCATAATTGTACACCTGGAAATGTCATAATATATTCATTAATTGAGAAGATATATATATATATATATATATATATATATATATATATATATATATATATTGGTAACAAGATGAATAATGCAGCAGCCAGCAGGAAGACTTACAGAACCAGGTGGACCATTTCTGAGTGAAGGGTCATGGCAGATTGGAGCATAAATGTTGTACGGATCTATCTGCCCTATGTCCTGGTGGACCTCTTTTATTGCATTGAGACATAATTCTGAAACATTACCAGAAGCAAGGTCACAGTACTTATCAATAGTTGTAAGGGTTTCATCTGAGATTAGAGCATGAGTCCACAAGTAATCCAATCTTCCCTTTACATTTGTTTCTTCATCAATCCAAGCATTCCCTATCTGAGATTTCATCACAAATATATAAATCAAGTTATTGTATGGAATTTGATAGTAATTTAAGTGTGTTAGAGGGATGTGCGTACATTAATGCCTTTGAGGTTAACAATGGTTTGTTTGTTGATTTTATTTTGGACCAAAATGGTGTGAGCAAGCTGCGGCACATAGTGACCAGCATAGCTCTCTCCAGTGATGAAGAAATCTCTGGATTTGTATTGTGGAAACCTCTCAAGCCAATTGATGAGGAAGGTGTACGCATCATTCGCCGTAAGCTCATCGTCTGCTCGATCATAGTCAGAAGAAGTGTTTGAGTAAGAAAAGCCTACCCCGGCCGGTGATTCCAAGAACAACACGTTTGCCACTATACATATTAATCAGAAACACCAGGTCATATTCAAAGTCTTTGAAAATGAAAGCATTAACTTACATACTCCAAAACAAACAATCATATCATATATCTCACCATTGTTCCAAGCATACTTGTTAAGAAACAGAGTTTCTCCATTAGAGTTGACTCTGAAGGGCCCCAATTCCTGAAACGCCCCATAGCCAAGTGAAGAACAACCAGGCCCTGTGAAATGCAAACAATTCAAGTGATACTGTGAAAAATCACATACATTATGCTAATAATGTTCTTTGAAAATTATCAAAATCAGAACCAAAATGTTAAAATAGAAGAATCTATATAGCAGGCGATGAAGGAATTCTTATTAATTACCTCCATTGAGCCACAAGACTAGTGGTTTAGTTGAAGTGTTATATGGAGACTCTACAAAGTAATAGAAAAGGGCTCTTCCAGCTCGTGGATCAACTGTAACATAACCTGAATACTGATCAAACTTGACCCCATAAGGCTGTCCAGGCAATGCACTTATTTTATCAGCTTGCCTTCGACCCTCTTGACCTGAAACATGGTATTGCTGTTTGGACACTTCTTTTTCTTCCCAAAAACTTGTAAAGTTTTTGTTCTTTGATCTCTTGGATAGAATCAGCTCTTCAAGATTATGTTCATGATTGGCTTTGCTTGTAAAAGAAAGAAATACAAAAAGAGTCACACAAACATAAACAACAACTATGATCTTCATCTTGTGATTTGATTATTTCTCTGTTCACTTCACCTTGCTTTGCTTCTTCAAGGCCTCAACTGGTTTATACAGAG
Organism: Acacia pycnantha; assembly: GCA_025563575.1. Classification (NCBI taxonomy): domain Eukaryota; kingdom Viridiplantae; phylum Streptophyta; class Magnoliopsida; order Fabales; family Fabaceae; genus Acacia; species Acacia pycnantha. The sequence continues at coordinate 1,244,493 of JAMWYP010000189.1, read as the reverse complement.
CGGGAAATTGCATTTCAACATCAACTATATGATTTTTAAAATGTGAAAATTGTTCGAGTGAGAGAGCATAGGCTCTTGTAATTGTACGTTGTACAAATTTGTAATTAAATTTAATATGAAAAAAACGTACTTTCTTTTAAATGTAATACTGCAATGCTAGCTGTTTTCTCTCTGGTTATATAAGCTTGGAGGGCTTTGAAAAGAAACACAAACACCTTACAATACCAATGATCATTCATTGACCGGCGGGCTGATTAATCTTTGTTGGTTTCATCAGAACTTTGTAAATTCCGAAATAGTATTGTTTTGGACTGACTCTGCATGCTTCCGGTGTCTAATATAAATTAAGGTCCCCTAATCTCTATTTATATGATTAATATTATTGAGCACTACAAGTTTAACAGATAATTATGTTGAGAAACCAGCTCCACTATGATTAAAAAAAATAAGGTGAAAGAGAGTCTCAATCAGTACAAATGGCTACTCTTACACCACCAAAGCAACTTACAATCCACAATAAGGAAGTTGAAAAATACCCAGTTAATCCAGAAGTTGTAGGACAAACCAATTGCATATTTGTTTTAGCTTTTTAAAAGTATTTTTAAAAAACGTTTGATAAATATGTGAGAAGAATTTTGTCTTTTGTTGTAAAAAAATATTTTAAAAATCACTTTTTGGCGCTTCCCAAATAAGCATTAAGCGCCTGTTTGACCTAACTTATTTTTAGCTTATCTTCTACTTATAAGTATAAGCTAGGCCAAACAAGATTTTACATAAGCTCTTATAATTATAAGAGCTTATTTTATAATGAAGAAAAAAGAGTTTAAAAATAAGCTCTTATGAGGAGCTTATTTTTAAGCTCTTTTTTAAAAGAAAAAAGAAAAGAGAGCCCGTAATCTCTCGATCAAACACTAGTACCACCGCCGCCGCCCTATTATAATATACATTTTATGCAAAAAAAAAAATGCACTGTACTTTCCAATTAATTTTATTTGTGGTCAAGTAAATTATGCTTTAATTGATGTGTCATGTCGAATTCATCCCAAATGTGAGGCAAGACCGATATTTTAAAAGGTTTTAAAATTAAATATTATAATGAATACTATATTTAATCAATTAATTTTGATGATGAATTGTACAATTTACATAATCAGCTCATCTAGTGAGACACAACTTCTTGTTATATATGTATTGTAATAGTCTATATTTGTGATTGACTTATTTTTGCTTGTAAGAAACGAGAAAAAAAATAATTAAGGTCAATTTCAAACCTAGGTAGATTAATTTTGTCATTTTTATGTTTTTTATATTTGGTTATACAAATTAATTAGAGCAATGAAAAAATACATTTATTTTCCCCATATTGAACTAGTAACAATTTTCGGTGAATACTATATTTGATCTTTCAAATTTATCCTCATTTTGGTTTTATGTTTCTCAAGTTTCAAACCATAGGTTTAGGGGCAAAATAATCTAGGTTTTTATTGAATTATAGGGATTAATATTTTAAATGAAATGAAACTTGAGGGACCAAAACCTAAGATTTGAAACTAAAGAGACTAAAACTAAAATGAGGGCAAACTTGAGAGATCAGAGATTATATTAACCTTACAATTTTTCATGAAGTTTTTCAACTACTTCAAAACGCCTAAAAACATATAAACATATGTGTGATATGTGAATGAACATGAATTATGGGGAGGGAGAAGAAGGAAGGAGAGAGTTATTAAGGAAAGAAGCAAAGAGAGTAAGAGCCCTTTCAGGTTGCCAGCTTGGAACTTCATGCCCTGATCTTCTCACTGTCACTAAGCTCACTCCTTTGTATTCCTTCACATACCCTCCTACCTGCATTATTCAATTCATTCATTTCAATATCCTCATTTATATCTCATACATATACATGACATACAGTCACAAACTTCTAGAATATCATGCCAAGAGACCAACAGGCGTTAATTAGTTTCTATTACAAGGGTTTTAGTTGTTAGGCACAAGGTCTCGAGTTTAAGTCCGTGTAAATGCTGGAAGAGTTTTTGGGAGAGCCATCCCCTATTGGGACCAGTGATCTTTTGATTACTATAATAAATAAGCGAAAAACATGTATGACATGTGATTGAACACTTGTTTTTACCCGACATAATCTTTAATTATAAGTCGATTCAGGGAATTAATTCAAAATCATAAGAAACTTGGTGGATTAAATGTTGGTTGTTCAATCAGAGTCATTCTTTTTTCCCCCCTTTATTTTGACCGGCCAGAGTTCCATGGAGAGTCTAAACTATGGAGTTTTATTACATAGCATACTCTAAAAAATATTACTGTATTACTTTAGAATATCTCATTTTCAGGCTTCATTGAAACCCTTCGCACCCATTAATCATTTAAAGGCTGTTCTAATATTTTATTCTCTCTTTCCCCTATACTAAATTTTTATGATTGTTTTATGGTTGATTTTAAATTCTAGCTAGAATCCATCCTTCACCTTTAAGAATATCAAATAACCTGTTTTTAAAATGTAAACAAACAACCCTAGCCATGGACTTTGGACCAAAATAAAAATAGATTAAAGCTCACCTAATGTTATATGTTTGGATGGAGATAAAAGTGAGGAAAAAAATGAGGGAGGGAATATTAGGAAAGAAAAATTTCCAAGAAATGGTAAGAAAATTTACTATTTGGGGAGTTTCTCTTCCTAGTATTATTTCCTCCCTAATTTTCTCTCCATATATCCAAAGTGCAAGAGGTTAGCTGGTGAGATTTTGATACCATGTATGTATGTAGAAATTTAACTTCAAAAAGTTCTGTTGTTGGTTCATCATTGAATAGATTGGATTACATACATATTTGAATATGTATTTTTATTCATAAATAAGATATGTCGAAATATATAATAAGCCGGGTCGGGTTGGGTATTATGGGCATGGCGAAGCAGGAGGCAGAGAGCGTTTGAGGAATGAAGTGATGAGACTGATAGCTCTTGCTGGTTCCCAACTAGGCACAGTCACTACTAGAAAAACTCAAATTTGCGACGGAATTTTACGACGGAATATGATCCGTAGCAATTTTGGTGAAAATTGCGACGGAACTCGTATCCGTCGCAGTTTTGCGAATCGCGACCCATAACCCCCCCCCCCGGTTTTTTTTTTCCTCCTGCTTCCATTTTCAGCACTCCTCCCCCCCCTCCGAATTCCGACGTTCCCCCTCCCCCTCTCCGAATTCCGGTGACCTCCCTCCCCCATCTCTGAATTCCGGCGTTCCCCCTCCCCCCTCTCCAAATTCCGGCGACCTCCCTCCCCCATCTCTGAATTCCGACGACCCCCATTCACCATTTCCTCCTCTCCTTGCTCTGATCTCTTAGGTGTTTCTTTGAAGAAGAGGTTCAACGTCCTCCCCTTGTTTAATTTGTCGGTTCCGGTGGTGGTTCTTCCCTTGCTCGTCGGTGTCGGAAGTGTTTCTTCCAACGTTCTTTCTTCTTCCCTTGCCTTTGTTCACGGTCTAGGTATGTTTAATGTAGATTATTGTATGAAGATTAAAATGTAGTTGTTATAAATATTGATTTGTGTATATAGATTAAAATGTTGTTGTTATGAACATTGATTTGTGTACCTCAGGCCTTTGATAGATTAAAATGATAATGTATGATAATATTTTGGGTTAATTTTTTGATGTTGATGAAATTATATATGATTGATTCTTCATTTTTTATATTTAGAATATTAATGTTGTTTATAGTGTTTTTTGTATGTATGATAATGTATGATCATATTTTGTATCATTATTTGTTTATAGTTTTTTTGTATGGTTGGAAATTTGTGTGTTAAAATTATGTTTTTGTTATTAGTGGGTAATGATACATAAGTCTATATAAATAGGATGATTTTGAATTATATATAGATTAAAATGTAGTTATTATGTATATAGATTAGTGTATGTAAATTAAAATGTATATGCTATTCATAACCTTCAACATGAGAAAAATAATTTGTAAAAAGTGAAATTGATAAATTAGAGAATGAATTAATTAACATAATTTGTATGAAATATGTATGTTAGTAGAAAATTATAAGTTACATGATTTTAAAGAAGAAAGATAAGAGAATTAATTAATTAATTAACATAATTTGTATGAAATGTGTATGTTAGTAGAAAATTATAAATTACATGATTTTAAAGAAGAAATGTAAGAGAATTAAGTAATTAATTAATTAATTAACATAATTTGTATGAAATGTGTATGTTAGTAGAAAATTATAAATTACATGATTTTAAAGAAGAAATGTAAGAGAATTAAGTAATTAATTAAGTAATTAACATAATTTGTTTGAAATATGTATGTTAGTAGAAAATTATAAATTACATGATTTTAAAGAAGAAAGATAAAGAGAATTAATTTATTAATTAATTAACATAATTTGTTTGAAATATGTTAGTAGAAAATTATAAATTACATGATTTTAAAGAAGAAAGATAAAGAGAATTAATTAATTAAGTAATTAACATAATTTGTTTGAAATATGTATGTTAGTAGAAAATTATAAATTTGATAAGAGAATTAATTCATAACAATGACTGTGGATAATTTTTTTTTTAAAAAAATATTGCATTTAAATTTTTATATATTTGTGGCATGTTGAGATGTTAATTTGGTTGGGAACTGAATTAGATAGGAAGTATGGAAGGCAACCATGATAGAAGTTGGATGTACAATCGTCTAACTGATAAAAGAGAACTAACGCAAGCATTCTTGGCGGGTTTGGAAGAGTTCATCCAATTTGCTTTGGCGAATTCAAATAATTTAAGTAGGGAGATCGGTGTCCCTGTGCCAAATGTAGGTGTTTAAGATTTAGGGATACGGGAATGTCAAAATTCATTTGTGTCAAAAGGGATTCATGAAAGATTATGAATGTTGGGAATGTCATGGTGAAGTCAAGCCAGACACCGAGTGGCTATTACGGGGACAGTAGTCATCGAGACAACCTTAATCAATATGAGCAGTTGGTTATGGATTCCGCGGGACCGTCGATCGGCCAATATTTTGATCCCGTTACTCATGCTGAGTCGTCATACATGGGAGAGGAGACCGGTACACATACCCAACCATCATACATGGGAGAAGATCCTAATCCAGAAGCCGCTAGGTTCTATAAAATGCTTCAAGATGCGCAACGTCCTTTATGGGAAGGTTGTGAACACATTGAAAATAGTGAATATTCATCGCTATCGGCTACCCTAACAACACTAAGCTTGAAGACTGATCACCATATGAGTGAGAGGAATTACAACGAAATGATGCAGATCATGAGTAAGGTTGTTCCTAAAGACAATAATTTGCCGAAGGATTTTTAAATCCATTGTTGTCCTAGAGGATGTATGTTGTATTACAAGGAAGATGCTGAACTGACCAATTGTAAATTCTGTGGAGATGACAGATATAAAGTTGTGGGGAAAGGAAGGAAAATGACCCGTCATGCATTACGTAAGATGTGGTACTTTCCTCTGGTTCCAAGACTTACGAGATTGTATGCATCAGAACAAACAGCTGCTCACATGAGATGGCACCGGGAGCATCGCAGGGATGAAAACTTTGTGACGCATCCATCCGATGCGGAAGCTTGGCGTAAATTTGATGAGGCGAATCCTTTCTTTGCTATGGATCCCCGTAATATCCGTCTTGGTCTATGCTCGGATGGGTTCGCTCCTTTCAACAATACGGGCAGGACTTATTCCTGTTGGCTGTCATTGTGACTCCGTACAACCTCCCACCTTCTATGTGCATGAGAAGAGAGTTTTTCTTCCTTAACGCGTTAATCCCTGGGCCATCCAACCCAAAAAAGAAGATAGATGTGTACCTCAGGCCTTTGATAGACGAGTTGAAGATGTTGTGGAGTGAAGGGGTTCTTACGTATGATATATCATTAAGTCAGAATTTCACCATGCGGGCCGCCTTAATGTGGACCATAAATGATTTCCCTGCATATGGGATGTTGAGTGGTGGCAAACGTCGGGAAGCTTGCATGCCGGTATGTCTTGAACAGAACATGAGTTTTAGCTTGAAACACGATCGCAAGGTCAGTTGGTTTGATAGGCATCGGCGATTCCTACCCCGATCATCCGTGGAGGAGAAATAGAAAAGACTTCACGCGGAATGTTGTCGAACGAGCGAGCAACCCCGTCGTTTAAGTGGCCAAGAAATATAGGACGAGTCAAGTACATTCAAAGTGTCGAAGAGGGGGCTGCTTCTGTGGAAACTGAGGGATACGGCGTTGATCATCATTGGAACAAACGCAGCATCTTCTGAGAACTACCATATTGGAAAGATCAATTGTTAAGACACAACCTCGATGTCATGCATATTGAGAGGAATGTGTTTTGCAACATTCTGTACACTGTGATGGACACCAAGGGCAAGACGAAGGACACAATCAACGCAAGACGGGACATAGAAGCGATATGCGAAGGCCCGCTTTACATTTGGTGGGGAGTGGCACGGGACGGACATCCAAACCTAGAGCGCCGTACACATTCAACAAACAACAGAATTTGGAATCTGTTGCAATGGGTTAAAGAACTGAAATCGCCAGACGGTTATGCGTCAAACATGAAAAGATGTGTCGACATGCACGAGGCGAAGTTATTCGGCATGAAGAGTCATGATTGTCATGTTTTCTTCCGAAGATTGTTGCCTTGGGCCTTCAAAGCACTTCCGAAGCATATATTGTCTATTCGACGGAATTTTCCATGTTCTTTAGAGAAATTTGTGCTTCTGAGCTTAATGTTGAAAAGTTATGACACCTGGAGGCGAGCATGCCCATAACTCTATGCAAGTTAGAGATGATATTTCCTCCTACCTTGTTTGACTCAATGGAACATTTGCCCGTTCACTTGGCCTACGAAGCAAAGGTAGGAGGCCCGCAACAATATAGATGGATGTATCCATTTGAGAGGTAATATATATATTTCTATCTCATTGTTATTAATTGACCGACACGGTACTTTAGTTTATAAATACCCTCTGATATTTCATTGTAGGTTTTTACGCACACTTAAGAACAAGATCAAAAATCCAAGGTACGTTGAAGGATCTATCACTGAGGCATATCTTGTCGAAGAGGCCGCAAAATTTGCTTCATACTATTATCCCCCTGAAATGATGTCAAGATGGAGAGGGGTACCTCGCAACGATGATGCCGGTGATACGAGGGATCAAAAATCAATATTTAATTTTCCTGGGCGAGTCGTGGGAAAACGTTCGAGGTCAACTCTTGACGGAAGAGATAAGCGAGTAGCGGAGTGGTACATTCTAAACAACTGTGAAGAGGCCGCCCAGTATTTAAAGTAAGATTTCTTTTTCTTTTTGTTGTTACGCTAAGAATTCCAGTATTAAGAGCATTTTTTTCTTACGGTTACTTCTCTAATTCGGTCCGATCGGAAATCCTTCAATGGCGGAATCCGAAGTTGACCAATTCACGATGTCTGAGTTCCCAAAATGGCTTCGATCCTATTTCGTGGAAACTCCATCAGATCCCAATGAAGTTGCGTGGAGTTTGTCCTATGGAGCTGCAATTAGTGTTACCCGATGCAAGAAATACATAATCAATGGGTATCGGTTTTCAACTGTCGAGGCGAATGCAGGTACACTATGTTGTAATTATGGTGTATGTTGTCGAGGTGACAAAGTTGATGGGGTAGAGATCGACTACTACGGGAAGTTAGTTGACATAATTCAACCGAGTTACCCGTGGGACAAGGTAGTGACCCTTTTCAAATGTGAGTGGCTTGATAACAGTCCGCGTGGGACAAAAATGGACAAACATGGAAATATTGAGATCCACTGGACAAGGAGATATACGGTTGGTTATGACCCATTCATCCTTGCTCAACAGCGAACAAGTTTACTATACATCATACCCCACATCCCGCCTGAGTTGGAGGAGTTATTAAAACCAAAGCACGAAATATTATACCAAAGTCGAAAGAGCCGGAATCAAATGACGGTATGGTGAACCATTCCAAGCGATGTGGAACATGTACTCCCCATAAACATCTTCGATGACGAAGTACCAAGCAATCTATTTGATTCTACTGCGGGGTTAGAATTAATTCCTATACAAATTGACGATGAGGAATCAGACGATGAGGCAGAAGTGATTTACTCTGATAGTGAATCGGAGTTCGACGACTATGAGACCTCCTCAGAGGAAAACGTGCAAGCAAATGTTGATGTTGATGAACAAGAATCGTCCGATTGATTTCGTTAGTTCTTTGTTTGTGATGATTTGTTATACTACATACTTTGTTAATGCGCTACTTATTGTTATATATTTTTTGACATTATGTCTATGAGTGTTTAGAGATGGAGCATCTAGGAGGACGTTCAGGTAGTGAACGGGGTAGTGGTCGAACCCAACCCCGTCCTATCAGAGGGGGTAGGCGACGTCATCTGCTCCTTATGGAGGTAGAGGGTCCAGCGCTTCCCCAGATATGCCGTCCTTTGATATGTCATCTTCACCGTCTACATATTTGTCATATTCACCGTCGCTGTATACGTCGTCATCACCGTCTACCCCCCCCCACTGATCCACAGCAAGGGGACCACAGGTTTACAATATAATTTCTGATTGATTTACATATGTTTAGTTACATATGATTTACATATGTTTATCTTCAATACTTCACATTTCTTCCTTAGCACAATGCGTCGCCTCATAGCCACGTCGGGGAAGAAGGTAGTTCCTCCGATCCACCAACTGGGCTCCGAGAGATCCTTCGACACGGAAGCTTTGGATCCGTCCGACGGCATCGGGTAAGTCATGCCAAGTTACCAGTAATGTTACAATTTTCTCTATGTAAATGGTTTGTATGGTAATATTTGCATGATGTCATCTCTCATCAGATTTGAGCCTCATAATGAGGTAAGGGACTTCATCTCGGCCCAATTATTCCACAATTACAACCATCCTTGGGCCAAGTGGTCAGACATTCCTATCACTATTCGAGATGCTTGGTTCGATGAGTTCTTGGTAAGTTTTTTGTTTTATGGTTATTTAATTAAGTACTTTAAAAATTTGGAGTACTAATTGTTCGTTATTGATTTTCAGCGCCAGCATATGACGTTGCCTGAACATCGTGCAGAACTGAAAGCAAATTATAATCATAAGGGAGGCCGGTATTTGTGTCAAAAGCTTTACGGCTTGAGAAATAAAAGAGGCAAGAAAGACTGGATTTCCCAGGACACTGTAGACGAATTATTGCAGAATTGGGCCACAAATGAACAGTTTCAAAACATGAGCACGAAAAATAAGCAAAACAGAGCCAAAATGGAAGGACCGTCATATGCTGGCGGCAGCATTCCTATTAGTGAGCATCGACGGAAAATTGTAAGTACACTCTATTTTCTATTTAGGTATTTGATATTTTATACTTTGAAGTAATTAATTAAGGTTATCATCCGCGTTTGCAGGTAGAGTCTGGGGAAGTTCTGAAGGATCAATTGAGTGGGCTACCTTTGAGCGGACCCATTCCCTAATCAAGGAGTAAGAGACAATGGATTAACCAAAAGGCGCTGCAAGTAGCGGTTAGACATTTATTGCCTTTATTACTTGTTTTATGCACCACCATATTTATTTTATTTTACATGTCTAATAAGCTATGTATTTTTGTACTTGTAGGAAACCTTTCAGAAGCTGTCGCAGGAGAGAGAGTCGCAGCTTGGGTCTGACCCCGCATCCTCTCAGTCCGACAATGAGAGTCTGTTCTTTGAGGCCGCAGGCGGATTTAACAAGAAAGGGAGAGTCTTTGGATACGATACCTCTGCTGGCCGACTGAAGCAATCAAAGCGCTCCTCATCCAGCAGTGAAGGTGTTTCTCCAGGTACACGTATACATTTCATATTGATAATTTTCATTCTCTTGTCTATTCAAATGAAGTACAAATAATAAATGTACTTCATAATGTATTTGCAGATGAGCTGAAGAAGATGAAAGCGTTGGTGGAGCAAAGAAGCAACACAGATGAGTCAGCAACAGGACATCATGAGGCAGGAGATGCTTCAGGAACGGGAGAGGATGGAGCAGGCGATGAATCAGGAACGGGAGAGGATGGAGCTTGCGATGAATCAGGAACGGGAGAGGATGGAGCTTGCGATCCAACAGGAACGGGAGAGGATGCGACATCAGATGGATCAGCAAGCGGAGAGTATGAGACAGATGCAGCTTCAACTCCTGTCTCTAATGACACAAAAGGGTTCGGGGTCGGCTCCTGGTGATTATGACCATGCGGGTGATGATGATGATGATGACAATGCTGCTGTTTAGACTACTTTTTAGTATTTGCTCTTTACAACATTATTATATATATTGTGTTTTCTCTATGTAAACTCTTTTTATTATATCCATGATACTTTTGCAATCAATTTTCAAAAAAAAATATTTAAAAAAATAAAACAATTAAAATTTAAAAAAATAAAACAATTAAAAAGATTAAAATTTAAAAAGAATGAAAAAATAATAAAAAATAAAAAAAATAATTTTTTTACTTTTGCTACGGAAAAAATCCGTAGTAAATTGCTACGGATTCTACATTCCGTAGCAAATTGCTATGGAATATAATTCCGTCCGTAGCAAATTGCTATGGAATATAATTCCATAGCAATTTGCTACGGAATGTGAAATCCGTAGCAAATTGCTATGGAAAAGAATTCCGTAGCAATTTGCTACGGATTTCGGAATTCCGTAGCAAATATTGCTACGGAATATTAATCCGTAGCAAATTGCTACGGGGTTTTTTGCTACGGAAAAATTCCGTAGCAAATTGATTTTGCTACGGAATTTTGGCATTTTTCCGTAGCAAAACCGATTTGCTACGGATTTTTTCCGTAGCAAAAATCGATTTTTTTTGTAGTGAGTGTGGCCAGCTCCTCTCACTGTCACAAATGTTAGTCCTTTGTATTGCTCCAACATATCCTCCCACCAGTAAATCAATGTGTACAAAATATTAAGACCAAATCACTTATGTCCGTTTGGAATTTTTTTTGTATTTACTGTAAGTTCACTTTCAAAGTAATAAATAAGAGTGTTACAATTTGCCCCTATTAAAGGTGGAGAGAGAAAAAAGAGGTGAAAAATATTCACTCGTAAATGATGGCAAAATTGGAAAAAATTATCAATTTAGTCCTTATTTATTGAGTTAATCAACTTTCCTTCATATGTAAGAATTAGGTAATTTAGATTTATAAATAGAACTAAAATGGTATAAACAAAAGCTTCATGAACTGGTTAAAATGATGAAAATGGTTTATCATAGTTTACCTCATTTCCTGAGTACCAAGCTCGCCGTGGAACCTCAAGAGTAAGGTTAAGACGGTTGATTGAGTACTTTGAAGATGTGACTGATACAATGCCATCTGTGTCCCTACTCCACACATAAACACAAAAATCATCAGTAGCTTTTCATATATCACAATTTTGTGTAGTTTCTCCTGGCTATTGGGACTTGAACTAATGCAACACCTGTTGTAATGATAATAGAAACTTACCTGTAGAGTCAAACTCTAATACCATTTGTTATGAGATTCTTGATGATGGGTAGGATCGTACCTGAGCGACCTATCCAGTTATAAATATATAGCTGTGTATAAAATAGATACATGCATGCACGTTCGATGAACTCATGAATGAAACAGACGATTTTATACACACAACTGCAATGAATCCAGATTGTGGTAAGTGCATGAAGAGCTATAGTTGCACCTCTGGGTTATTCATATAGGCATGGATGGAGTAATTAGAGCATGGATCATAATTGTAACCCTGGAAACGTCATAATACATTAATGAATTGAGAAGATATATATTGGTAAATAGATGAATAAAATTACAGCAGGAAGACTTAAAGAACCAGGTGTACCATTTCTGAGTGAAGTGTCATGGCAGGGTGGAGCATCATTCATATATCATATATATACATATACATGACACTCACATACACTTTTAGAATTTCACGCCACAGTTGACGGTGCAGGTTCAGCTGATATTATACTAACGGAGATGTTACTACTGGTGTGCTTCCGAATATATAATCCATTTTACCATGCTGAAAATCCGGTAGAAGATGCAACTCCATGTGTTACTTCCCGTGAAAGTATTGTCTTCCAAAAACGGCAATTCCTGCAAGAAGCTAGTCTCTAGCAAATATGGAGGAGTTGTCAATGCTGCTTTTAGGATTTAATTATAATTAAGAAATGGGAACTGATAAAAAAAATAAATTGCTCCTTTAGTCAATAAGGGAGGCGGGGTATTTGGGTATTTAAAATGCCCCACCCATTAATCAGTGGTTCATTTCGCAATTGAGGGAGAGCGTTCGAATTGTCAGCGGCAGTGTTCTTCATTTTTTCAGTCTTGGACTCAACAATTTGGGATCTTTTAGCAGGTAACTAAAATCACTTTGTCATGGATTCATATAACAGGCCTAGCAAGTGTGCGGCCCAATAAGGGCACTTCATGACAGAATCCTCTCATAATCAGGTAAAACACTAATCACCCTGTAATCTCGGCACAAAGCACAGACAGTATAGGTAGTGGAGCAGGCATACACAGTGAGTGGAGCAAACACCAAGAGGCGCACTGCACAAGGGCCAAAACCCTAGAGGTAATCCCTATAAATATAAATAGGAGATTAACCCCACAGGTACACACACTATTCATGCCCTTTTACTATTCTATTCCACTGCGCGCACACCACACCCCCTTTGGCTAATCGACATTCTTGTATAGCACAGTGATCATCTAATATTCTTTGGTGTCTTCCTCATAGACATCACGAAATATTCACCTTCTCTTCAGTATTAACCAATACATATATCGGAGAATCTTACAGATCCTATATCAATCACGCTAACCCACTGTGGTTAGACATTTGTGTTCTTAGAACAGAACACACTTCAACTCACAAATTCCCTTCTATCTATTCTATGTATTTTTCTCTTTCTAATGAAGGTAATATTATATTGATTAGTGAAAATTTTGGGGTTAGAATTTTGGAAGAGTTTTGAATTTTGACAATAGATGACTTTATATATGTAGAGAATGATTACTAGTTAATTTTAATTGGTTTAGATTTGTCAGTTGGTTGTTGTGAGAATTTAAAATTAATTTTCTATTTAAAAATTTAGGATTTATGTCCTATGAGATGTTTCTACTAATTAAATATGGTTTAAGTAATTTACTTGGGTTATTAGAGGTATTATTAAAGGTTTAACTGTTTAGTTTTGCTAAATCTTGAATATGAAATTATGAGTTAGAGTTTGATATAATTTTGATTATGCGAAGGTTTGAATAGTTGTTTAATTGTTGGGTTATGCTCATATAAATTAGAAAAGAGATTTAATTGGTCTAGGATGTTGATATTGATGATTTTATGACTCTAGGTGTATTGAAGGCGAAACTTTGATTTATGAAATTGAGAGATTGATGTGAGAATATGATATAGAGGTTATCTAAAGATTTTAATGAGTAATTTGGGCTCATGAGAGAAGTGATCAATGACCTTGTGTTGTTGAGAAAATTAGGATGTTGAGGATAATAGTTGTAGAAGAAATTGGATTTTTGGGAGTTGAATTGTATAATTTATTTATTTTATTATAATTAGTTGTGGTTGATTGATATCTACATTAATAATAATGTAGAGCTTTCTTGTAACCAGTAATTGCTCGTGCTTTACCCCTCAAGTTAAGGTTAGCTTGGAAGGCAATCGGAGTTAAAATATGATCTATATGCTTACTTTGAGTTGTATGGTGTTTTCTAAACTTTACTTTCATTTATACTAGCTACTTGTATGTGTTTTGGAGAAAATTATGTGTATGTTTGAATATAAAATTAGTTCAGCGAAGCAGTATATTTTCCAACTTGTATATATGAGTAGAGATTATTATTAAGATTGTTACTGTTATGATAGTTATGATGTTTGTGATAGAATATTGTATAAGGAATAATAAGTTTGTAAATGTTTCCAAAAAAGCTATATTGATAAATTGTTTTTCTGTTATGAGATGTGTTGGGTTGTGTGGAAGAGATATAGTGAAATTGTGCCCATTGGGCTCTCTCATTTTTGGCCTAGATTTTGAGTTGAGTGTTTTGAGTTGATACCTCTATGTTACGGTATATCGGTGATGGCATGGGAGAAGACAGTATTCTTGAAGTGACTAGCTAACATTTAACTGTGTATACTAACACTGATAGGTTGTACAATGTCCAAAAAAAATAAGGAGGAGCAAGATGGATGAGTGGTGATGATTCTAATCATTCAAAGTATTTTGTAATATTTAATTATTGAGAATATTATTATTATGTTAGTTAAACATGCTTCTCTGACTGTCAATCCTTTCCTATATACTTTGTAAATTGATTTTGGTTACTGAGACTTTACGTCTCACCCTGTCATTGTTAATGTTTTTTAGGCAAGACCTCTAATTTTGCTAGAGGCCAAGAGAAGCACCCAAAGGCATAAGAGTCATGAGCTTTGTAAGCCTTTTTTGATAATGGTGTTGTATTGATTTCTATATTACCATTCTAGGACCTCATGTTTTTGAAATACTATATTTATTGTTTGGATAACTGTTACGGGATGATTGTTTAACCAATGTTGGATCGGAGGCCTTATTTTATACACTCTGATATTTTGGTGAATCTACAATCATATCTTGTGTAGAAATTGTTTTGTGTAGACAATTTGTTTTGGGGTTTAGTGTTGTAAAACCCGTGGGCTATGTATTTTTTGTAATGAGTTTGTGGGCGGAATTTGTGCCCTAGATCCCGATGTGTGTCCTTGAAAGAAACAGGTTTATCCATTGTCACTTGTTAATCAGGTTTTGTAAAACCATCATGGTTAATTGTTGTTTGTGAGAAAGGGTCTTTTCAAATGCCATAGTTGAGAGTGCAGGTTAATTCTGATATTACTAACGGAGATGCCAGTTCTAGCTAGTGTGCTTCCGAAGAACCCATTTTTCTATGCTTAAAATCTTGTAGAAGATGCAATTCCATATGTGTTATTTCCCATGCACCACTACAAAAAGGGTTTTTAACGCCTGTTTTTAGGCCCTTTTTACGTCCCTTTTCAAGGGAACGCCTATGTGAGAGACGTAGTAAAGTCTCTAAACAACGTCCCTTTTTTAAGGGACGTGGTAAGAGAGTTACAGCGTCTCTTTTTAATAGGGACGTTGTAAGTTTTTGTTTAAAAAAAAATATTTCACGCACGGTGAAGGGCAAAAGAGCGGTGGAGGGAGAGAGAGAAACTTTCGGTCGCCAGGTTTGCTCCACCCACCATCCTCCGTAACCCTAGACGGTCATCAGAAAAATAAGGAGGAGCCGAGAAGCTGAGATCTACATATACAATCCTAAAATCAAAATCATACGAGAATAAAGAACATCAAGATCATCCCAAAAACATATCTACATATAGATCACCTCTGTAACCCAGATCTACATATAGAATCTGAAAAATCCATAACAAATTAAACAAGCCAAGAACAATCCATAAAATAAAAGTAGGGCTCTGAAACACACAACCTTCGAAACACAAAGAAGGTGGGGCTCCGAAACACATAACCTTCGTCTCCTATGTGATCGTCGCCATCACCGTCGAAAAACCCTATACTCTAAATTTGACATCATCGTCACCGCGTGAAACCCTAACAAGAACATAGTCTTCAATTACCAGCCAACCTCAATTTCGGTTCTCTCTAACGACGTCGATATCAGTGACAACACGATCCCTACTTTCGAGCACAGGAAGAAGAATACCATGATGTTGAAGGCTACGGCTTCAAGCATGAAGCAGACAGTGTACATCGACAGTGCCGGAAAATTGAAGACGCCCAAAATCATAATCAAAGTATCCTGCGATGGGATCAAGGTCGTTCCTCCGTCCGGCAAGAAGCCGACGACGACGTCAACTTCGAACGCCAAGTGCAAGGTTGATGAACTGGACTGTGAAATCTGGAAATGGACTGTGGTATGAACTGTGAGAAGTGAAATGAAAAATGAGGAAAGCATGATTTGATTAAACAGCACCAAGCATCTGATTTTTTTTTTCCTTGAAAACCAAGCATCTGATTTGACTACACGCCTAAAGTTGAATTTAGGTGTCTCAATTTTAAATTGGGGACACCGAAAAGTATACTTTTGACGTCTAAATTCTAAAAAGGACACCAAAAGCAGTGCTTTTGGCTACTTTTAGCGTGTCTTTTAGAGGTGGGATGTCAAAAGTCCTTACTTTTGGTGTCTCTTTCTTATATTGGAACTCCAAAAGTATACTTTTAACGTATGTTTATGTAAAAGAGACACCCAATATGCCAAGATTCGTACATATAATTACAAAGCCTTTATTTTCTTACTTCCCTTTTTAAAAAATAGATGTTTTTTAGGGAAGTAAAATCTTTATTTTATAGTAGTGGTGAAAGTATTGTCTTCCAAAAGTGGCATTTCCTGCAGGATACTCTTTGGCAAATATGGTGTTGCCGCCACACTGGTGTGCTTCCGAAGAATCCATTTTCCCATGCTAAAAATCCTGTAGAAGATGCAACTCCATATGTGCTTCCAATGAAATTGTTGTGGAGGGTGATGCCTCTTGTGTGATCCAGACGCTGTTGGAAGTTTGGAACGGAGGTAAGGTAAGAAGTAGAATACTTTGTTCGTGGCTTAGAGAAGATAATTAATAGAAATATCTAGCTACAGTTTTCCTATACTTAAAGGGAAGGTAATTTTATGGCTGATCGGCTTGCAAACTTAGTTTGGATTGTTGAGATGATCTGTGTCATTCTGATGTGCCTCTAGAGGGTTCTCTGATATACTTCTCAGGGACTTGGTGGGTGTTTCGTACCCTCGCTCATGTGGATGATGAATAAAGTTTCTTTCGGCGTATTGCCTTTTCGACCGAAAAAAAAAATGCTTTAGTTGATATGTCACAACGAATTCATCCGAATGTGAGTTAAGAATGACATTTGAAAAGGTTGTGTGTGTATATATTTATTGATTTATTGTAATACTACTACTCTATATTTGTGATTGACTTATTTTTTGCTTGTAAGAATTGAAAAAAGGAATAATATAATTAAGGTCAATATGTCAAACCTAGGTAGGACCCTTTCACTTCTATATATGCGCATTTCAATGCTGTTTAATTTTATCCTTTTTAAGTATTACACACACACACCACATAATTTGTTATACAAATTAATTAGAGCAATGAAAAAATACCTGTATTTTTCCATCTATTGTTCTAGTAACAATTTTCATAAATTAAATGAAGTTTTTCAACTTCTTCTAAATGCTTAAATACAAGCTCACATCTATATATGAGGAAACAGCAACCAGATTTGTTTGACATTTTTCAGTATATAATGACTAGCTAGGACAACACAAATTAGGAAGAAGTAAACGTTTAAAAAAAAATTAAGGTGCCATAAAAACATGTGTTATATGTGAATGAACTTGAATTATGAGGAGGGAGAAGAAGGAAGGAGAGAGTTATTAAGGAAAGAAGCAAAGAGAGTAAAAGCCCTTTCAGGTTGCCAGCTTGGAACTTCATGACCTGATCCTCTCACTGTCACTAAGCTCACTCCCTTATATTCCTCCACATATCCTCCTACCTGCATTTTTCATTCATCATTTCACTATCATCATTCATATCTCATATATATATATACATAGATATACATGACACTCACACACTTTTAAAACATCCTGACAAGAAACCAATAGGCCTTTAGTTGCTTAAGCATGAAGCCTCAAGTTTGAGTTCGTGTGAATGCAGAAAACACATTTGGGAGAGCCACCCCCTCTTGGGCCCGATAATGCTCATATGTGGCCCAATAAGAGAACTATGTATATATAAATATGGGAAAAAAAAATATCATGACAAGAATACACAGATACACACCTCATTTCCAGAATACCAAGGACGCCAAGGAACCTGGATAGTAAGGTTGAGTCTGTTGAATGAGTACTTTGTCGATGTGATTGGCACATTTCCATCTGTGTCCCCACTGTATAAGTCAACACAAAATCATACATACATACATATCATTTGGGATATATAACTCTTTCTCCAAATGGAAATCACAGTTTTGTTCAACAAAGCAAATAATTAATTAGTATATTACTTCCTCCGGTCCTAATTATAGGAACACTTTTGTAGTTCAAATTGCATTACAAAAGTGTTCCTATAATTAGGACCGGAGGTAGTATAAGCTTAGCAATATGCATGCCAGCAACAAATATAAGATCGATCTCAAGTTCAGAACAAGAAGAGTAACAGAAGGTTTTCTGCATAGAGACTCTTGGTTTTGGCCTCGTCTCCTATATATATATATCTACTTTTGTCCATCACATATCACGCTTACTCCTTCATTTCCTATACAACATCTTCTCACTTGTTTACTGTATGCTGAGCTATAGTGTAATGAAAAATAGTATATCGACTTGCCTGTAAATCCAGAATCTAATGCCACTTGCAATGAGATATTTGATTGTGGGCATGCTGCTACTTGGGCTGTCTAGCCAGTTATAATGCCTGCAATATTATAACCTCATGTTATAAATATGGGAAATAAATGTCTCTATTGATCTCTCTCTTTTCTCTCCATTTAATGTATCCATCATTAGATCAAATTTTAATGGTTAAAAATTATTCTAATGACCATGGTAGATTTTTATTATATTTCATATAATAATAATATTTTTATATACTATTAAATCTCAACCACTAAAACTTGATTTAATGGTAGATACATTAAATAGACAGGAAATGGAGAGAGTAATCAATAGAAACATTCCTCTAAGTCCTTGTGATTTCTTGGTCTCATGAAATATATGCAGAAAGAGAGATGTAAGTAATTAATATTAATTCATTATTATTATTAGCAGACCTGCAATGAGTCCAATTTGTGGGGAGTGCATGGAGAGCTCGCTGCACCTCAGGGCTATTCATGTAGACTTGCACGTAAGACTCAGAGCATGGATCATAATTATATACCTGAAATAATATAATCATGCAACAAATTTTGTTATAATTATCAGCGAGGTGGAGTATTAATTAATTAAAACGATTTATATACATACAAGCAGGCAGGTGAAGAGACTTACAGAACCAGGTGGGCCATTTCTGGTAGAAGCCTCGTGACAGGTTGGTGCATAAATGTTATACCTGTTGGTATTGCCTATCTCCTGATATGCTTTATTGGTAAAGCTCAAACATTTGTCTGAAGTGGTTTCAGAAGCAAAGTCACAGTACTTATCAATAGCTTCGTGGGTTTCATCAGACATCAAACCATGCGTCCAAAAGTAATCATACACTCCCTTTTTACTTGTTTCATCGTCAACCCAACTCCATGGATTCCCTATCTGTCAACAATTTCATGCATATTAGTCAACAGATATATATCATCTTCAACATAATTAATGCTAGGAGAATTTCACTTAATCCCCACACGTATATGACTTTTATTTCAGTTGATAGTGACATGAATAAAAGATTCTGAAAGTAATCAAAGTATTAAAGAACCGAGGTGAAATTATGTTCTGATAGTAAATGACCAAAATACTCTTCATTCACATTTTTCAAAAATGTGCATATGTATTTTTAACAACTAACAATTGCCAAATTTACAAGTGTGCATATAGAAATTTACAAAGCTAATATAAAAATTTATATTTTTCATATTTACAAGTGTATATTAAAATTTTCATAACTAATAATAGCAAAATAACAAATGCATTTCGATCATTTTGGACTTACCAAAAAAAAGAAAGGGCATTTTGCTCATTTACCGCCATCAAAATATAATTTTTCTTTGGTCCTTTAGTACTAGAGTGTAATTTCAAAACCTTTAGTTCTTAAGTGAGATAAAGTTAGGTCTCCCATAATGTTTGCAACAAAATATCAAGGTTTTATTTATTTAGTTGCAGTTAATTAAAGGAGAGAATTAACGTACTGCGACGCCTTTGAGGTTGATAATGGTTCTGGGTTTTTGTTTGTTGCGTTCGAAAATGGTGTTAGCAAGCTGAGGAACATAATGACCAGCATAGCTCTCTCCAGTGATGAAGAAATCTCCGGATTTGTATTGTGGAAACCTCTCAAGCCAATTGATGAGGAAGACATACGAATCTTTGGCTGTAAACTTATCGCCTGCTTCATCATAATCAGATGAAGTCTTTGAGTAGGAAAACCCTACTCCAGCTGGTGATTCCAAGAACAACATGTTTGCCTCTGCAGATTCATCAAAAACAGGAGATACTTGTAATTAAGAGTACAAAGTACTCTTGAAAGTGATCAAAAGCGTTAATTAACTTGTATATATCTCACCTTTGTTCCAAGCATATTCATTGAGGAACAGTGTTTTTCCGTTACAGTTGACCCTGAAGGGTCCCAATTCCTGCATGGCCCCATAGCCAAGTGAGGAGCAACCTGGTCCTGCCAATTTCAACCATTTCAGAAAGCATGAAACCTAGTACGTACTACTACCACCGGTCCTAAATGTTTAGGACTTACAAACTAAGTCCTATATATGTTTGGAACAGAAGGAGTAGCATATACTACCTCTCTCCCCAAATATAAGGTATTTTTAACCCAATTCCGCTTTTCAAGAAAACAGTTAAAATTAGCTAAAAACAATAGGGACTATATTTTTGTTTTCAAATATGCTCTTATTTATGAGAAAGTAATAATGAGAAAAATAATGAAAGAAAATATATAGGGAAAGATGGTGTGAGAGAATAGAAGGAATGAGAGATAGTAAATAGAATTAGTCAACATTTTAATTAATTCAATATATAAAATTAATTTAGGGTAAAATAGGTAAAAATGTATTTATTAGTCAGATAAACTCAAAGAGCGCCTTATAAAAAGGGACAAGCCTATTAAAAAATAGGACCTTATAAATAAAGATGGAGGGAGTATATATTTCCATACGTAAGATATGTATTTTTATGATTATATATATATCGATTGATGAATTAATGAATTTTATGTAGTTCATTGGAAACATTTTTTTTTTGGAGCTAAAGATTGGGATACCATCAAGATTTTAATCAAAGTCATAAATAATATGAGCAAACATGAATTTTGACTCTATATATATATATATATATATATATATATATATATATATAAATCAAGAACATGTGTAAGAAATTATGATCATACGTACCTCCATTGAGCCACAATACTAATGGTTTAGTAGAAGAGTTATATGGAGACTCCACAAAATAATAAAAAAGGGCTCTTCCAGCTTTAGGATCAACTGTAACATAACCTGAATATTGATCAAAATTCACCCCACGAGGTTGTCCAGGCAATGCCCTAATCTTATCAGCCTTCTTAAATCCCTCTTGTGCTTCTGAAACATGATATTTCTCTTTCAACACTTCATCATCCTCCTCGTCCCACCATGGATTTATCACTTCAACTTTATTATTCTTTGAATTATATCTCTTTGATGAAATCAGTTCTTGAAGCCTCCTTGCCTGCTGACTCGCTTCGCTACCAGTGATGATCAAAAGCAAAGCAAAAAGACTCACATAAGCAGCATAAAGAGAAAATGCCTTCATCTTCTTCTCTCTCCCTGATTTAATTAGTACTTCTCTGTATCTCAACAAGCACCTTATAAGTCTATATATATAGACACAAGCACACATGGACTATATATATGTATATATATATATATGGACTTTCTCATAACACGAACGAAACAGATCTCTCAACTTTAGACAAAAATGCTAGGACTATTAAATATAATCTGTTACTTTTTATAGTGGGGCACAAATTGTTTTTACATATGTACATGCAACGATATTATGTTATATTTAACTGTTTTGGCATATTTGTTCCCATTTTGAATATTTGTGGGTATTTTTCACATTCAAAAAGCATATGGAACTAAATGCATTTTTTATAAAAACTCATAAGTATTTTTGCACCTTAACTCATATATATATGTACGCGCATGATTGAGGCTTTTTCCCCCCTCTCCAGGTGGGGTGTAAAAAGTGATGGTTTTCCTAATTTGACCTATATATGCACTATAAAGAATTTAGAAAGAATCACAAATTGGCACTTACATACATCACCTTCTCGGAAGAGTCTTGGACTTTATTATATTTCTTTGTGATTGACTTGACTCAATTCACTCAATCAAGGGTGATTTTGTGCTTAGAATATAGATTCTCCGCCTTTAAGCATTTCGGAGCAGGTTCAAAATGCAAACAAATACAAAGGTCAAAAGTGAACTGCAACAAGAACGGTGAGATTTTGATACCACGCATAGATTGCTAAAGCGGGAAAGTACGCGGAAGTTTAATTAACTTCAAAAACTGGTTTAGGTACATATATTTATAAATAAAAGGTTATTTGTCTTTATATTCATCCAATGAATGAACAACTTGAATAGCGGTTCATTCAATGAGTCATCATTATGTCTGCTACTATAATAAACAAATGAATCAAGATTTTCATCTATTAGTATAAAAGGATTAGCACATATAGTAGTATAATAATATCGTCATGATGGCTTAAAGAGAAAATGCTTTCATCTTCATCTCTCCGATCTTCCTGATTTAATCAGTACTTCTCTGTATCTCAACAAGTACATTATACGTCTATATATATAGACACAATGCAAGCACACATCGTAAATGTATGGGAATTTGCATTTTGTTCCTTCAACGATAAGGCATAATTACAAAATTGGTGTGTGTGTGGACTTTCTCAAAACGCAAACGAAACAGATCTCTCAACTTTAGACTAAATTAAAACATTAAATTTATTATCTAGATCTATTATATATATGTGCACATATATTATACAGCCTGCAAATTAAAGTACACTCCCTCCTCCAAGCAATTCTATAAAAGCATGTAGAATGGAACTGACACGTACGATTGCGTGCAGTACTCTTATTAGCACTTAATTATTTCCTTGTTGCAGCAAACACGTTTTCCCATTTTGCGCCTATCACAATCTTAAATTGTCATATTAATTGATAGTAGTGCTCCATTTTTAGTACGCATTACATTGAGTTTTCATTCGCTAGTGATTGGAATGATCTTTACTTTCCTAATTTAGTGATATTCTCGTTGTGTCATTTTTAATGAGAGCAGATCCTATGCATAAACATGAACATTACTCAAATGAACTTTGTTGGAGATTAATATATACCACTCTAATATTTATTATAAGTCCACTTTAAAAGAAATATTTTGTCCTGAATATATATATAAGTCCACTTACATGTTATTAATGAATGTTTTTTACTTTACCCTTATTTAATTTTTTATTGGAAGGAGAGGAAGACATCGAGAAGAGGTGTGAGAATGATTTGTAAATGTAGATAGAGACAAATCTTAATAAGGGTAAACTTAGAAAATTTTAAGCATATTTAATGACTTAACTAACAATCTTTAATACATGAGAATTAGTTAAAACGGATTTATAATAAGGATGAAAGTGGTATAGGGTTAAGCTGAAAAAATTAAATATCCTAGAACCTTTATCAAAAGTGCATCGAGCACTCTATGCATGCTTTTCGGAGATATAAAATACCGTGAACATTCAAAATAAGAGTAAAAATGCTGGAACTATTAAATATAATTTAACACCGTTACTTTTTATAGTGAGGCTCACGTTGTTTTTACATATGTAGATGCAAATATAATGTTATATTATACCACTCTGGTCCTATTTATAAGTCCATTTTGACCAAAACACACATACCAAAGAGAGTTAGTTAGCTCAATGATTATGGGGTAAATTTTCAACTTTGCCCTCATTTACGAATGAGTATCTTTCAACTTTTTCTTCTCTCTCTATTTTCATTGGGTATTTTTCAACTCTTTCTTCTCTCTCTATTTTTATTGGTACAATTAATATGGGCAGAATTGTCACAATCTAATTTATTACCTCAAAGAGGACTTATAAATATGACCAAATTTTTAGTTAAAATGGACTTATAAATAGAATCAGAGTGGTAGTTAACTGTTCTGACACATTTGTTCCCATTTTAAATGTTTGTGGGTATTTTTACATGTTCAAAAAGAAGCATATGGTACTAGATGCAATTTTTATTTCTTTTTTAAAAAAAGCAAGAATATTTTTTCACTTTAACTCATATGTTCGTGTGTGTTTAAGGCTTTTTTCCCTCTTCGAGGTGGGGGTGTAAAAAGTGATGGTTTTACTAATTTGACCTATATATATAAGAACTATAAAGAATTTAGAAAGAATCACAAATTGGCACTTACAAACATCAGCTTCTCGGAAGAGTTATGGAGTTTATTATATTTGTTTGTGATTGACTTGACTCAATCCACTCAATCAAGGGTGATTTTCGTGCCTAGAATATAGATCCTCCGCCTTTAAGCATTTCAGAGCAGTTTCAAAATGCAAACAAATACCACTATAAGAACTTTAATTTGGACTAAATTAATAAAAACATAAAATCTCACTTAAAAATAAGTCAAAAGTTAACTGCAATAAGAACGGTGAGATTTTGATACCACGTATAGATTGCTAAAGAGGGAAAGTACGCGGAAGTTTAATTGACATAAAAAACTGGATTGGTACATATATAAAAGGTGATTGTCTTTATATTCATCCAATGAATGAACAACTTAAATAACGGTTCATTCAATGAGTCATCATATCTGATACTATAATAAACAAAAGAGAATCAAGATTTTCCTCTATTTTTTGAACCATTAAGATTTTCCTCTATTAGTATAAAAGGATTAGCACATATAGTATAGTATATCGTCATGATGGCTTAATGATGTGAGATTGATCGTATAAATCATTTCCAAACTTTATGAGTTTACGTGCTA
The DNA here is from genome assembly GCA_025563575.1 of Acacia pycnantha. NCBI lineage: Eukaryota > Viridiplantae > Streptophyta > Magnoliopsida > Fabales > Fabaceae > Acacia > Acacia pycnantha. Next base: position 1,219,631 of record JAMWYP010000189.1, on the reverse strand, counting down.
ATCAAGAAATTCATTTGTAGAAACTTCATTCTCGAGGATGTACATTATCTAATGAAATCGACTTAATTAGTCATGAAGCAACCCATCCGATAATATAATCTTAATACTGCTTATTAATTCATATATGCTTATTTAATGACAGTTGCTAGATAAATACTTTCAATTGGAATCGGTCGGATTAATAGTGCAAATTAAGTTCAAAGATATTCGGGTAAATGTGCAATAATACACATGAAGTTTACCCCTAGGAGCGCCCAGCACCACGAAGTTTTTTCAGGAGCAAAAGTACACACGACGTTACGTTTTGGGAGTAAAAATACCACGGGCCGTTAGTTGACTGTCAACTTGGATGGAACGCTGACGTGGCGCTTATTTGGACTGACATGCTGACGTGGACGATGACGTGGACGCTGATGGTAAGTAAAAAAGAGAAAATTACCATTTTGCCCTTAGTTTTCAGTAAAAATTACACTTTTGCCCTTAGTTTTAAATAAAATAAAAATAAAAATACCCCCTCCCCCGGTCGGCCCCACCACCGGCGGCCGACAACCGCCGCCGCCGGCCGACCACCACCACCGGCGGCGGCAGTGGTCGGCCGGTGGCGGCCGGCGGTGGGGGGCCGGGGTGGGGCCCACTGGGGGGCTAATTTTTTTTTAAAAAAAACTTAGGACAAAAGTGTAATTTTACCTGCGTTACTGTTCACTTCCATCCAAGTTAACGGTCAACTAACGGCCCGTGGTATTTTTGCTCCCAAAACGTAACGTCGTGTGTACTTTTGCTCCTGAAAAAACTTCGTGGTGCTGGGCGCTCCTGGGGGTAAACTTCATGTGTATTATTGCACCTTTACCCAAGATATTCCATCATAAATGTTTTAAAGTTCACACAGACACATATATAGGGTTAAGTACCAATTTTTCCTCTGAAGTATGCAGAAGCAATTTTGCCCCTTAAGTTTTAGACGGAGCAATGTTGCCCCTGAAGTATAAAAACGGAGCAATGTTGCCCCTCCGTTAGAAACCCTAGCTAACGGTCATGAACTAACGTTGACCGTTAGCTAGGGTTTCTAACGGAGGGGCAACATTGCTACGTTTTTATACTTCGAGGGCAACATTGCTACGTTTCGGTGGAGCAATGTTGCCCCTGAAGTATAAAAAATGGAGCGATGTTGCCCCTCCATTAGAAACCCTAAAGTTGACTGTTAGGGTTTGTAACGGAGGGGCAACATTGCTCTGTTTTGATGCTTCAGGAGCAACATTGCTCCGCCGAAAACTTAAGGGGCAAAATTGATCCTGGACGTATACTTTAGGGACAAAATTGGTACTTAACCCCACATATATATGTGTTATCAAATCTGCGGGTGGACAATTTGGCAACCAGACAAAATCTTAATTAAGTCGATTCATGGAATTAATTCAACGTCGTAACAAACTTGGGTGATGAAATGTTGATTGTCCAATGGAGAGTCATCATTTTTTTTTTTTTTCTTTTGACCTGATGAGTCCAATGGCGAGTCTAAACTATGGAATTTTATTACATGGCATACTCTCAAATTATTACTACCTCAAGTACTAAACGTAGGACTAGTTTGTTGTGCAAACTAAGCCCTATATTTAATTAGGACGAGAGGAGTACTTTAGAATATCTCATTTTTAGGCTTTATTAAAAACCTTGGCTTACATTAATCATTCAAAGGCTGTTCTAATATTTTATTCTCTATTTTATATACTATATTTTTATGGTTAATTTTCAAGCCTAGAATCGATCCTTCACCTTTAAAACAATATCAAATAATCTGCCATTAAAATGTAAACAAACAACCGTAGCTATGAACTTTGGACTAAAATATCCTCACCTAAAAGTTAAGTGCAAAAGGTTATTTAGCTGGTGAGATTTTGATATATGATATGATTAACTAACTTATTTTGATATCATTCAAAAAGTTCTGTTGTTGGTTCATTATTTAATAGATTGGATTACATACATATATGCATATGTATTATTATTCATAAATAAGATATATCCAAATACTACCTACAGTTTTAAATATAAAATAAAGTTGATTTTTTGGAGAGATTAAGGAAGTTAATTAAATTACTTAAGAGTAATTGTATATTTATTTTTTTCTCCAAACTAATTAGTTTAACTAATAAACTAATATATAATCTAAGGATACATAACATATGATATGATTAAGTAACTTGTTTAGCTTCCTTAATCTCTCCAAAAAAAAAAATCAATCATATCTTATACTCCCTCTGATTCTAATTATAGGAGCAAATTTTGGAGTTGGTTTTGGTCCTAATTATGAGAGTAAGTTTTAACTTTTATCAATTTTTTTCCTATAATACCCCTATTTATAAAGTAATTAGGTTGTTGCTGGTAGGTATACATTGAATTGAATGCATGCATGCATGATTGAATATTAGTCTGTGAAAAATCGCTTTAATTCAAACACATGGAAGGTTTGTAAATATATAATAATAAAAATAATAAGGCCACCTCATTGTGAAAATTCAACTTTGAAGTAAACTTTGCAAACTGTTTTTTTTTTCCTGATTGACATGGCCAATAAAATTAACAAACTTGAAGAGCGAAAATAATGAAGGATCAAACAATTTTTTTTATTTTAAAAAAGACGGTTCCTATCGTTCCACCGTGATTGTGACATATAAAAAAAAACAATTCTCAGCTTCTTATAAAAATAGATAAATCCTAATCAAGAATTGTCATCTTCTTAGATCTAGCTATGCGTACGGCTTGAATTTGTTCAACAAGCGTTTCCTTAATGTCATTTTAAATTTTGGGTAAGGGTATTTTAGAAAAATACACATAATTAACTAATTTAACTTCCTTTATTAATCCCTCCAAATTTGGGTAATTTGCTCCTATAATTAGGACCGGATGGAGTATTTAGGACCGGAGGGAGTATATAATAAGCCGGGTTGGGCATTATGGCGATGGCGAAGCAGGAGGCAAAGAGCGTTTGAGGAATGAAGTGTGAGAGTGAGGTCTCTTGCAGGTTCCCAACTAAGCACAGTGTGGCCAGCTCCTCTCACTGTCACAAATGTTAGTCCTTTGTATTGCTCCACATATCCTCCTACGTGTACATCAATATGGACAAAATATTAAGACCAAATCACTTATATACTACTCTAGTCAAGTTTCGGGGGAAAAAAATTGTCCTTGTCACTTTCAAAGTAATAAATGAGCCCTATGTATTACAATTTTGCCTCTATTAAAGATAGAGAGAGAGAGAGAAAAAAAAAAAGTGAAGAATACACATTCATAAATGATGGTAAAATTGAAAATATTTATCAATTTAGTCCATATTTATTGTGTTAACTAACTTTTCTTGATATGTGAAAATTTAGTAATTTGAATTTATAAATATAACCAGAATGGTAAAAACAAAAGCTTCATGAATGAACTGGTTAAGATGATGAAAAAGGTTTATCACAGTTTACCTTGTTTCCTGAGTACCAAGCTCGCCATGGAACCTCAAGAGTAAGGTTAAGACGGTTGATTATATTAATATTGAGTACCTTGTAGTTGTGACCGGCACAACGCCATATGTATCCACACTTAACACAAAAACACAAATCATCAATAGCTTTTCGTCATATCACATTTTTGTGCAATTTCTTGAGGTTATTGGAACTTGAACTAGTGTAACACCTATTATAATGATAATAGAACTTACCTGTAGAGCCAAACTCTGATAGCACTTGTTATGAGATTCTTGATGGTGGGTAGGATCGTACTTGGGCGATCTATCCGGTTATAATCCCTGCAAATAGTTACATATGAAATTAATACATTCATCCATACACTATGAACTCATGAATGAAAGAGACAATTATACACACACACCTGCAATGAGTCCAATTTGTGGGAAGTGCATGAATAGCTAGTTGCACCTCTGGATTATTCATATAGGCATGAATGGAGTAACCAGAGCTTGGATCATAATTGTACACCTAAAAATGTCATAATACATTAATTAAGTGAGAAGATATTGGCAACAAGATGAATAATATTGCAGCAAGAATGCTGTACCCATCTATCTCTGAGTGAAGTCTTATGGCAGCGTGGTGCATAAATGTTGTACCCATCTATCCCCCCTTTCTCCTCATGAAACTTCACTGTTGCAGCCACACATAGGTTTAATTTGAAAAGTTACCAGAAACAAAATCACAATGCTTATCAATGGCTGCATGGGTTTCATCTGAGGTCATATAGTATGAGTCCGAAAGAAATCAAACATTCCCTTTAAAATTGTTGCATCATCCATCAAAGCATTCCCAGTCTGAGATTTCATCACATACAATGTCAAGTTACATGAAATTTGATAGTAATTGTGTTATTACAACATAGGGTCATTTTACTAGCTCAAGTCCAAAGGAAAAAGCGATGTAGAACTCATAATATATAATGTACCCCCTTTTGAGAAGAGAGCTATCAATGAAAGCGCTAATGTTATGAGCATAAGTTTAAAGAGAGAAATCAATTCCAAAAGACTAGCCTATTAGGTGAGAAATCCCTTTAAACTTATAAACCTCACTTCTCTTATGTGACTCATAAACAGGTCTTTGGTTCAATTAAGTAGTGAGTTAACATACAGCAATGCCTTTGAGGTTGATAATGGTTCTGGGTTTTTGTTTATTGTGGAACAAAATGGTGTCAGCAAGCTGGGGACCATAACGACCAACATAGCTCTCTCCAGTGATGAAGAAATCTCTGGATTTGTATTGTGGAAACCTCTCTAGCCAATTGATAAGGAAGACATATGCATCATTTGCCGTGAACTTATCGCGGGCTTGATCATAGTCAGAAGAAGTGTTTGAGTAGGAAAATCCTACTCCAGCTGTTGATTCCAAGAACAACACGTTTGCCACTGCATATTCATCACCACCAGAAGATACTTGTAATTAAGTTGAACATAATGTAGTGTTCAAGTCTTGAAATTTATTAAAAGTATTAACTTAATTCCTCCAAAGTTAACAAGATTATGAAACTAGCTAGCATGTGTGCTTTTGTGTGTGTGTGTGTCTTACCTTTGTTCCAAGCATATTTATTAACAAACAGTGTTCTTCCATTAGAGTTGACTCTGAAGGGTCCCAATTCATCCATGGCTCCATATCCAAGTGAGGAGCAACCTGGTCCTGCCAATCTCAACTATTTCAGAAAGCATGAAGCGTAGTGGTATACATCTTGTATATAAGAAGGCACAAAATATGCAAATTTGATGACTGATTAATGAATTAATGAATTTTAGTTTAGTAATACTGAATGAAATTTTCGGAACTTATATGAATGATTTGAATATAACACTAAGTTTTAATCAAAACCATGAATGGTTAGAAAGAAAAGTTGTTTTATGAGCAGACATGAATTATATCTTTGACTTAATTAATTATTATTAGTATATATCACATCCCCTTCAAAGCAGGATATGTATCATCATGCTCATACATACGGTATGCAAAAATAAAAACAAGATATCATATGATTTTTGGCGTCTCTGAATTATAATAGGGGCTAATACCCAGTGGCGGAACCAGGAATTTTTTTAGCCCGGGCCAAAAAATAAACATATTGAATACTGCATTTTGCCTACCTCAAAACAAAATTTAAAACTATGGGATCATTTGCGATAGATTCAGGAGAAAAAAATGTGGTTTCCTTTCTGTACCAAGTTCTTTTGTTTGCATTATATGTGTCATTTAGAGCCGTGCAACAAGTGATACAGTTGTTAGTAACTTATAAACCCTCACTCCCCAACAACAAGCAAGAAAAGTTATTAGACCAATACCTAGCTAGTTGAAATGGAAATCATATTCTACTTCCAAAGCTTTATCAACCTATACTTGTCAGCCTATTAATACTACAGACGCAAAAAGAACAGACCTCGCTCATTAAGCATGAATTAGCCAAAACTCATCTCAGAGTCATAGATTCACAAGCCATGATCCAAAAAAATATAATGGAGGCCAACTCATTTCATAAATTATTAGCAGTAACCGTGCATATATGAATGGGAAAAAGAGATAAAATAAAGGAATAAGAAAGCGAAAGTATAATCATTAGCTATTTACCAAAAGATTAATACAATTAACAACCAATTTTTCATTAGATACGATTGAAGAGGTGTGGCATTTGAAAACAGGGCTAGACATTTGTTACGGTTGAAGAGGAATAGAGAGGGAAAAAAATACCTGGTCGGACGACGATCGCTCGTTGGTTGGAATGGACAATGGTCGCTAGTTACTTTGTCACCTAGTTGCCACGCACGTCGGAGACTCGGATGTCGCCACACCCCACGCACGTCAGACACTCGGAGTCGGAGGAAGAGGGAGACTAAGGATGGAGAGCACTCAGAGCAGAGCATTCGGCGTCGGACGGTTGGAGACTCTCTGACTCGGAGGAAGAGGGAGACTGAGGGAGTGAGGGTGGAACTGGACTGTGGTTTCGTGGAGAGGGAGGATTCAGCGCAGTCAAAGTCAAAGCTGAGATTGGAGACGTGGAGGGAGAAGGCGTGTGGAGGAAGTTTGAGGGGAAAATGAAAAAAGAAAAAGAAAAAAGAAAAGAAAGAGGGAGATGATGAAATTATAGAGAAGATAAGAGATTAATTAGGCTAAATTATTGGCCATAATAAAATATTATATAATGTATACATATATTTTTTAAAAAATTAGAAGGTCAGCTGGGGCCTTTATAAGAGATTAGTTGGGGCCAAATTAGTGGCCAAAATAAAATATTATATAATTAGTACATATATTTTAACAAATTTTAGAAGATTTTAAAAGGCCAGCTGGGGCCAAGGCCCCAGCTGGCCATCAAATAGTTTCGCCCCTGCTAATACCATTAGCTTTTACTGGTTTTGGTGTAAATTTATTTTAACAAAAAGTCATAATTTATTGGGTTAAGTAGCAATTTTGACCCGGAAATACATGTCCAAGAGCAATGTTGCTCTAGAAGTTTTTTTGGATTCAATTTTTCCCCGGAAGTATCAAAACGTAGTAATGTTGCCCTCCCCTAACAGTGATACCTGACGAGGTTAGCACACTCGAGTATGACACCCTCACACTTGAGTGTGCGCGTCATTTTTTTTTTTTTTTACGAAGTGCACACTCGAGTGTGCATTTGTGCACACTTGATTTGGACACACTCATTTGAGTGTGCGCAAAAAAAAAAATCGTGCACACTCAAGTGTTAAGGTGTCACTTGAGTGTGCTAACGCCGTTAGGGCATTACTGTTAGGAGAGGGCAACATTGCTACGTTTTGATACTTCCGATGCAAAATTGAACCCAAAAAAACTTCTAGGGCAACATTGCTTCTGGGCGTGTACTTCTGGAGCAAAATTGTTACTTAACCCTAATTTATTAATTTGAGTATGATTTGAATTAGCTTGTGAGAAATAAGGCGTATGTGTAAACTTGCTTCAACTTATTTCAATATTATTATTAAAAAAACGAGTTAATGTGCAATTTCATCTTAGAAGTAACCACTCGGAAGTGTTGGGTATCTATAAAATTTTCCAGGAGTAATTTCAACTAGGAAGTGTTAAAAAAAGAGAGCAAATTCACTGTAACAATTTAAAAAATTAATATTGATCATTAAAAAATGACGTTGACCATTCACATTTTTAACGATAAAGGCAAGATTGATATATTTTGATTACTTCTAAAGATAAAATTAATCCTCAAAAAACTTCAATATACCCAACGTTTATAGATGATTACTTCCTGGATAAAATTGTAACTTAACCCTTAAAAAAACACTTTATAATATTGTTAGGTGAGTCACATCAATGTTCAAAGAATGACCAAATTTCTTGTTATCTGTCTATTGGAACAAATCAAACGAAATCACATCAAGATTTACAGTTGAAGAGAGAAATAAGTGTGATTAATTACCTCCGTTTAGCCATAATACTAATGGTTTAGTAGATGGGCTTTGCGGTGACTCCACAAAATAATAGAAAAGAGCCCTGCCAGCCTTTGGATCAACAGTGACATAACCTGAATACTGATCAAAATTGACCCCATTAGGCTGTCCAGGCAATGCTCTAATCTTATCAGCCTTCCTTAATCCCTCTTCTTCTTCTAAAACATGATATTGCTCTTTCAACACTTCATCCTCCTCGTCCCACCATAATTTATCACTTCAACTCTATTATTATTCTTTGAAGATCTCTTTGGTAAAATCAACTCTTGAAGCTTTTCTGCTTGCTGGTTCGCTTTGCTTGTTACCCAAAGCAAAGCAAAGAGACCCACACAAGCATAAACAGCAAATGCCTTCATTATTCTCTCTCCCTGATTCACTTCTCTATGTGTATCACAACAAGTATTTATGTTATACCTTTATTTATATATACACACTTCATACATGTTTCGGAAATTGCATTTCGCTTTTATATGTGTGTATATGGATTGCTAAAGCGGGGATGTATACGTGGAAGTTTATCTTAAAAAAAGTTGGGTTTGTTGATGGTTAATCATTTAATAGAATGGATTACGTACATACATATGTATTTATAAATAAAAGGTACATTGTCTTTATTTTCAATATCCCAAATAGGTCCATAGAGCAAATGATAACAGAACTTACAGAGTATATGGATATTCTTGTTGATGTTGTCGGACGTCCCGTGGCAGGAATGATCATACCTCTGGCAAAATACATGGCTAATGTATCTCTCAGAGACCACAAGACTTGTCACTAGGTGTGGATATTCCTGTTAACGCTTTTTACGGCAGAGAGGATCGAACCCACGACTCAAGGACTTAATCGTGAATCCCTTACCAGGAATATCCACACCCAGTGACAAGTCTTGTGGTTTCTGGATATTCTTGTTAACGCTTTTTACGGCAGAGAGGATCGAACCCACGACTCAAGGACTTAATCGCACACCCAGTGACAAGTCTTGTGGTCTCTCAGAGACCACAAGACTTGTCACTGAGTGTGGATATTCCTGTTAACTTACGAGATCGCATATGCTTGGAAGATTTTAGAGATGATATCAAAGCTGTTCGTCTGCCTTGCTCCCGTGCATGTCATAAAAATTGTATTTTTGTTTGGTTGCTGCGCAAGAATAATGTCTTCTGTCGCTTTCAAATGCCTTCTTAAGGCAGTTCATAAAATTTAGTACTTGTTTTGACTTTATTTCCTCATATGTTTGTGAAGACTGTTCATAAAAATTAGTACTTAGTTTTATTTTTCCTAATTTAATGAATCATTTTGTCAATTTCTTTATAGATTCCAATGTAGCCATTGTGAATATGCATATAATCGGATAAGGATTTTTTTTTTTTCTTGATAGTTTTATGATATACAAAGACGAAATCGGTAAAAATCTAGTTTTATAAATATCCAAGGACCTGGTGCTTGAAAACTTGGTCATTATATTTCATCTCCAACCCACATTTCAAATCTTTAAACCACAGATGGAAGACACAGTACATAAATTGCTAAAAAAAATTCATGCCCAGAGATCAGTTGTTTAAACCACCGAGATGGAAGATAGTCAGATACAGTAGATAAATTGGAAAATAAATCAATTGCTGCATAACTCTCTGTTCAATCTTACAAGAATCCAGGCTTGCCATTGTTTGATTTCCACATGCTTCTGCATCATTTTGACTCCTTGAGTCCTGATTAAGTACACAACTAGAGGAACTCAGGTGGCTATGGAAACATAGGAAAAGTATACAGGAACCCATCTTCCAGAAACTCCTACTTCACATTTAACAACCTTCCTAGGCCTTCTTTCAATACAGGGAGAGTGTGGCACACGAAGTCAAAACATCAATTGAGGGAACCACGCCTTTGTGGACGAGTGCTCGCAAAGCCGATAACACACCTTTAATTATAATATCTTTACGTTCTACGTCAAAATTGTCCACAAGAAGTAACAAGAATTCAACAAGAGTGTGAGTCATGTCAATGTATTTGGGAATAGAGTGCACCATCAATAGCATTGCAGGTTCTATGTTCATGATGTTATCCACACTTTCGTTGAAGAAGAGCCAATCATAGAATAAGGCCAGTTTCACATTGGCCTCAACATGGCTTTTCCTGCAAGATTTTAGAAGCCAACCAATAATAGCCCATCTTGGGACAATATCTGACTGAATGGTGTCATTTGTTGGATGGTGTGCACAACACATAAACCGAACTAAATCAACTATAACAGTTTCTCTACTTGGCTCACTGAGAAACTTCCTTGTAAACCACATCTGGTGGCGCTTTTGCTGTCCCAACTTCACATGTGTCAGAAAAAACCGTAGATACGACTCCATTTCTGGAGTGATTCGAAGTAAAAAGTATCTACTTGAAGTCCTTATGCAGTAAAGTTGTGAAATATCAGTAAATTCTGGTGTCTTGAACTGAGATGGATTCATTACTAAATCCTTCCATATAGCTCTAAACTCGGGAACATGAAACAAATTTTGCAGTAACCAAACGACATCTCTCCCAATCTTCAAACATAAATGGAATTCTTCCCTCACTATTTTAACACATAAATCAATCTCTAGGCGCTTTAGAGTCCCTAACTTCTCATTATTAGGAGACCTACAATGATCAGCTAATAGGCGAAGATACACATACAATGCACTTGACAAAACTAGCGGTTCTTCTTCTAATATGTCATTCCACTTATCTAGAAAGAAGCTGGCCAGCTCAAAACACAACCACAAATTGCCATCACTAAAATCTCCTTCAACAATTTGCCTCAAAAGGGACACCAACAAACCATCAAAACCAACTCCCAACACATGAACCATTTCCTTGGTAACCCAAATCAACTGATTTTTCACTGACACAACAAGCTTTGGGTACAACTGGTGAACAATTTTGACGAGCAAATTAACAAAAAATGCGTACCCATCAGAAACAATAGCATGCAAATGCTTAATATGGGTTTTGGCAAAATGGGGTTCGCACAAAATACCATAGAGAATTGCCCGATTAAGCTCCAAGTACTCATCAGGATTTGGGATGGTTAAGGAGAATGGGGGCCTTAATTTTGGTTCAAGAGACTTAAACGCTTGTCTAAGGGAAAGCTCAATTGGATTTTCTGCTTCATGAGATACCCCCTGGGTGAAACTTGAAACCATAACAGATTTCTCTAACAAAAGGGGAATAATTACCACAGACTATCACCCAAGAAACTGAAAAGCACAATAGCGAATACTGAGAAAGATTGAATACTCACCACCGAATTTATTGCTGAGCGTGGAGGTACAAATGACAGCAAAATGCAAGAAGCCGGCGACGAGATGGAGGACGAGGAAGTGAAAGTGAGTATAGTAGAAGCCGATGCTCCCCTCATCATCAAAACAACATCGTTTGGAATACCCTGCCCATGACAAAATAAAAAAGAAAAAATTAATAATTTAACTCAACCCGAGCCACAGAGAACCTGTGAACAAGTTTCTTGGCCGGTGCAGAGTCAGTTGGATTTCATATTTATTTTATTGAATTCTTATAAACTCACTCAAATTTTTACTAGGTCCTTGTAATCTTATCTTAAACTGCGGATAGTTTAAAACCAAAGCAGAACAGCTTGCCTTGGTGCATCATCTTTGGCACACTGTTGGAAACAATGGAAAGCTCAGCATAAACAACTATTTGCCCAGGAAATTTTTCAGGCTCATAGACTGATTAAGGAAGCCCTAGCCTTCTGAACTCACATCATAAGAACCAGTGAAATCCTCAAGAATGTACCCATAGATTAGCTTGTTATTTTATTGTAATTTACTGTCTTTCATTTGCAGCTACAGACTCTGAACATATTTTTTAGTAGAGCTGTCAAAACGGGCCACCCCAGCCCGTTAGGCCCTAGCCCGTGTGAGCTAGGGCCAAAAAGCCCACAGGGCCAAAAAGCCCGCATTTTAAACAGCCCGCACGGGCCAAAAAATTATATAGCCCGGTTAGGGCCAGCCCGCAGGTCAAAGTTCATTTTATATCTACAACACATCCATTCATTCATATCCAGTACTGTGTATAATAAAAACAGAAACATAACTTCATCATCCATAATAAACAATGGGTGTGGCTTCTCAGACCTCAACACGTGTTCTTTTGCAGATTACACTATTCTAGACAGTGAAAATTTCAGCACTGAGAGCCAATCATCATCAGCAAAAGATAAGCATGCAGCTTCAACACAAGAGCAATAGAGTTTGTTATTTTACAATCAATGAGGTTACAAGGGAGGAGGGTTATTAATAATGAGCACATTTAATATCTATATATAACTGTATAATAGCTAGAAAGTATATATATGAATCAAACAGAGTGATACAGAATGCAGATAACAGATTTCCTAGTGTCCGAGCCCATCGCAGTCAGAACGCCAGGAATTGTTTATGTATTAATGAAACTCATAATAACTCATTAAAACTGAAGCAGTCTAATTCTGGAGCCTGATTATGTTACTGTTCTTCCTATATTACTTCATACTATTCATCTATCTCAGGCATGAATATGACAATTTGAATTTAAAAAAGGCCAAATGCCCCCCACTATATTTGACTCCAAAAACAAGGTCTAATAATATATGCAATTCACATTACATTGGCTGCTAAATCTGATTGTTGTCCTGCTATCGTTTTCTTTTATCTTTGTTGCATTAAAATGCCTATTAAACTATACAGTTTTTCTGGCTGAAAAAACTTGAATTTTATATCTGAATATAATATCATTTTGTGTGCTCCTCGTACAAGAGAGACAAAGGCAAATATTTATAGATCCTTACAGGATCTATCTATGGATTATATTAAGATAAATATTCAATCCTAGTGGTATTTGAATCTATATTAGCCTATTCTACCAAATATCAGATGATTGTACCAAAATAGTGGTTACATATACAATCATGTTTTGGATGCAAATTCTCATATAAAACAGAAATATAGAATCATTCTGCAGATGCAGTTTGAGAAGACATGCTCTTCTAGAGTACTATTACATAGAAAGCAGTTTGAGAAGCACAGATTCCAGTAAAAACAAGCTACCACAAGACAGTGACACAACCAAATATATTGATGTTCAAAGTTATAACCCAACGTCTTAACTATTCTACCAAAACAAAGCACCACAAAAATTGGCTTACCAAATCAGAAACGTACTGAAAGGTCCTTGTCTGCTTTCCATCCCCATAAACAGTCAAAGGCTCCTTTCTTAATGCCTGCAAGAACCCCACCAATTACTATTCATATTAACAAATCAAACGAACAGCTCATCTCTACCATACACTCTACGTTATTAGTTGGTAGTGGTACTAAATAGCACAAGGCTTGTACATGTTGTCCAATTAGAAAGAGACAACACAAATGTTCTACAGTATTCTATAAAAAAAAAAAGAATAATAAAGAATTAACACGAGCAATAGGTTAACAGAGAATATGAAATCCCAGATATACAATCATATTCACTCAAGAACCAGAATGAAATGTATGTGAGAACTAATAAGGATCAAACAATTAACGATCCTCAAAACAATAGTATACACCAACTAGTGACAGGAAACAAAACCCAAAACAAAACAAACAAACAAAATCAAAAACGAATGTTCTACCTAAAAACGATAGCCTTCTGCCTCCAGTAATGTCAATGAGGGATGTAAAGAGTGCATTTGAGGAGAAACGAAAGGGACAAATATATGTCACAAGAGGTTGAAAATCAGAGAAGAAAGTGGAATGCTAAATTTACCTAAAAAGGTTGAGATGGGTGGCTATGCAAATTCCTCAGAGACACCCTTCGTCTTTCACTAGTTTGAATTGAATGTGTTGCAAAAGCCGAAAAGCATGGGTAGGATGAACACTGGCGGGCAGGATTTCCCAGCGGCAGGGCTCGAGTTCTTCAAAGACAGGGCAATAATCAGCGAGTGTGACCTTGTCGGACGAAGTAGCAAAGAAACTAGATCAGGGAACCACCGTCAGCACCAGAGTTACATCCACCTTGCCGGAAACATCAAACCTGATCCAGATTTGCAGGCGTGGGCGAAGCTCGATGAAGAAGGCCAGGAGTACGCACTCACGCGGTTCTTTTTTTTATTTTTAATCAAAAATTACGTTTGGATTGGTGGCCCAACGGGTTGGCAACGGGTTGGCCCTGTTCTAACAATAAGACTGGAGGTTATTTGGGGTTGGGCCAAAAATAACCCTCATCATATGGGGGCTAAAAAAAGGGGTTATGAATGGGCTTTAATGGGATGGCCCATAGGGTTCAGCCTATTTTGACAGCTCTATTTTTAAGTAATAATACACATTTTCACTGCAAAAAAAACAATTATATCACTTGCTAAAAAAAGGTTAAGATACAAATTTGATTCAGAAGATTTCACTCAGGAAATCGGGATATTTAAAAAAATTCATCAAAAAAAATTGAAGTTCGATATCACAACAAACATTTTTAAATCGTAACAATGCTGCTGCCTCATTACAAAGTTAATTTTGATAGCTAAATTCACCTTCTTCACCTCCTCATAGTGACACGGCCGGTAAGTTGGAAAAGGCTTTATTTTGAAAAAGAACCGAATATTCGGCACGCTAAGAAGATGAAGATCTTCATGAACACACACCATCAAAAAGCATGGCAAACTAGAACCTTCAGAAAACACCAAAAGATGATGACGGGTGAGAAAGATAGATAGAAAAGGTGAGAGAGAAACAGTAAGGAAGGAAACTGAATAAGCAAAGTAGAGAAAACAACGCAGAGTGATGATTTCAAAAGGAAATTTAGACTCAAGGACCCAAGCAAGCAAATGTTAGGAGAAACAGACACAGTTGGAGCAGCTGAAATTCCTCCGAATTTAATGAATTTCAAAATAATGGGGCGGAGTATGAAAAGAATAACTTACAATAACAAAGGATTCAGTATCCTGCAAAAGGAAGCACTCGACGTCTACGGCGCTACTTCGGGTATGGAGTTCGGACTTGGGACTGAGTGTTCATCGATTTTCAGAATAAAAACCCCTTTCCAAGCTTTAGATTTCCTTTTGAACCCCCAAAGGCTGGTGATGGATCCTCTTTCTTTTGCGGCGGCCATTGCAATTCCTAATATTTAATCTTTTTATAAATTGGTTTAATTTATAGATTGTCCAACCAACTTTTACTACATACATGAACGCTCCGTACAAAAACTTTTAAGTTGATCAAAAATATTAAAAAACTTTTTAAAATGTAAAATTAGCACAAAAAACTTTTAAAAGTGTAAAGTCACTACAACGCCATTAGAAAAAAACCAACGTTCGTTAAAATGTAAACTTTTTAGGGGTTAAGGTACAGATTGGCCAACGGATTTTTACTTCAGGAGTGGCCAGCACAAAAAAAAATTTACTTCAGGAGTACCAAACACAAAAAAGTTCATGCGCAATCCACCCAAAATCTGACTATTGCAAAGCCTTGTCCGGACCCCCAACCATGTGTATTGGGGTCAAGAAAAATGAATGCAACAAAAAAATCACAAATGTAACAAGTAGATTTCATTTTGAGTAAGTGTGGTAAGTTTTCGAACATGCTCAGGCAAGTCCATGTGCAATCCACCCAAAATCTGACTGTTGCAAATCCTTGTCCGGACCCCCTAACCACGTGCATTAGGGTTAGGAAGAGTGAATGCAACAAAAAATTTACAAATATATGGGAACTCGGTAAATGGAAAGTGGATACCAAGCCGAGATACGTAATCTCGGTAGAAGAAAAGAAATGGGGTCATCGTCTCTTGCCCGACAACCGACATCGACTCATGATGGATGGGTAGGCGAACGGTATAGTCTTCTCTATCACAGAAACCTAGCCCGGTGAGTTCTTTTGCGATCATTTTGTTCTTGATACGCAACACCTCCTACATAACCCATGGGTTTGGTGACTTGGAAGTATTCGAAGGACCAGCTGAATTCGACTCCCTAGTCGCGGATAGCTCGGTCTGACGCGAAAGTGTACCCATTTATACCTATAATAAAAATATAAAAGTCAGAAACAGGAGGAATACCTTAGTCAAAAAAGCTACGGCGTGATGAAGTAAAAGGTGTCAAGCTGGGATGTTCTAGGCTTCCAAAGGCCAGGATGGCTTTGGAAGTAGACTTATGGCGACAAGAGGCCAATATTGACTCGGCTTCTAAGCTACGGCCGTTGTTGATGAGATCAATACTTAAATAATTGCATTCGTCGCACGGGTCGATGACGCCCTTCACATGGGACCCCGGTTTAATTTGGAATATGCTTTCTAGTTGGGAAAGGTGAGAGGTCAGAATAGATGCGCTATGATTTCAGCAATGTACTTTAGGTGGATTGGGAAGGGATCCCAGGTTAGCAACAATGTCTTTGCGGCGGTGTTTGGTTTCTTTTTCTACTACCGCTACCCCGAGGTTTACGAAGCAAGGCTTCTTGTTTTTCTTCCTCGACAGGTATTGCCCGAACCGCATTTGGCCCCGGAAGAAAGTACCTTAACCACTTCTTTAACTTCGCTTGGAATTGTCGTACCATAGATTGTTAAAGGCAAAGGAGTGTCTCTATCCATGGAGTTTTAGAAAAAAGAACTGAAAATAGAAGCTTCACTGGGATGGCTTAGACAAAAAATTTCAGCCTGATTAGACTCAGCGAGGAATTCACTAAAAGTCATCATAGCCCTTCGAATGCAAGTAGTTTTATTTGACGAAGAGAAAGACAGGGGTAAGAAGGACATTGAAAGTTCTAAGGGGCTACCCAGAAAACCTAATGACGTTAGGCAAAAACTAGAAAGCAAGTTCAGGGTAACATACCCGACGCGGTAAGAATCAAAATGGACGAAAGGAAGCGGAAATAAAAGGAGAGAAGGAAGTAATGTAAATACCTGCTCTTGGAAAGATTGAAGAAGACAAGGAAATGCAAAGAGAGAAGAGGAGGGCTTTGGAAAAATATGAGTTTTCTGAGAAGACAAAGAGAGCGTCTAGCAAGAAGTGTTGAGAAGAGGGGGATCGTGTGAATATATAAACGTTACGAATTCGAAACGTCAGGGGCAGCGAAGTCAATTCCCACCGAAAAGCATATGTCCCCCAGAAAGTGTAATGATGACTGATACGAAACGACGTGGGCATTAAATGCGCACGGATATCAAAGGCAGCAGAAGTAGCCACTGTGCATGAAAAGGCGGTTATACGTCATGACATTGGCAAACATACGGCTATCAGCGATATAGGCGAATGGAGTCTGTTCGTATGCTTGTATCTTTACATGATATCCTAGATTGGGGGTAGTCTATGGCTGAAATACGCAAACTCGATCATTCAACATGAATTTACAAGTGAGATCCTAGCTATCATGAAAGTGAAGGAGTTCTCAATATAAATTAAGTCGGCATGAGTATCCCGGTCATCATTAAAGTAAAACCAGCCTGGCGTGCATGTCTGGGGACAAGTCAAAGCGAATCTGAAGTTTGGCAAAACTTGGATAGTAGCTGAATGGAGATCAATAGGGGTGGAAATAGGCTAGGTCCCCTATCAGGGGCCTACGGCCTAGCCTACTTTAAGCCTAGCCTAGCCTATTTAGTAAATAGGCCAGACTCAGGCTTAGGCCTAATGTCAGGCCTATTTAGTTAAACAGGCCGGGCCTATTTTCATAAGGCCTAGCCTTCAGGCCTACAGGCCTAACCTATTTAGTTTTTTTAAATGTTTTATTATGCAGAGTTATATATAATTTAATATAAATTAATTTTTAGATTATTTATAAAATTAATAACTTATTCGTAACCTTAAATTTCACATTTCTCCATTTATCAATGAGATTAACCTTTTCATTCATCAATTGATCACACATACTTCTCTTCTTTTTATCGCTCGAGGTGGCAATGCTAGCTCACTCCTCCTCCATTGATTTATGTCATTTGATGTAACATAAAAATTGCATTAAGTTTATTTTAGTGATGCCTAAATGAAAATTATCCAAATAGGTGGAGTTTGTCTCCTTTTCTACAAGAAAAATAAGAGGTAAAATCTAGTTTTACATGTCACTTGTCGTGCTTGGTTGATTTTAAGAAATATATCTTCTTAGTCAATAAATGATTGATTTGTCTTATTCATACTTCCTCAAACAATTGATGCCACTAGGTGTTATTTTCTTTCACTTACTAACTCTTTTATTTTAGATGAGAATGAATTCTTAAACTTTTTAGATATAACGTAAGCATTTAAATAGACTTGATGAATTATATATAAACTTAGATGCATATGCTTTAAGACTACGTAAAGACCTACATTTTAAGTAGGCTTTTAAATAGGCTTCAGGCCTTACCAGGCCTTTTGAAGGCCCAGACTCAGGCCTAAAAAAAAGCCTACACACAGGCTCAGGCCCAGGCTCAGGCTTTGGATTTTCGTCGCAGGCCTAGGCCTACTTAGCTAAAGCCTAGCCTACCCTAGCTTATTTTCACCCCTAGAGATCAAGGAAGTCAAGCTGAACAACTCGGATACAAAATCCGGGTTTAATAATCAATACATCTCGGCAGCTCAAAGACCTAAACTACCGGGCTGGGGGGCAACTGTTATGGACTCATACAAGAGGCCAACTGACTGTGTGGCCCAACAAGGGCAACTTGTACTAGAATCCCTCCATAATCAGGTAAAATACTAATTGACCTATAATCAAGGCTATAATCATGAAATGTGCAGATTAAGTGGCTAAGCATGGGCCAGGAGGCGCACAAAGCCCAAGGTTCAAACCCTAAAGGTAATCCCTATAAATAGGAGGTTAACCTAGAATGTACACACTCTCGATTCACACTATTTACTATTCAATCTCACAGTACACACACCCCACCCTTTTGGCAAAACGTCATACTCGTATTGCATAGTGATCTTCTTGATATTCTTTGGTGTCTTCCTCATAGACATCTTCGAACAATCATCCTCTCTTTGGTATCTACTTATAGATATCTTGAAGAGAGTCATTGATTCAATATCGATTACCTAGTCTATTGAGGCTAAACATATGTGTTTTACATAGCACAACAATATAAATATAAGCCAGATCCATTTAAGGACATAATTAGGGAGGAAATATCAATTGATAACTAAATGCCAAATGGTTGAGAAGGGGTTAGAGAACATGTAGGGAGTTTGGTCAGGGTTAATTTTTAAAATTGAATATTTGTATTTTAATTTTTGGTCTTTAAAATAATGGGTTAAGGTGCCATTTGGCTAATAAACTATTGGCTCAGAAGCGTCCAACACAATTAACTATTAAGTGGACCAAAAATACCAACAAACTTTTAAAAATGTGCAACCAGCACAAAAAAAGTTTTACTCAGGAGCGCCCAGCACAACGCCGTTAGACAAAAAGTTAACATCCGTTATCTAAGGTGTTGGCCAACGAACTTTTACTTTAAGAGCGCCCAGCACAAAATTCTAAATTTTACAAAATTAAATAATTTTTTTCTCAATTGTCATTATTCAAAACTACTTGTATAGATATGTATGGACAAAAATTACTCATTCTTCAATTTTGTCAAAATTATAATTTTCTAAAATAAAGAATTTTTTTAATTAAAAATTTAATTATATGATTTAAATAAAACTCAAGGTGTTTTATAGTTTATTATATATGTTAAACAAAAAAAGTATATGATTTATTTTTATTTTAGAAGAAATTTATGCGAGTTAAAAAATTCATTTAATGTTAATAAAATTTTCGTAGAATAAATTGCTCCTTAACCTATTATTCAATTGTCTTTCATCAAGTCTCTTAAGTTCTCTTTTTTTTTTCAACAAGTCTCATCTTCATATAATCAATAGATCATTTAATTAACAAATATATCATCAAGTTGCCGAATTTATATTATTAAGTATCAATGTTGATATCCATTAAGCTCTTTTTATAAAAATAAAAATTAAACTCATTTCATTTCTTTCAGGATATAATAGATTTTTTAAATTTTTTTAACATGAAATGATTTTTTTAACTCAAATAAATTTATTCTAAAATAAAAATAAATCATATAATTTTTTTTTTGTTTAACATATATAATAAACTATAAAACACCTTGAGTTTTATTTAAATCATATAATTATATTTTTAATTAAAAATTTTGTTTATTTTAGCAAATTATAATTTTGACAAAATTGAAGAATGAATAATTTTTGTCCATAGATATTTATACAAGTAGTTTTGAATAATAACAATTGAGAAAAAAAATTATTTAATTTAGTAAAATTTAGAATTTTGTGCTATGCCCTCCTTAGTAAAATTTTTTTGTGTTGGGCGCTCCTAGAATAAAAGTTCGTTGGCCAATCTACACTTTAGATAACGGACGTTAACTTTTTGTAACTAGCGTTGTGCTAACCGCACTTTTTTAAAGTTTGTTGGTATTTTTAGTCCACTTAATAGTTAATTATGTTGGACACTCCTGAGTCAATAATTTATTGGTCAAATCACACCTTAACCCTAAAATAATAGCAATTTTTAAAATCCTTATTAATAAATATTTCTTTTTCTTGATCATTCTTCCTAACTTTACCAAGATTATATTGTCTTTTAAAAAACTTGATTTTTTTTTTAAGAGAGCTTGTGCTTTTATATTGCTATTGACGTCGTGTTTCCATCATCGCGATTACGTCTTGTCTCCTATTTTCCTCATATATCTTTCACTAACCTACCCAACATGGAATATTTCTGGTTTTTTGGACATTTTCTTTTTGGCTTCGTAAGAGTATTTGTTACGGACCGATATCAAGCCCAATGGCCATAAGGTCCAATACACCCGGTCGCACCTACCACCCAGGGGAATTTCAACTACCCCAGTAATATAGGGTCATCACCGCACATGGTAAGGCGGTTCGGATCCAGAGCCGGAGATCACGCCAGGCAGATCAGATCCGAGTATGCCCTATAAATACTGAAAGAGAGATCTAAGGTACACAGATTCTAACCCTACGCTATTTACATACACACTGTGCACACACTCCACCTCCTTGGCTAAGAGCCTGATTGTGTACAATGATCACATCTCCTTCCGAGTGCTTCCCTAATAGGCATTCGAGAAGAGACCTTTGATCCTATATCAAAGCACCAGCCCATTTACTCGGCTGGACATTTGTGTTCTACACCACAATGTTTCCTTAGAAATTTTTTGAGTTTCAATGTTGTCTTGAAAGTATAAAAACGTAATAATATTTCCCCTCATAATCATAATGTGGGTGGTGTGCCCATTACATTTTTTTCAAGTTAGATTCATAAGTAAAAAAATTATAAAAGAAAAAAAAAAAGTCTCCCTCATCTTCTTCTTCCCTCCCCACAGCCACCACCGGCAACTTTCCGACAAGTTCCAACAATGGCTTCTCCTTCCCTTATAACTGTCTCCCATGAAAGACGAGCAAAAAGGAACAAACCTAGAGTTCAGGTTTGTCCTCCCTCTTTATATAAATATATATAGATCCCAAAATTTTATAAAGTGTGTCATAATCTTTCCAAATGCTTACCTTTCTCATAGGATATGCTTCAATGCTGCTTCATTATTGTTAGGTTAACTAACATTTGATTGTTTGAGTTGTTAATTTGAGGATAATATTGCTACATTTTTATATTTTTAGGATAACATCGAAACCGAAAAAACTTTTAAAATAACATTACTCATTCGCGAATACATTCTTGAGAATTTTCACCTTAACCCTATTTTTTAATTATCTTTTTATCTCTTACATATATAATTCTATAGTTTTCCCTCATACTTTGAATCTCTAAGTCTTGAAATTGTTTCAATCTTTTTCTATTTGCCAATAAATATTAAATATAGGGAACTCTTTATCTGACTTTTCTCCAAATTGATAACTCCGGCTAATATTACATACGTATGTAAGAATGAAAGAGATTGATCGAGATACATTTTTATAACACCATAGTTTAATTCGAGAGTACATCTCTTTATTATTTTTTTAACCAACAATAGTTAGATTGATTGGAAGTGTTTTTTTTTTTTTCTCGGAAAATTGGAAGTGATTCGAGTACACTACTTCTAATTATATATGATAATGTTCAACTTTGACATTAATAATATCAAGGGTTAAGTATCAATTTTGCCCCTGAAGTATGCGCCCATGAGCAATTTTGCCCCTGAAGTTTTCGGAGGAGCAATGTTACCCCTGAAGTATCAAAACGGAGCAATGTTGCCCATCCGTTACAAACCCTAACGTCACATTGCTCTGTTTTGATACTTTAGGGGCAACATTGCTCCGCCGAAAACTTAAGGGGCAAAATTGCTCTTGGGCGCGTACTTCAAGGGCAAAATTGGTACTTAACCCTAATTTCAAATATAAAGTAGCCTCTCATCTAGTCTTATTTATAAGGCAAAAGAATAAATGTTTGGATTGATAATATTTAAAGTAAATACCTTTTATGGTCCTTGACAAAAAACACGGACCCCATTTTGGTCACTGACAAAAAAATCGACCCTTATTCGTTCTTTTTATGGGACTAAAAAAGACCTTTTGGAAATTTGTGAGGGATCAAAATGTCCGTCAATCGACCCTTATTCGTCCTTCTTTTATGGATTAAAAAGAACCTTTTCTTTTCAGGGACCAAAATGGGGTTCGTGTTTTTTGTCAGGGATCATAAAGGGTATTTACTCTAATATTTATATCTCAAAATATTAAATTTTTAACACACATGTAATATTTTACCACAAACATTTATTATCATCATCATCATCATTATTATTATTATTTACATTGTTATTTTCTTGGTATATATATTAAGTATAAAAAAAGTGTAACTTTGTGTTTAAGTGAATGTTGTCGAAATTGAATTGTTTAAATAGTTGAATTAAGATGAGATAGTTCATTTCAGACAAAGGTCAAAACCAAAGAACTAGTTTGGTGGAAAATTGATATTCTCTCTAATCCTTATTATAAGGTACCAACTAATTTTTCTCGCAAATCAATAAAAATAGTTAAAGTCAATAAAGTTGTCCTAGAATTTAAGTATTTTTCAATATTACCCCTACTAATTGCACTAAATTCTAATATTATATTAATTATTATTCTTACCCACTACCCTTATTAATTAGGGGCATACGTGAAAAAAATAATTAATGCTCATTGGGAACGAACAAGTACCTTTTAAAAATGACCAAATAAACTTGCTAGTTAGTGCTTTATAATAAAGAACCAAAGGAGTAGAAACAAACATTATGTGAGGAAGATTTGAAGAACAATGAAGATGCATGTAAAGGGCATGTATGAGAAAAGCATGGAATGTGAACCCGAAATGGTGGTTAACTCATTAAATTTGTCTTAAGTTCTTTTTTTTTTTTTTTTTTTTTTACATATTAAATAAGGTTTTAAACGAGAGAGAAAAATACAATGAGACATGTTTAAACATTAACTATATGAGTAAAATTGACAAATTCGCATTAATTACTTTTAAAGTGACTTATATTATAGACTAAGTTATTCTTCTAGAAACGACTTATATTTTTAAATGAAGGGAATACTTATAGTTTCTTTTAATTTTTAATTTAGTGGGAGGAAATTTTAGTTTCCACTAATAGGACACTCAAACATTGACTTTAATTTAGTAATTAGTATGTATGTTTTTCCCCTTAATCATTAAATCTTTTAATTCTACTTATTCTCCACCGTGGGCCTTATAACTTTGCTCTGTTAGCATTGTTAATTAGCTCTTGTACATATCAAAAGAACAAAAAAATTAGCTCTTGTACAAAAAGCTGCTAACAAAATAAAATTAAAGAATTTAATAAAGAACACAGGTATTAAATTATTATTATTTTTTTAAATATAGATATCTTAGGTATTATTTTCCTTTATTTATTAGTATTAAATTACAAATTTAAAAGATTATTGGAACATGTCATTTTCATATCTATTTTCTTATAAATACATACCTGTCAGTTACAAAAGAAAGAATACACTTATTTGATACCAATATACCATGATCAAGCCTCTCATTGTGATGATCACCTCTATCACATTTTATGTTTTAAATTAATAAAATACATAGTCCAAATATTGTTTTATTCAAAAAACTTATGTATGCATATATATAAATTTTTTTTTTTATCCTGTCTCTTTCACTCTAATTGGTATAAAATTAAAAATATACTAATTTAATCATCACATGCTTGATTATGATTTTAATGATTATTTGACCATTAAATCTTCAATTAATGTCATGACTGGTTCAAACCCTACCTTATCCCACTTGTAACCTGAATTATAAACTTTAGCTTCACACACACACCAAAAAAAAACAAATTTAAACCAGACCCTAGACTTCTTTGAACAGAACATGGCAAGGTAGGTTACACCGGGTTTAGATTTTCTCACCGGCGGAGTTTCTCATCATCCCTCTTTATCTTTTAATTATAGCCGTCAGATATTCATCCAACGGCTTACAAAGAGACACATCATCTACTTTTCAAAATTTTAAAATTACCGCACGTGGTAAAAACTACAGCACGCGGTGAAGATAAAATTTTAAAAAGTAGATGATGTGTCTCTTTCTAAACAGTTGGATCAATATCTGACGGGTATAATTAAAAGACAATAAGGGATGATGAGAGATTGGCCGGTGAGAGGATCTATTTCTAGGTTACACCTTAATTACCATTTCTACCCATCATATTATTATGTTATAGATTTTTGTAAAAAAAAAAATTCAAAACCACGGGAAAAAAGTAGTGAAAATACACACCGTATTAGACTTTAATTACATTTTTTAATAGATATTTATATCTGATAGGGTAGTATAGTAATCTCGCTTTGACATGTGGAATTAATCCGATTTAAAAGTAATATGCAACTATGCATTCAAAGCATAATTTTTAGGTCGTGGTCCAATTTCAAATGATAATCTTTTGATTGGAGTTTACTTTATTGTAACATCAACGTTTTAAAAAGGAAGCAATGTGAAGAAAGGGGTAGGTGAAGGGGATCTCTTTCGGGACACGGATTGCCTCAGAAGTAGGTGCCTCAGTATCTCTCAGTATCTTTCTATCTCGGCCGTCCAATTTTTGATCCAACCGCGTAGGGAGCAGATACGAAGAGTATATGCTCCCATCTCTTTCGACCAAAAACAAAAGGGATCTCTCTGATTTCTTTTTTTGATATATAGGAAAGTAAAAGCAAAATTAAATGACAATTCAAAAAAGAAAGGGGATCTCTACGATTATGATCACATTTTTTTTAAATATTTTGTACCGTGAAAAATCAATATTAGTATAAAATATGAAATTTATAAGGAGCTATTGTAATATGCATAAAACATGAATAATTTGAACATGTAGTTCCTCTTATATTTTTTCCTTTTTTTAAAATATAATTTGATCTATATTGTTTAAACAAAGTAAATTAGTAGTGTTGAATTAGTTTAAAATGTTAAATCACTGTTCCCATGTTACTCCCTTGGCTTATAATTATAAGACAACATTTAAGAGTTAATTTTAATGATAATTATAAGATAATATTTTAATTTTTGTCAATTTCTTCTTAATATACCCCTTCTTTAAGTGTTTGAATAACAGGAGAAACACAATTTGGGGAAGAGAGGAGGCTGAATTCTAGAAGGAACAAGTAAAGAGCATGTGGCACATGTCGCAAGAGGGTAGTGCTAGCCGTAAGCCCACGGGGCGGTAGACCTAGTCATGGACCATTATTCATTTTCATCACTTTAATTTCAATCCCACCACATGACTCCAAATATATATAAACCCCTATTGGTCTTCATGTCATTTAAAATTTATATAAAGACATTTTAGAAAAATGAGTAAAATTAAATAATTTAACCCCTCTCCTTAATCTCATCAAAAAACTGTTAAATATATCCTATAATTAGGACCAAAGGTAGTATATATTATATAATAATGGGTTAAGGTGCAGATTTGCCAACTACCTATTACATGAGGAGTGTCTGGCACAAAAAACAATTGAAGTGACTAAATTGGCCAACGAACTATTAAAAAGTGAAAAAAAAATACCAAATAACTATTTTAAAAAAACAACTATCACTACTACGTTAAAATATGAGGCATTGGCGTAAGACGGTGGCGGAAACGCCAGAGAAAAGAGTGGTTAATCCTTCTTGTTGGATATGACAAACACCAACAGAGATGAGACCCATGCGAGCAGGCGCTGTGGCAGCAGCGGTTGCTGCTTGTGGCATCAGAGGGACGCAACCAGGGTGCAAGGCGCGTGCCGGTCGAAAGCTGTGGACTGTTGGATGAGTTCAAGAGGGTGAGTGGAACACCCAGCAACAATTGAAGCTTTGGAGATGCCGACGTCGCCGACACTGTGACAGTCAATGGAAGACGGAGACACCAAAACAGTGACAGGGTAATAGTTCTTTAACGAATCTTCTCAAAATTGTGTTTTTTTTTTCCCACTTTTTAATAGTTCGTTGGTCAATTTAATCCCTTCAATTGTTTTTTTGTACCGGACGCTTCTCGAATAATAGATTATTAATCTGCACCTTAACCCTATAATAATTGATTGATTGCCTACGAACACCTGACTCAATTGACAAACCAAACCATTTATAAATGGGGGGCCGTGAGTTAATATTTAAAGGTGGGCAATGTAATAGGTGTGTGCCTCTTCTTTCAATATAGGAGAAGGCTAGATTAGGTGTACAATTTTTAAAATTTTGGCTTGCCTTGTTATGGTGGGTTTATTACTTAATTATATGATTTAAAATTATTTTTTAAAATAAATTTATTACCGTTATTATATTTGTATTTTTGGCCAATTATTACGGTTGTTGTTTGATAGCCGGAAGCAAAAGAAAAAGAACAAAACAATACGCCAAATACTATTATTATATTTTTATGGTAATTCAGAATTTAGATGTTGGAGAGTAACTGTAGATAGTCAAGCCAAAGGGGGAGAGAGAAGAAGAAAGGCAGTATAAATGAACATTGTCTTCGTTCAGTCATTTGCGCCGTTCACTCTATCACTTTGGTCACACTCTTTTGCTGCCAACCGTCACTCATTTCGTCGCTTCACTGTTCGTGCTACTTTGGGGTATCTTTTCTTTCCTCTAACTTCTTTTTTTGTCATGTTTCAATTTCTGTGATTTTCTTTTGCTGCGTTTCCCGCTTGAAATCTTTGTATTAGAACTCGATCTGGGCCATTTAGTGGGTCTTTGTGTATACGATCTGTTTTTTCTGTTTGTTGTAGCAAATTTGATTGTTCGTGCTTTCTGAAAATTGTTTGATGCTTTGAGTTGCTAATCCTTTCCCAGTCTTGCTTCTGAAAATTACCTGAGGATTTGCTCTTCTAGGCAAACTTCTATATACAGGTTAGCTTTTCATAGGTCCTCTCTTCTGATTTCGTAATCTTATATTGAATCCCCGTGTTTCACAAGTGGGCGGGTCTACTATTGGATTTGGATAAAGAACCGAGTTGTGTGAAGTGATATCCCAACTCATCTTTGAGGTAGGTTTGGATTGCGTTTCAGGCTTGTCTTTCCTACGGTCGTACCCATTTATGTTAAATCTCTCCAGGTTGTTGGATTCCCGCTTTCTCTGAACTTGTTCCGACAGCTCAGAAAATAAGTTTGCTTCAGCCAGGCCTTCTTAAGGTGCTTTTATTCACCCAACCTCCGAGCTCCAAAGTATCTACTTGAGGCCCACTGTCCTTGACTATATTCCTAAGTTATATGGCTGTTTTTTTCCCCCTGTTGTTGTCGCAGTTGGGATCCACATATGAATGTGGAATTCTTCTGATTTCGGCAAGCATGAAATCATTGACAAATCTCAAACGAAGTTTTGGCTTTCTAGTTTGCAATCTTGGGTTTTTTAGGGTTACTTTATACATCGGTGTCTGTATAAGTTATAACTACTCAGAATTTTGCCTTTTGTAATTATTACTTGCTGATAGCAGAAACTTGAGTACACTAGCAAATAGGCTTTAGTGAAGGATATTTTATTCAGATTATAATCAACACATCTGCCTATGTACTCCTCCGGTGTCTTTAATATAAGACATATTTGGGGCGTTGATCTTGGTTTTAAATATAAGATATAGTTTTCATATTTATCAATTTCTTCCTAATTTACACCTATTGATGCTCCTTCAACAACAATCAAGGAGGGGAGGAAAGGAGGGAATTAAGGAAGATGACTCAGATGTCTTAGAAAATATATGTCATATTAACTAATTTAACCAACTTTCTTAATCTAATCAAATTAGGTAAATATGTCTTATATTAAGGACCGAAGGAGTATTAAATTATCTTGAATGTTGACCTCAAAATTCAAACTAAAAAATAACATTATAAAATGAAGAATTATTTTTTAACTGATAAATCTGCTCTTGGAATTTATTGGGTATGTATTTTTTAGTAGAAGAAAACTAGAAAAAGCTCATTACTTCCCCCTTGTTTCGTTACCTTGGTCTCATTGGCATGCTTATGATATGTGGTGTTCCATTTGGAAACATTAAGTCCCTAATTTTGCATGTATTTATTCCTGAATTATTTTCATGTAAGGATTGGTTTGTCTTGTGTGTTGACTCAAGAAAGATCTCTGATAAAAAATAAATTAATTGGATTCGTAAAAGATGTCATTCTTTAACATATCTGAGTTGACTGAATAATGTATTCAAATTGTTATTTGCCATAACAGAGCAATGGCTTCTCATATTGTTGGTTATCCCCGCATGGGACCTAAGAGAGAACTTAAGTTTGCCTTGGAATCATTTTGGGATGGTAAGAGTAGTGCTGAAGAACTGCAGAAAGTTGCTGCAGACCTTAGGGTAGCCATCTGGAAGCAGATGGCTGATGCTGGAATCAAGTATATTCCAAGTAACACTTTCTCATACTATGATCAAGTATTGGACACCACCACCATGCTTGGGGCTGTTCCTCCTAGATATAATTGGAATGGTGGTGAGATTGGCTTTGATATTTACTTCTCCATGGCACGAGGGAATGCTGTTGTACCTGCTATGGAAATGACAAAGTGGTTTGACACCAACTAGTAAGTATATTTTCCTCTCTATTCATTGTAATTTCATAGTGGTGTTTTTGGGTCTCCATTTTGGTGTCTGTATTCCATTTCTTTCACTTAATTTGGATAAGTGAAATTGAAAATGTTATGGGTTTTGTTGTTATTGAAATTCAAAATTTGCTTGGAAATTTTGATGCAGAACTAAACTAATTATTGTGAACATTTAAAATAACTATAGTATATAATATAAATTTATGAATATATTCAATTAATAATTTTATCACTTTTGTTGTGTCAAGTGTAGAGGATGCGCCTTTCAGATCCACTTGTCTTATACTTGAATGATTTATCTAATTATTATGATCCCTAATGAATTCTGAAATGTTTTTTCTTGTGTAAGAACTGTAATGTAACTATAACTGCTTATGGTGCAGCCACTACATCGTCCCTGAATTGGGTCCTGATGTTAAATTCTCCTATGCTTCTCACAAGGCAGTGAACGAATACAAAGAGGCTAAAGCTGTAAGTTCACTGATTTCTTTACTTCAAGTGATTTATTTGTTTTTCTTGTGATTAAAATTAACAGTCAAGCTTACAGTACTTAACGATCACATTTTGTTTAATTATTGTTCTCTTATTTGATTGGATTGTGTAAACAAGAGATTCATTGGAGTTATTTAGCTTATTGTATTTATTATATTCAGAATCATAAATGATCAAATCGGTTGATTTACTATAGAGAAGGAGAAAAACAAATCAATAATTGAGTATTATTATTAATCTTTGTAATTTGTAATAATACCAAGTGAGTACTTTTAGTTGCTGTTAAATGCTCCCTGTGTATCGCATGGGGGATTTAAATCTAGTTAAGGCAAGTTCAAAATGAAAGAGTTGGTTATGCTAAAGAAATCCGCACCATTGATTTTTTTTTCTTTTGTTTTTATAGGAAGAGTAGTTTTAAGTTGTAAAAAAAAAATTGATTATTTTTGCATCATTTTTCTCTCTTTGATGTTTGTACCTCCTACTATGCAGCTAGGAATCGATACCATACCAGTGCTTGTTGGACCTGTGTCCTTCTTGTTGCTGTCAAAAACAGCAAAGGGTGTTGATAGATCATTTTCTCTTCTTTCCCTTGTCAGCAAGATCATTCCAGTCTACAAGTATGACTTTATCTTCTTCTTTTTTATTAATTTTAATGACAGGTGAATTATAAATGACAATTTCCCAATTTATCTTTTGTAATTATTGAAGGGAGGTTGTTGCTGAACTGAAGGCAGCTGGTGCTACTTGGATCCAGTTTGATGAACCCACCCTTGTGAAGGATCTTGATGCTCACCAGCTACAAGCATTTACTCATGCCTATGCAGAGTTGGAATCATCTTTATCTGGTCTAAATGTCCTGATAGAAACATACTTTGCTGATGTTACTGCTGAAGCATACAGAACGCTTACCTCTTTGAAGGGTGTTACGGCATATGGGTTTGACCTTGTTCGTGGAGCAAAGACCCACAATTTGATCAAGGAAGGATTTCCAGCTGGAAAATTTCTTTTTGCTGGTGTAGTTGATGGAAGGAATATATGGGCCAATAACCTTGCATCTTCTTTGAGTTCTTTGCAAGCTATTGAGGGCATTGTTGGAAAGGGTATTTAGTGTTGATTGCATTAGTTGTTGATTACCATGACACTTGAAGCTAAAATGTGCGCTGCCATTTTCTGCAGACCGTGTAGTGGTCTCTACATCTTGTTCTCTTCTTCACACTGCGGTTGATCTGGTCAATGAAACAAAGTTGGACCAAGAGATCAAGTCTTGGCTTGCATTTGCAGCACAAAAAGTAGTTGAAGTAAATGCCTTGGCGAAGGCTTTGTCTGGACAAAAGGATGAGGTACAATTTCTGTGCCAGAGAAGTTTTGCTTGAATGATTGAAGAGTAAATACCCTTTCTGGTCATTGACAAAAAACACGGACATCATTTTGGTCCCTTACAAAAAAAAGGTCCCTTATTCATCCTTTTTTAAGGACTAAAAAGGACCTTTTGGAAATTTGTGAAGGATCAAAATGTCAACCAATCGACCCTTATTTGTCCTTTTTATGGACTAAAAATGACATTTTTTTTGTAAGGGACCAAAATGGGGATCGCATTTTTTGTCATGAATCAGAAAGGGTATTTACTCATAATTGAATATTTGATGACAAATAACTACCATTGAACTAAAAAATCTCACATCCTTACAAAGTTTTGCTTCTTCTTGGAATTTTATTTATCGCCAGCTAAGGTTCCTGCATTTTTGTAACCATAAAAGGGAAAAAAGTTTCTGCATTTTAAAAGAAAGTCTTTTGTTCAATGGGTGTATGGTATTCTCTTTTAGTTTTGATTACTTTGCTAGTTTACTAGGGTTATCTTTAATCTTCTTGCGGTCCGTAATTATGCAGGCTTTCTTCTCAGCTAATGCTGCTGCTTTGGCTTCAAGGAAGTCCTCCCCAAGGGTGACAAACGAGGCTGTCCAAAAGGCTGTAAGCCTTCTTGAGGATCATGAATTTTGTTATTTCTGTTTTTTGGGACCCATATCTTTTAAATGTATTCCTAAATTGTCATTTTTGTTGTTGCTTAGGCTGCTGCTTTGAAGGGTTCTGATCACCGGAGGGCCACAAATGTGAGTGCAAGGTTGGATGCTCAACAGAAGAAACTGAATCTTCCCATTCTTCCAACTACCACCATTGGTTCTTTCCCTCAGCATGCAGATCTTAGAAGGATCCGCCGTGAGTTTAAGGCCAACAAGTGAGTTTCCTGGCTTTTCATCTTCTTTTACCTTCTGACTTTGAGAATTTTTGCTACTAGATATTATAACCTGGCAAACCATTTTTTCTATTAGAATATCTGAGGAAGAATATGTCAAGTTTATAAAGGAGGAAATCAACAAAGTTGTCAAGCTGCAAGAAGAATTGGATATTGATGTCTTGGTACATGGAGAGCCTGAGGTGAGGAGCAGATTTGATGTCATCTTTTGAATTTTAATGAAGACATTTTAGTGTGAAATCTAGTACAAGTACTCACTTTTTAAAGCTTTTTCCTTTAGAGGAATGATATGGTTGAGTACTTTGGAGAACAATTATCTGGTTTTGCTTTCACTGCCAATGGATGGGTGCAATCCTATGGATCTCGCTGTGTCAAGCCACCCATCATCTATGGTGATGTGAGCCGTCCCAAGCCTATGACTGTCTTCTGGTCTTCAATGGCTCAAAGTATGACTAAACGGCCTATGAAGGGAATGCTTACTGGCCCTGTTACTATTCTGAACTGGTCTTTTGTTAGAGATGACCAGCCCAGGTATGAAAACATGCCCTTCAAATTTGAAGAAACGGTTCCATAGGATATTCAGTCATGTTTGACTTATTCTGATTGTTATTAGACATGAGACCTGCTACCAAATTGCTTTGGCTATTAAGGATGAGGTTGAGGACCTTGAGAAAGGTGGTATTACTGTCATCCAGATTGATGAGGCTGCTCTGAGAGAAGGCTTGCCTTTAAGGAAGTCTGAGGAGGCATTCTATCTAAATTGGGCTGTTCACTCATTTAGGATTACAAACGTTGGTGTTAAGGACTCTACCCAGGTTCAATTTTGCTTCTCTAGTCCTTAATTACTTTACACTAGGCTTCTCTTGTATTATGATGTGGTTCCGTGTGAATCATGCTATTCGTGACTTATAAACAATGTGATTTCTTATGAATTTTATGTTATACAGTGGTATATTAATTGTTAGTCAAAAGTATGCTAGAAATGAACCAACATTAGGTTAGGATGGTTGAGTAGCAGTAAAAGGTTTTGGAAAGGGGGAGGAGGGTGAGATGTTGACTACTTTTTCTGTTGACAATTTTAGAAGGGTGGGAATTTTTTATTGACATTTTCTGTTTTTGGCCAGATACACACTCACATGTGCTACTCAAACTTCAATGACATCATCCACTCTATCATAGACATGGATGCTGATGTGATCACCATTGAGAACTCAAGATCAGATGAAAAACTACTTTCTGTGTTCCGAGAGGGAGTTAAATACGGTGCCGGCATTGGTCCTGGAGTTTATGATATTCACTCTCCAAGGATCCCGCCCACGGAGGAGATCGCTGACCGAATCACTAAGATGCTCGCCGTTCTTGAGAGCAACGTTCTGTGGGTCAACCCAGATTGTGGCCTCAAGACACGCAAATACACCGAGGTTAAGCCTGCTCTCACTAACATGGTTGCTGCTGCCAAACAAATTCGCACCCAGTTAGCCAAGTCGACCTGAGTAGTGAACGAGCAGGGAAGATCGCTGTTCTGATATCTTGTGCTTGAGTTGAGTAACAGAACTATTCCAATATACTACTACTGTCTAGATTCCAATAAAGTGTAGTGTAAGGTTTTGCTGTTTCCTCTTGCCTTTTCCTTCCCTGCTTCTCCTTTTTTACTATGGACATATAGAGTCTTGTATTTTGTGCTTTCGTTGGGAAACAGTTGTATACCATCTAATTTCCAATAACGCGCATGGTTTTGTTCTTTGCACTTTCATTTTTATTTCCCTGCTTTTCCTTTTTATTTTAGGTATGTGTTTTAGGCATTTGGATATGGTCACTAAACTGAACTGGTCGAGGTATTGGGTCAAGGATCAGACCGAAGCTAATCTCGAGACCAAACTGGTGAGAAAATAAATATTTCAGAGTTATTAATATGAAATTATAAAGAAAATAAAAAATATATGTAATTTTTTTAAAACTAAACTGCGTTGATGCCCGACCGGACCGGTTTGCCGGCTTACAGCCGAATCGCCGGTCCGATTCGGGTTTAATAACATTGATAGATATAGTAAGTAGTAACAGGTTTCTTGGAAAAATTTATTCTCATTAAAAAAAAGTGGTACTCATTTGCTAACATTTTCATGCACAAAAGCCTTATTGGATGTAGTTTTTGGAGAATAACTTTTGAGATTTACGAGGTAAAAATGGCTTTTGGAGAGTAGCTTTTGAGATTTATGAGGCAAAAATGACTTTTGGAGAATAGCTTTTGGATAAAAATGATAGTGTTTGGATATTGTTATCAGAATAGCTTTTTCAGGGTCAAATTTACCAAAAAAGACCTTAGCTTTTTGTATAATTGCATGTAAAAGATAAGGTTGTATTTTGAATATTATAAACATTATATTTCATAATAAATACTAAAACTTACATAAATTTGTGTACAAAATTAAAATACTTAAGGGTACTGACTGACATTGAAAAATACTTCATGATCTTGAAAATTTATTTTAAGATATTGAAAAAATAGTTCAAGGTAATTATTGATCTTGAAAAAATATTTTAGGGTATTGACGGGTACTAAAAAGATACTTAATACTGACTGGCAAAAAATAAGAATGGTTTCGGCATACTAGGTCTTGAAAAGATTAGACTAAAATTCCACTTTTCATATTTTTATTATTAAATGTCCTAATTAAAAGGGTAAAGATACAAAAATGCACGTGTGCTTTACCTTCAAGAGCGTCTAACCAAGTGTTTTTTTAGGTGCAAAAATACATATGTAGTTACAAAATTAGTACAAAAGTCACACCAGCCGTTAATTGTCAAGAGCTTGACCGTGAACTTGAAAATTTTGACTAAAATGCTGATGTGTATGCTGAGCTGGAGTTTGAAGAAGATAAGATAAGTGTGATGAATATGTGCTATCGGGGGGAAGTTGCCATTTAAAAGCTGAACCAAGTCCTGAGTCGTGTTCCACGACTTGACCGTCGCTGGGCTGATCTCATCTTCCATCCGCACTGCATTACACTGCCCTCTCAACTATGCCCGCAACTACCTCCCCAGCCTCCTCCCTCCGTCAGTTTGCAAAGTTGTCTACCTCGACTCCGACTTGGTCATCGTCGATGACATTGCAGAGCTCGCTACCACTCCAATGAGCTCCGATACGATCAGGTCCTTGCTGCTCCAAGTCCAAGTCGATTATGGGGTAAGCTTAAGCTTGTTGCGTTTTTGAGTATGCTCTGGGTGGAGTTTTGAACCCCAAAATATGAAATAATTAGTATCTGGCCAAGAGTCGACTACGTATATTCCAACACATCTCAACAATAACCTTTTGTTCCCATTGTTGCCTTATTCTTGGTGCATCATTGCGATTGCGGATAATCGGCAAATAAACTTGTTAAGTATGAGAAAGCAGGGAATGTGAGACTGAAACAAATGAAAGCATAAAACAACTTGGGTAACCTTGTTTGAAGAAGCAGGTGCACGTAATTATGAGGGATCCGAGCGTGACTCTAGTTAATTAGTTGTGCAAAACATGAAAAAGCACAAATGTAGCAATTTTTACCAAAAAAATGTACCCAATTACAGCACTTTCAAAAATAATTTCTAAAGTAATGTTGACGCCGCCAGTGACGTCACTTGTCCACACGCTACTAGGTAGTGGCGTCACGGACTCTGACGTTACCAGTGGTGTCGTACTCAGTGTTGTTAAAAACTAGACTAAAAACGTAAAAACGTACGTTTTTACGTTTTTACGTTTTTACTAGGCCTAAACGTGCTAAAACGCAGGTAAAGTCGCCCTGAAGCAGAAACGGGTAGAAACGGAGTGTAAAAACGTAAACTCGGTAAAAACGCAAGTTTCTACCGAATCCACCGTTTTCACTTAAAGCAAAATTCTGACTCGGGAATTCCAGATCAAAAAATCGCTGAACGAATCGAAGACCAAAAGAGCTAGTTCTTAATCAAGACAAGCAGAGAAATCGAAGTTCATGGATGAGCTAGAATATGGAATCATCCGCCAAAGCAAATCAGAAAGTGTTAACAAGTGACAGAGAAGATTAAATTACTGAGGCGAGACGACTGGAAATGGGGGCGATGGAGAGAGGCTGGACGGGATGGTTGGAAATGGGGGCGATGAAGAGAGGCTGGACGGGATGGTGAGATCAGAGAATTGAAAGAAACGCGATTTGCTGTGAATAATCGTGTTTTTTTTTGTGTGGCTGGAAGACGGATTATTTTTTTAATTTGCATTTTGCAGGGAAATTAAACGACAAAAAAAAAAAGTCCTAAAGAAAGAGGAACCAGTCAATGTGGATCTAAACATATCCATAGCGTGTTGTTTAAGAAGGGCCCGCTCAGGAAACGCGCAGAAATGGAAACTGGATATTGAAGCCTGAGAATTGAGATGTTGAAGCCTACTTTGATTTGGTCTCTTCGGGAATATTAAAAAGATAACTTGATAAGCATCAACCAATCTGACCTAAGTAGTAGAAAGTAAAAACTTTACGTCTCGTGTCGTTTCTACGATTTACGTTTCTACTACCCCTTTCCGTATCTACGTAGAAACTAGTGTTTGACAACATTGGTCGTACTGCTTGACGCCACTGGCGGTCAATTTTAATTGACACCACAAAGGCGTCTATTATAATTAACGCCAGTAGCGTCATATTAGTTGATGCCACTAGTGGCGTCAACTAATGTGACACTACTAGTGGTGTCAAGCAGTACGACGTTACTCTAGTGGCGTCTCGTCAGATGACGCCTTTGACTGCATTAATTTGGTAATTCTTTTCTAAAGTACAATAATTGGATACAATTTTTGTAAAAAATTATAGGAAGCTTTTCCCTGAAACCTCAACATTAAACTTTGAGTTCGTCCCACTAAATTCATAAATGCTTCTACAAAACAATTATGCTGCATTTCTTACTTCCTAACTCAAGGATTTTGCATAAAGTAATGCAAATTCTGATCGCACTGTTTGGTACCTGTCATGTATTACGAGTGAACAAATTTTTGCTCTGCCAATTCGAAGGTTTATCACACCAAAACCTTTTTCAGTTGCTAGATCCTCACCCCACGGTGGTGGCGTCAAAGCTTTTGGCAAGGAAGAAGTTCAAAGATACGGGAAGCCAATTCAAAATGATAGCCTGCTCGTGGATACAATTCATGATTCACGATTGGATCGATCATTTAGAGGACACTGAACAGGTCAGTTACTTGGATCTGCCACTTCAGGACTAGTAAAGTTCACACATGAATAGCCAGATCAAGCCGCCCTTATTTTTTAACGTAGCCAACTAAATTTCCAAAACATACTATTTTTTTTCCTGAAACAAAATCATATGCTGTCTGACTTCCCAACTTTCAACATGGCAATTTTCTCAGAATCTCGTCTACAGCCTGATATTGACAAACTGTCTATATCATGCACAACTATTGGATCAGGTTGAAATTAGAGATCCTGATGGATATTCAGGAGGATGCCCATTGAAGTCTTTTAAGTTCTTCAAGACCAGGAAATTCAAAACGGGCTCTTCAAATATGAAGACTAGCCATCTCAACACAGGGACTCCTTGGTGGTAAGTAGCATTTATATGAGATCAATAAATTCTTGACACAAGACGCTGTCACCAACCAAGTAAATAGACAATCTTATAATTGTGAGTGATGTAGGGATGGGAGTGTAATATATGGGAATAATGAGAAGGGCATGACGAGAGTGAGGACATTCAAAGATGGAAAGCTAAGGATTTCGGAAGACGGGCTTCTTGAGCATGATGAGAAAGGTATTCCTATTTCCGGTGATGTTCGAAATTGCTGGGCTGGCTTTTCCCTTCTGCAACCCTTGTTTGTCAAGGAGCACAATGCTGTATGTGATATGTTAAAAGTGAGTTAATTACTTCCAACGTATGCAAAACTTTCTTGCTTGTAACCCAACATGTTTGACAATATATTTTGCTTTACTCAGCATGGGAATAAGTCTCACATGATAATGCGCTGCATTGTTTTGTGCTTATAAGCACATTATCCTGATTTTGATGATGAACAACTCTAAAGGCATGCGAGGTTGGTGACTTCAGCGGTTATTGCCAAAATTCATACAATCGACGGGACTGTAGAACTCCTAAGAACTGATACTCTTCTGGCAGCCATGAGGATCAATTGGTAAGGCGGTAAAGAAGTCTCATTTACCCTCTTAACTTGCAGTTCTCTTGATGTTGTTCTCTTTCTTCTTCATATTATCAGTGTGTGGTTCTGCATCAGAATTATGGAAGTTGCAGAAATGGGAATTCCTTGCAACCCAAAACAATGAGTGAGATGTGTTCTTGCTTTGATTTTGGACTGAATCTGAATGTAACTGAAAGAGGCGTGTAATTTAAGTAAGTTGAACAGATGACGATGAAGAAGAATAGTAAATTCAAAAAAGCAAATAGAACTCAAATCCAATGCAAAACAGAGGAAGCATGTAAGCAAAAATTACGTATGAGCCTGTTGCATTGGAGTGGGAAGGGAAAGCCCTGAGTTCGGCTAGACGCCAACAGGCCCTGCCCCTTGGATGCCTTATGAGCTCCCTACGATCTCCAAGAGATGCCCTTCGCTCTCGATGCTTAGGATATCCATTTCTGATTCTTCATATTTTTTCCCTTTCATAAATAAAAACTGTAAACCCATCATCATCTATCATCGTTTTCTTTTATATTTTCCTCAATTTTCTCTTCTTTTCGGATTTAAGGTTTGAATTTTCCCCAGTGTTTGGTTTGAGGGGAGGGGAGGGAATGGAAGGGAAGAGAAAAAAAAAATGAGATGAGAGAATTTTTTTTGGAAAATTGAGTGTAGTAGGGCCACATATTTTCCTCTCCCCTCTTTTTTTTTTTTTTTTTTCTCATTCCCTCCTCCCCTCAAACCAAACATACCCTAACTGAGAACAGAGGCAGAATTACCACTGTGGGCCCCACCAGTCACCTTTTGTTAGTCAGTTAGTCAAACCATCTAACTTCACAGTCAATGTCATAAAAAAAAAATATTTGGTGTTGAGCGTTCCTGAAGGCAAAGTATATGTGCATTTTTATATTTTTACCCTAATTAAAATATAAAAAAGTATATTTTTAGTTGTAACATTAAAAATTACGGGGTTTCATCTTATTATCTTCAAAAAAAAAAAAATTGGATGTTTGAAATTGGAATCGAAATAATTCTATTTAATGTATAAACATCAATACACACGTAAAATAATTTTTTAAAGTCACATTAATTTATAATATTTTTAAATATTATCTTTCATATTTATATGTGGTTTTATGAGTTGTCATTTCATATTTTCTTAAAAGATTAAATATACTCCTTCAAATCCTAAATGTAATAGTTAATTGGAGGGTTTATTTTAGTTCTAGGATAAAATACCAATTTATTGTGTCTCAAGTTTATTTATAGCATTCACCTTAATAGTAATATTGCGCTTATAATTAATTTCCTGAAGTATTTAAAAAAAATATACACTATCTTTTACCTATAACTAACATTGTTATCGTTTGGATCCTTTTTATAAATATAGTTTTTAAAACTTGTGATCTTTATTACAAGTCTACTTATGACAATATTACAATTCTACCATGATTAAGTGTAATGAAAGAATAAATTAATTTATGTTAGAAAGAGAAAAGAATGAGAGGAAAGGTTAAGAATATCATAATACCATTCATAGATGAGGAAAGTGAAAATGCATCTTAAAAGTATATTTAATGAGTTAACTAATGTATTTTTGTATATGAGAATTAGATAAACTAAACTTGCAAAAATGATAAGAGTGATATACTCCTTCTGGTTACTCTCTCTCTTCTCTTTTCTCCTCCCTCTCTCTTCTCTGCACTTCCCCTTCCTCACCGTATACTCCCTCTCGCTGGCGACTTGTACTCACAAGCTGCCGGCGAGCCCTTTTTTTGTGGCACAGATGAGTCAGAGAGGTAGTTTAGAGTCCAGATCTTGGATTTGTGTTCTTCTCTCTTTGAGTTCCGTCGGATGTGGCCATCTCCCGTCCTTGTGGCGAGCCCTCTCTTCTCCTTCTCCAGATCGATCGTGGATGTGAGATTTATCTGTTTTTGTTGCTTTTTTTTTTTGTGGTTCTAGGTTTTGTGGTGGTGTTCTTGTCTCAAGAAATAAACAGATCTGTAAGATCTACGTTCAAATCCTCTTGGTTGGCTGACTGTTTGGACGTTATTAGATCTGATTATCACTTGATAGCTCGGTTGTGCGTTCTTGGGGGAAGATCTAAAGAGGTGTTGCTTGGTGTGTGGTCAAGGTCACCAGATCTGATTCATCAATGGAGCAGAAGTGTTCTTTAGGACATTATGTGTCTTCTTTCGTCTGAGGTTGGGTTTTCCGTGTTCTTTTCCCCAATTTGGGGTAACTGTACAACTGCTTTACTTGCAGCTCATGCTTATAAGGAGGTGTGCCCGTTTGGGTGGGTTTTCCAACCAACACTTTCTTGCTTGTCACATCTATCCTTGGATATTGAGGAGGTTACTTTTGTCCATGATTCTACTTCTATTCTTAAATATTTTATATACGGTGATTTGGCTGTTTCTTTGTATTTGATGTATTTTGTTGTTTTGGATTTGGCATTGTTTGCTTGAATCCAGGTATTGTATCTGTTTGTAGTATTAATATAAATATCTTTCCCGAGCAAAAAAAAAAAAAAGATATACTCCTTCCGGTTCTTTTTATAAGAGTCCAAAATTTGAATTGCTTTAATCTTTTTTATAAGAGCTAGATAATGGTTGTCTGAGCATTTAATTATTATTTTTTCATTTTTACTTCTCATTAATTATATGTATTGCGTTAATTAAAAATGTTAGAAATATTTATTTTTATTTTATTTATCTCTCTTATTTACTTCTCATAAATAAGGACATTCTTAAAAAAAAAAAATTATTTCATATATACTCCCTCCGATCCTAATTATAGGAACACTTTTGTAGTAATTTTTACTACAAAAGTATTCCTATAATTAGGATTGGAGATAATACTTATTATTTCTAACTTATTTTTAAAATCGTATTAAGTTGTTATAAATAATATAAAAGGAAGGAGAAATTGAGTCCCTTGAAAGCGTTTAATATAAAAGGAAGGAGAAATTGAGTCCCTTCAAAGCGTTTGACCAGTTATTCTAAGTTGGGAGGGATCCGGCTTCAGTCCTCTGCAGTAGACCGTCCGTTGCCAAAAAATGCCTAATAATTTACAGCATGCGGTGCACACACCGCATGCGGTAATTTATTAAATTTTTTTACACCGTCCAGATCTTCATTCGACGGCTCATCAGATATATTAAACCCAGATATTGATTGTTTTAAATTTTTTATTCCTTTATGGATTTAACAAACTCATTCTTTAAGTGGAATTTATGTCACTTGTTAATCACATTATTGATCTTATTAATCGTATTAAAAAACTTGTTATTCTTTTTACTAATTTTGTTAATGATACTTGGATTTTAGTTTTTCCCGGAGTAACATAAGTTTTACTTGACGAATGAACTTGTTAAATTCATTATTAAATTTGTTAATCTCATTAAAGAATTTATTATTCCCATTACGACTTTTATTAAATCTCACATTTACTGTTCACTTTGTTTTTCCTCAAAACTCAAATACTATTCATTTTGAATTTCATGTGGTATTTTCTTTTTCTTTCCTTAATTTTTGTGTGTAGATAGTAAATCAAATTAAATTGATTTATACCTTGATTCAACCCAACTCGATTTGGGGACGGCGATGAGAGTGTGAGCGTTAGAGGAAGAAGAAGTTGGAAATCGTGACACTTTTCTCTGTAACTCTACATCGTCATTTGCCTTTTTTCTCTCTTTATCTTCCTCTTTTCTGGTTCTTTTGATATTTCTCTACTTTGCCGGAATTGAACCTCCGACAAGCTTTGTACCATAGCCAGTTAAAGCTCCGGTGTGATTTCATTGGTCTTCAAGGAGATCGTAGAGATCAAAGCTTTGGATCTTTTGGTGTTCAAGAGAAAAAGATTAAGGTTGAAGGTTGTGATCAGATGAGGATTTTTTAAGGATAAGGTTGGTGTTTTTTATTATGTGAAAGACAATTTGGACTCTTTTTCAAAATTTTCATATTCTTGATTATCCCTTATCCTTTCTCTATCTTTTTACAAATTCAATAGGCTTATCTGAATTTAGGAAATTTAAATAGTATTTAAGTGTCATTTAACCTTCCCTTATTAAACTTATAAATAATACTCCCTCCGTCCCTAATTATAGGAGCAAATTTTAGTCTTAATTATAAGAGCAAGTTTTAACTTTTGTCAATTTTTTCCTATAGTACCCCTATTTATACTTATTATTAGGAGCATTATATATATGTGTGTTTATGTGTGTCAATATATATATGTGTAGATATATATGTGTGAACACACACACACATATATAAACATATATATGTGTGTGTGTGTGTATGTATGTATGTATGTGTGTGTAGATATATGGGTGTGTGTTTCTATGTATGTAGATAGATCTATATGTATACACATATATATACACACATATATGTATATACATGGCTATATAAAAAGCAACTAATATACATATATAAACTAATATGTCATGGATATCTAGCGTAAGACAAATTAGAAACACTTATAATTAAGGCAACTTGTGTCATTTTAAATTTATATAAGGACATTTTAGGAAAATGAGTAAAATTAACTAATTTAACTCCTCTCCTTAATTCTCCCAAAATCGGTTAAATTGCTCCTATAATTAGGGACGGAGGGAGTATAAGAGGAAGGAGAAATTGACCACATTCAAAGCGTTTGACCAGTTATTCTACAACGGCCCCTTTGGAGTGCGCAACTCATAAAGTTCGAGTCATGACGTAAAAAATAATTTGCCGCCGGTCATTGACGTAAAAACCGCGGGAAGCCGGGAATCTACTGCGTAAACATACCACAAATCACACATACTGTTCCACCATTTGAGTTTCTGAGTTGTGAATCAATTATTAAACACAGATATTGATGATTTTAAATTTTTTATTACTTTCTCAAAAATGCGGCGGATTAGTTCCACACCAGAGCCGTCAGAAATTTTCAGCTTTAATTTTTCTCTTTTGGAGATCGCACTGTCACCAGGTCAACGGCACACCAGAACTGAATCTCCTTTCAAACTTTCTCTCTATTCTCGAGCTCCTATTCGGATCTTCAGAAATTATGCCTGTTTTTTATTTCAGTTCCTTCGAATAGGGTCTTTTGCTTTTCTTGAATCTTTAGGCCAATCCAATGGAAGAACCCAGATTTGGG
Organism: Acacia pycnantha; assembly: GCA_025563575.1. Classification (NCBI taxonomy): domain Eukaryota; kingdom Viridiplantae; phylum Streptophyta; class Magnoliopsida; order Fabales; family Fabaceae; genus Acacia; species Acacia pycnantha. The sequence goes on along the minus strand of JAMWYP010000189.1, from coordinate 1,176,614 downwards.
TTTCTTGTTCTCTTCTTTGTCTTCGCGTTTGCTTCAATTTTTGCCAGCTCCAAATCACAGTGTAGCGAGACTTGTGATAGGGCTCTTGCTTCGTACTATATTCAGGATGGTGCGAACCTCACATACATTTCGAAGGTTATGAAATCCCAGCTTGTTTCAACCCCAGACGATATCGTCAGCTACAACAAAGACAAAGTACCCAATAAAGACAGCCTTACAGCACTCATAAGGATCAACGTTCCCTTCCCATGTGAGTGCATTAATGGTGAATTCTTAGGTCACACATTTCAATATGATGTTCGGACAGGGGACACCTACGATCAGGTTGCTGCTACGAACTATGCCAATTTGACCACTGTTGACTGGTTGCGGAATTTCAATAGCTACTCTCCGGACAATATTCCTGACACTGGAACCTTAAATGTCACGATTAACTGTTCCTGCGGGAATGGAGATGTCTCTAAGGATTATGGTTTGTTCATCACGTACCCACTTAGGCCTGGGGAGACCTTGCGGTCAGTGGCAAGTGACGTGGGTCTTGACGACACCGGACTATTGCAGAGGTACAACCCGTCTGTGAATTTCAACCAAGGGAGTGGTCTGGTTTTTATTCCGGGAAAAGGTAAGATTGGTATTGGATTTTGGATGATGACAACAACAAAAAGGACATAATTTGATTACTTGGGGGAAAGAGATACTAACATCCTCTCTTTCTGAACTAGGCTGTCAAATTGAAAAATTTCCTAAATTAGCAGACCAAAAATACGTTTAAGCTACATGGTACAATGTCAATTCTTCAGGAGTGAATAAAGGGAGTTGATAGCTGGAGTTTAATTTTGTTGGAATTGCACATAGAATTTGTTTGAAGTTTCTATGGATGCCTCATTTAATAATCTCATCAGTTATTTTTTATCTCGAAAAAAGCAAAAAACTCCTCAGTTATGTTTATACGTTCTCCTGGAATGTGTAGCTAAGTTTTGGAGTTGGAAGTATGGTGATCTGGTTTTTGTTATGCATGTAAAATTGGTGTGTTATTTTAACGACGAATAGAAAATATACAATTTAGTCCTTGAAAACTATATCTCCTTGCAGTTCACTCTTTAGTTTGTAACTCGCAACATATCTCTGTTCCAAAGTTTGTAGCTTGCTAAACATTTATATTAAGTTAGTCAGTTAGATTAAAATAAATATACAATTTTGTTCAACAACAGGACAAGTATGTAGAGAATAACAAACTTTGAGGAAATAACTTCGGTATTCGAGGACCAAAATTTGTTTTTTTACTGGGATAGCTCAAGAGCTGATCTTGAATGCTGAATCATACCCCTAGCCCCACTGAAAAAAATTCCATTTAACTGATGTTTTGGCAACACTATGGTGGTTTTATGTGTCAGTTCTTGAAGCACCTTCCAGTACAGAAATCTTTATTTCTGCTCTATGTGTTTTGGGCTTTGAAAGGAATTTGAGTATTTGGACTATTAGCTAGCCTCATGCTTGGTACTCTCATATTAATATAACTTTCTCACTTTTGACTTTCATTTTCCAGATCAAAATGGTACCTATGTGCCACTTCAGTCAAGGTAAATTTTATTAATTTTACCTTGCATGCTATTTGGTATCTGCATACATGGTTGTATCATTTTCTTCATTCTCCAACACATTGACCAATTTTAATATCTATTTTTTCCTTTTCCACAGAAAGGCTGGAGGTTTGACTTTGGCTCTACTCACAAGACTGGTTATATGATGATTATCATCTGTGTACTTTGACATTTATGTTATACAAATGATCTGAATCTGCTTACATTAAAAAGCCGATCTTGCTTTGAGCTCATAAATTTCCTTTATATGAACAGGTCTATCTACTGGGGCTATAGTTGGAATATCCATTGGAGTAGTAGCAGGGCTTCTGCTATTGGCATTTGGTATATATATTGGTTATTTCAAAAAGAAAAAGACAGGCAAGGTTAAATTACTCCCCCAAGAGTCCCAAGGTCTCTATTCTCATGACAGGAGGGGTAAAGTTCACTCTAGTTTTATTTCTTGCAATTATCCATTTCTCTCTTCCCCTACCTTTGCTATTTAGGTGTGGGTGAATAAATACAATGCTGCAAAGTCCACCTGACTGAACAGTCCTCCATTAATAAAGTAGAATCTAACTCAAATGATCTCCAGCAACCACTCATAATTCAATTAATTTCATTGATTGCTTATTACTCCGTCTCCTCATTCTTGCCAACCTCAACATTATTTCTTCTTCCTCCTCAAAAGTAGAATTTGATAAGTAGCGAGAATGTGATGCAACTCTGCTTGATAATAAAATCTCAATGCAAGAATTAAAGACAGCAGAAGCTATAAATGAGGGAAATCCTTAGGTTTTGATATTAATACTTCAAAATACCGAGTCACTGTTACAATGGACTCCAGTGATTCTAGCCAAAACCCTGTTCTTGTGTTTCAGCCAGAAATCACAAAGAACAGAAACAAATGCTGAAATTACAGAACAAAATAACTGGCAGTCAAGAGGCCGGTCTCTCCTCATTACACTCAAAATACAAAATATGGCATGCTTCCACTAGGAGACTCTAACAACTACTACATGACAAAAAGTAACTCTCACCATCCCCAACATTACCCTCTCCTAGACCAGGCCTATAGCAACTCTAATTCTTCATTTCTTTCTCCTTACCAGTAGGAGTTACGAGGTCAATGCTCTGACCATTAGAAATTGGCTTTCCCATTTCTTGCTTTTTCCTAAATTTTCTCTTAGAGGTCTTTGCAGCAAAAGTGATTTTATCATAATGTGAGATCATAGATAATACTACTATTTGTCTCTCTTAACCATCTCATGACTATCCTGTATGACTTACTTGGTATGCTGGTTGTACAAGGCATCATGTTTTAACACACTTCATAACGAGCCATTATGATATGCTTTTAAGCTTTTTACGAAAATGTATATAGTTGATTTTTGTATAAAATGACACTTTGATGAATGCCATTTCAGATACAACCTCCAGTAACAGTGAAAATGGAACTTCGGGGGTTGGTGGTCCTGTATCTCCCATTGCTGGCATTGCTAACATTACAGTGGACAAATCTGTGGAGTTTTCATATGAAGAACTTGCTACTGCCACAAACAACTTCAATATGGCAAATATGATTGGTCAAGGTGGTTTTGGTGCTGTCTACTATGCAGAGTTGAGAGGAGAGGTTTGTGAACACTCATGAAGTACTGTTTTTGTCACTATCATTTCTGCAAGAAAGTTTAATTCATAATTGATTGATATTGGAGTCTTAGTATGTTCATCTAGACTGTCGAAGAGGATTGGTGCTTTATGATATTAAGAGGGGATAAGATTAAAGAGCTTTGATCTCATATATGTCAATATTGTTAATTAATTGTTTCTATAAGTTGGAAATGACTAATTATTATTATCATAGAGCTAAAAAAGATTAGTGAGAAAGGGTTAAGTGATGATTCAAAGTGGTTATACAATGCTGTTTGAGTAGACCTTAGCAGGGAAATTCGATTAAATAAATTGAATGCTAGATATATAAAAGGTAAAAGATATTCTTCTTTCTTGTGAGTTCTTACTCTCTCCGAAAGATGAGACAATTTCCTAATAGTTACTTCCTTCCATGCTTTTGAATATAGCGCAATGCAGATTTGTTGTTAATCAGACAGTTTCTGTCGCTTGATACTTGATAATGCTCTTCTGAGTTCTGATGATGGTTCTTTTAATTTATTGTAGTTCATTGTTTGTTCTTTTTAATATTGATTCTCTCATTTCCTTAAATGATTTCTGTTCAGAAAGCAGCAATCAAGAAGATGGATATGCAGGCAACAAGAGAATTTCTGGCTGAGTTGAAAGTCCTGACAAATGTTCATCACCTTAATTTGGTACTATATCTCCCAAATTTTAGGCATTTGTTACCATCTCTTTGATGTATTGAAGTGCATGCCATGTAAGTGAGGATCTCAGCATACATTCGTTAATTGACTTAGTAATGAAATCTAGCATTTTCTTGGGGGAAACCTTTGGTTATCAACTTTGTTATTTTTGGATAAAATATTGATAGGAATTTATGATTGGTGATATTGGTTGGTTATTAAGCCAATAATCCTTTTTTTCTCTATAAAGTTTCTTTTGCATAACTTGTAGAGTACCATGTACTGGATCAAAGCTTTTGTAATGATCGAATGAAGAGGTAAGAGTGACATAAAAATTAATGATCTAAAGCCTGATGTTCTATCATTCTTCTCAATGACTGTGTAGGTGCGTTTGATCGGCTATTGTGTTGAGGAATCTCTTTTCCTTGTCTATGAGTACATTGAGAATGGAAACTTAAGTCAGCATCTCCGAAGTTCAGGTTAGATCTGCATGTTGTTGATCTTGTTTGGTGACAATGGATAGTGATTGTTATAACTTAACAGTAGAGTCATATTTTGCCAGGAAGAGATCCACTCCCCTGGTCTACCAGGGTGCAAATTGCTCTGGATTCAGCAAGAGGTCTTGAATATATTCATGAGCATACGGTGCCAGTATATATCCATCGTGACATAAAGTCGGCTAATATATTAATAGACAAAAACTTCCGTGGCAAGGTTGATTGTGTTTTTAAAATATTAGATTATGGTATTAGACAATTAGTGCGAAATCCTCTCATAATATACATGTATACAGGTTGCTGATTTTGGATTGGCAAAACTGACTGAAGTTGGCAGCGGGACACTTCCCACTGGTCGTCTTGTGGGTACATTTGGATATATGCCACCAGAGTAAGATCATTTTTTGTTATTTCTTTTCTGAAAAAAGAATTTCCCTTAATAATGGAGCCTTCTAGTGAACAATTCTTCTCAAATTTGGTGCATATCCTGCTGTTACTGATTAGTTCACTTGGATCTTAGATTCTACATTCTAGTGTTTGCACTGGTTTTTGTTTTATTGTTTATTTTGGAGAGAATTTCCCTTTTGTGAGACTGGATTTGATTAATGACCTACATGCTCTATTTGCAGATATGCTCAATATGGGGATGTTTCTCCTAAAATAGATGTCTATGCTTTTGGAGTAGTTCTCTATGAACTTATCTCTGCCAAGGAAGCTATCGTCAAGATAAATGAATCAATCACAGACTCAAGGGGCATCGTATCCTGGGTCAATCTTAATCTCTAAGACTCATCAAATCTTTGTATTTTTATCATCATTTTCAAACCAACCAAACTATTCTCTTATACATCAAAATAAATTAGAGCCCTCATAAATTCATTTCTCTTTCTACTCTCCACTGATGCAGTTTGAGGGAGTTCTTAATCAGCCAAAACCAACCGAAGATCTTTGCAAATTGGTGGACCCAAGACTTGGGGATGACTACCCTATGGATTCAGTTTTCAAGGTTAGTATGCTTCCTAAGAGTAAATAAACACTTTGAAATTGGTGCTGAAGTTTCTCTTAGGTAAGGCATAAGTTTATACCAGCTTCAGAGGATTCCTTTGAATATCTGTTTGTGTGATGCTGCATAGTGTTTTAACTACTTGGTTCCTGAAATCTGGTGGTTCAACAGATTTTAGGGTTTGTTGGGATTAACGTTGGTAAAAGTTATTTTTTGTCCCAACTGAAGTTGAAGTTGGAGCAAAAGTTAATTAGTGTAATGCGATTCAGGTTTTAAATAGGCTTTTACAAGAAATTCAGTTTGATAGAAACTTGTTTGGATGATATATTCAAAAGTCAAGTTTCATAAGGTTCAAATATGAAGAAAAACCAAAAGCTAAAGGGCATAAAAAAGTTGCTTCAACTTTAAAGTGATTTTTGTGCAAAAAGTCAATTACCTCCAAAGCCATATTAAATATAATTTTTTCATCCAACTTGTTTTTTTTTTTCCTTTGCTAAGTAAAGGTATCCTCATACCGGAGGCTATTATATTCAAGGTATTGTCGGGCACTAAATGTAGGTGCCTCTCCCAAAGAAGGATTCGAATATTGGTTTGCCACGTTGTTAGGGATTAGCCTCTTCCGCTAGACCCAACCCCCATTTGGTATCCAACTTGTTTTTCTATCCCAACTGATTTTTGAGGCTTCCTAAAGCTATCCCAAACAGGTCCTTAAGTCTCTCATCATTTGATTTGAACTCATGTAGTCCTGAGCAGTGTTGTCAAAAACTAGTGTAAAAACGTAAAAACGTAAAACGCAGGTAGACACTGTCCGAGGTAAAAACGGGTAGAAACTAGTGTAGAAACGTAGAAACAGGTAAAAACGTAAGTTTCTACAGTCATTACCGTTTTACTTAAAACCAAAATAATAATAATAATAATAAAGAAAACTGACTAAACCTAAACCATCGGCTTCCCTTCCCCATTCCATTCGAAAATCCCCAATTGCTTCGGTGCCCTAAAACCCAAATCCTCATCGCTGTCCTCCACTTGCGGTGTCGCCGTCTCCACTCGCGGTGTCGCCGTCCTCCACTCACAGCATCGTCGGTCGCCCTCCTCCTTGACTGATCCACTCGACCCGCCGCTCATCGTGCTTTGCTCGACTGCTCGTGCTTCCTACTATTGACCGAAGTCCAAAAGTTTTCGGATCCGCTGCGTTTCTCACCGGAAATAAAACGACGGCAGTTATGTATGGCTTCTTACTAAGGTGCTTATTAGTTATTACTCGTATAGTCGTATTTCCTCCCTCGTTTTTGGCCCCTGTCTTGTTAGCTCTTTGAAAGCGATATGCATAAGCTCATGTTCTTGGCTTCTTGCTAAATTTAATGATTGAGTAATATTGCGATAGGCTGGTAGTAAGATTTGCATCTGCCAAGCCTTTGTTTATCGCTAGAAATTATAGTAGCTGGAAATTATGTTGTCAAGTAGATTTTCATCTGCCAAGCCTCATGTCTTAGCTCATGTTTATTGCCTGTCAGTGACTCAGTGGTCAAGTATGAGTGTATGACAATACCTAGAAATTATGTTCTTTCTTCCAAATCTGGCTTCCTTGTGCTTGTGTATTCATCATGGTTCCTTTTCTAAGTGCCAAGCCTCTGTTTTTCACTTACATTCATGCTAAATTTAATTATTGAGTAATATTGTGATAGCTAATGTTCTTAGTAAATTTAATTGAGTAATATTGTGTGACTTATATGTTTATATGACTTATATTATATCTTTTAAATATGAAGTTTTTCATTGAGTAGTGATTTATGATTTTTTTTTTTCCATTGAATTTTGAGTAGTTATTTACTGATTTATGATTTTTTTTCCATGCATATATATATAATTTTAAACTCTAACCTTTAGTATTAGAAAGTAAAAACTTTACGTGTCGTGTCGTTTCTACGATTTACGTTTCTACTACCCCTTTCCGTGTCTACGTAGAAACTAGTTTTTGACAACATTGGTCCTGAGATTATGATTGAAAAGGAAGAGAGTATTGTGTTGAAATCTTTATAATACTTGATTTGCAGGTGGCTCAACTAGCGAAAGCATGCACGCAGGACAATCCCCAAGTGCGTCCAACTATGAGATCTATCGTTGTTGCTCTTATGACACTTTCTTCCGCCACTGAGGATTGGGATGTTGGCTCCTTTTATGAAAATCCAGCTCTTATAAATCTCATGTCTGGAAGATAGGATTCTGAAGCAATTCTTCATGTCTTGTCTGTAAATGGGTGCAATGTAAAATGAAATATAGTACTACCTCCGGTCCTAATTATAAGAACACTTTTATAGTGTAATTTGTACTACAAAAGTATTTCTATAATTAGGACCGGAGGGAGTATATTCTTGTTTTGGTTACCAAAATATGCAAGCTTTCTCAATTTGATACTTTCCCTCTCTCTCTCTCTCTCTCAATTTATTAGCGTTTCACCTTCAAATTCTTTTTCAGTTTAGTTCTCATGGTAACCTGAATTACGTGTTGTCAGCCAAATTACTAGCGTATGAACAAGATACGTGTAATTTGTTGCAAAAATGATTTTGTAAGTAATCTGGTTATTCAGGCTTCATTTGAGTTGACAAAAGGATGAGATGGAATCCTTAATATAAGATCCTGTTGACAAATGCGATCTTATATTAAGCATTAGATGTTGTATAAAATTTATAACAAGTTATATTATTCATAATAGTATGAATTATTTCAAATACGGAATGTGACATCATTTTGTTTTCATTAAGGTTAAAGTGAGATTAACATAATGAAATCACTACAATTCCCCTTAGATTATGGGGTCTAGCTTGAGTAATTTAGACTTAATTAAAATATAAAAAGTTGTTTTAAAAAAGTTTATTATGTTTTATAAGATCATAAATAAAAAATGATTTTGATTATTTATTTTCTTCTATTTAAATTTGAAAATTTAGAACAAATCAAAAAATTGGTTTCGCCTGAGAATTATTCTCTCAATGGAGCTGATCTATAAAATTATTTAGATTAAAACGATAAATAAAATGTTTAAATACAAATAGCTTAGATTAAATTTAAATGATTGTTCATGTTGTCTCACAAGGAATTCAAAAAACAAGTCAGCGAAAAACACTGAAACTTTTCATTTGACCTTAAAAAACATTGAAATTTAACACTCCATCTAGTTCTAATTATAAGACAACATTTAAGAGTTGATTTTGTTCTAATTAGAGGATAAAGTTCTAATTTGTTTCAATTTCTTCCCAAACCTTATTGATACTTTTTCAATAATAATTAAACACAATAATAATTTAATAATGCACCTATATATTCTATAAACGGAGTAATTCTTGTAATTCATTAATGTCACATACAACTCAATTCTACAGTTTTTTTAATAAAATAATTTTGAGCAATTTTTGTCATATTTAGTAATGACATCACTATTGAATTACCTTTCTGTTATGGATTCAAATAATGGGCCTACCAGAGGAAGGCTCAATAGAAGGACTCCTGGCGGGAAGCCTCCTACAAGTCAGGCGCTCCGTCAGCCACCTCACAGTGTGCCGGGAATCCAGTAATCATGCAGGAATGGAAAGGCGCACGATCAGGGCTGGGAAGGAGGCACGATCACAGTGGAAGGACTCAAGGTAAACAAAACCCTAGGTAACCTCTATATAGGAGGTTACCTCCCGTGTATGTCCCGCGCCGAACATTACATTCTTATAGTTCTATTCCACTGTGCACACACATCACCCTCAGGCGAAAGCCACCCCCGTGTAGCACAGTGATCCACCGGCGACCGCTGCTATCTCCCCCATAGATATCAGTGGACGCTACCTTTGATCCAATATCAATTATACCTAGCCCCAAAGGCTAGACACTTGTGTTCTACTACAGAACATTGGCGCCGACCGTGGGGATCGTCAACAACTCGATTCCTAAAATCAAAAAGCTATTCGTAACCACTTGAATATGGCCGCCGCACTAGAAGTCGCACCAATGCAACGCGACCACCGCGCCGCCACTAGATGAACCACAACAACCTTCTAACCCGGGACGGTTTCGCGACACTCGAATTCGGTAGACCGGAGCGAGATGGTGGGAAGAAACCAATCGATATCGAGACAGAGGACACCGCCAATTCTCCCCATCCAAATCGGGAATTACACCGCACGTCAAGGAATTCAAGTGGAGGGTTTTCCTCATCCTTCTCGAGAATTCCAGATGGAGCATCCCGACTTACGCCTGCTCCATAATACGATAGGATCGTTGATCCGGCGTATAGATGGCATGGAATACCGGCATGAGCGACAAAAAGACGAGAACACTCGGATTATTCGAGAAGAATTGGAACGTCAAAATATGCTGTGGAGGCAAGAGGAGCGAGAGAAGAGGCCTCATGAGACGAGAGAAAAACAACTCCGGAGTGAAGGTCAGAATGGTGAAAGCTCGAACCGGATCGCTGGATCAGGCGAGGCGGATGAAGATAGAATTTTGGGTCAGTTCACGGATAAAGTTATGGCGGCAGTATATCCTAAGGGATTGAATTCGAGGGAGTTACCCAAGTATGATGGAACCCAGGACCCCTTGATACACCTGAACAACTTCAAAATGGAGATTATGGTCAAGGGGATAAACGGAGACGTGGTACCCCGACTTTTTGCAGGAACGTTCAGGGGAGCGGCGCAGTTATGGTTTCATTCGTTGCCATATTTGTCTATCCCAAACATGAAGACTTTGGAACAAAAGTTTCGACGCATTTCGCAACCGGAGGCGGCACGAAAACGAGTTCCAATTGGCTCAAGTTAGGCAAGGATCGGGAGAAGCCTTGAGCAAATACCTTGATCGCTTCAACAATGTAGCATTGCGGATTCCGGATCGAAGGAAGAGGTAAACTTGCATTGTATAATAGCAGGATTGGATGTCTCATCCCGGCTAAAGAAGTCTATCATGAAACGGCGGCCTACATCCTTGGCCGACTTTCATGATAGGTCTCAGCAATATCTTGATTTAGAGCAAATGGAGAGGGCGGGCAACGCCGGAAAAGAAAAGGCAAAAAGCCCACCGCGCCGAGAGAGGGAAAACCGGGAAAGAAATCACCAAGATGCTTACAGGAAGACTCCGCGTAGCCTAGAAACCGGTGGTAAAACCCGGGAACCCAGGTTTGACAGATATACACCGTTAAAAATCTCCCAGGCAAAACTATGGAAAGAAGTCGGCGCGACCAGAAATGAAGAAGGTGGAAAGACCTCGGGCTCTCGGTAAGAGAGTGACGGCCGACAAAACCGGGTTTTGTGAATTTCACGATCGCATGGTCACACGACGAGCAGTGTTGGGACTTGAAGAATACGGTGGAGAAGTTCATCCGTGAGGAAACTCCAAAGATACGTGATTCGGACCCAAGGAAAGCGGGCGGCAAGAGACATGTGGAAGACCGGAGTAGGAGTCCACGGCTTGACAAGAGGAAAAAGGAGCGAGAAAAAGAAGTCGATGATAGCGATGAGGAATTCCCAGACGCCAAATACGGCGCAATGTTATTAGCGGAGGGTTTGGCGGCGGAGGGGATTCGTCTAGCCAGAGACGGAAGTATTTGAAGGAAGTATTGTCGATTAAAGATGCTCCAACATTTAAAAAGGACCTGAACAAGCCCGAATCTCTGTGTTATGTTTCACGGACGAGGATTTGAAAGACGTTGCCCAGGGCATCATGACGGGTTGGTGATCACGGAACACCGGGTCAATTGCCGCGTGAAAAAGATCTTCGTGGATAATGGAAGTGCCGTGGACATCATCCTTTGGGATGCGTTCAAGAGAATGAATTTTGATTCCGACGTGTTAAAACCATGCAGGACCATGTTAACCGGGTTCAATGGTCAGGACACTCGTCCAAAAGGGTACGTAGATCTTAAATTGACCTTGGGGGATAGGAATGCTTTCAAGACAGAGAGAGTCCGATTTATAGTTGCAGACTTTCCTTCTTCTTACAACGTGATCCTGGGGCGACCAACGATTCACAATTGGGATATGTTGGTATCGTCGAAGCACCAAAAGCTTAAGATGATTAGCGGGAAGAATAAAATCGTTACGGTAAAAGGAGACCGAAAGAATCTCGTCGGTGTTACTTCAACACGGTCAAGAAAGATTCAACCGGCCAACGCACCCGGTCGCGGACACGCGTGGGAAGTCGGTAAATTTGGTCGAGTTGGATCTTCGCAAAGAGGAGAAAATGCAAAAGACGGAACCAAGCTGGAGAGCCGGAGGATTTCCTTCTTGGTACGAGCACAGTCAAATCACTAAAATTGGCAAGGCTTTGGATCCCGGGATGAGAGAAGAGCTCGAAACACTCCTCAGGGACAATAGAGACGTATTCGCATGGCAACCTTCGGAGATACCCGGGATCGATCCAGTTTTTGTTGTCATGAGTTAGCAATCCGACCGGGGTCTACCCCGGTGTCCCAGAAGAAGCGGAAGCTCGGGGAAGACAGGCGAAACGCTTTGGAAGCACATGTTGCAGAGCTGTTAGAAGCCGGCTTTATCCGAGAAATACAGTACACCACATGGTTATCTAATGTGGTCCTTGTGAAAAAACCAAATGGGAAGTGGAGGGTTTGCCTGATTTTAAAGATTTAAATAAAGTGTGCCCAAAAGACTCCTTTCCGATGCCTAATATTGACCGGCTTAGTGGACAGTTCTTCCGGTTTTCGGTTACTATCATTTATGGACGCATACTCCGGGTATAATCAGATTGCTATGCACCCAGAGGACCAGGCGAAGACGGCATTCATCACCGAGAAGGCGAATTACTGTTACAACGTGATGCCTTTCGGATTAAAAAATGCAGGAGCCACGTATCAGAGAATGATGAACCGAGTTTTTAAAGATCAGATTGGTCGGAACGTGGAAGTATATATTGACGACATGATTGTCAAATCCTTGAGTGAGGCCAACCACATTGATGATTTACGGCAGACATTCGACAAGCTCAGAAGATATAGGATTCGCCTCAATCCGGCGAAGTGCGCTTTCGGAGTACCGTCAGGAAAGTTCCTAGGATTCTTGCTGACAAACAGAGGCATAGAGGTTAACCCTGACAAATGCCAAGCAGTTTTAGACATGCAGCCCCCGCGGAACAAAAAGGAAGTTCAACAGCTGACTGGACGATTGGCTGCACTGACCCGTTTCTTGCCTAAATCCGTGGAGAGCTCTCTTCCATTCTTTAAATTGTTGAAAAAGGAAGCATCCGGGGATGGACGGTGAATGCGAAGCGGCTTTTGGCAAAATCAAGCGGTGTTTGTCCGCACCTCCGGTCGACCGGACCCGGGTAGGAGAAAGCTTAATCCTATACTTATCGGTAGGGAGCGAGGCATAAGCGCCGCGCCGGTTAGGGAAACAACGGAAGGCCAGAGTCCTATATACTTTGTAGGTAGAGCTTTGCAAGGCTCAGAGCTGCGGTATCAGAAGGTAGAGAAAATGGCATTTGCGTTACTAATAGCGGCAAGGCGGCTTCGGCCGTACTTCGAGCCATCCTGTCATTGTTCGCACTAACCAGCCCATACGACGAGATCCTTCATAAGCCCGACCTAGCCGGACGGATGGTAGGTTGGGCCATTGAGTTGTCGAATTTGATATTACATATGAGGCTCGACACGCGATCAAGTCCCGGGCGTTGGCGAGATTTCATAATGGAGTTGACCCCGGTCAAAGGCGGGAAGATCGGGATACTTGGAAGTTTGTTTGTAGACGGCTCGTCAAACACCAAAGGGAGTGGAGCGGGGATCATCGTGGAGAGTCCGAGAAGGTATTGCTCTTGAGTTATCCCTGCGCTTTAATTTCTCAACATCAAATAACCAAGCGAGTATGAAGCATTGATAGCGGGTCTGCTCCAAGCTAAGGAAAGTGGAGCTCGCGAGTGCATGTTTCCACGGATTCTCACTGGTAGCCTCGCAAATCAATGGGACCTACCGAGCGAAAGGACCGTTGATGATCAAATACAGGAAAGGTAAAGGAGGTTATTACGGAGTTTGACGAGGTCACAATAGCACACATTCCAAGAGGAGATAATGTTAGGGCGATGTTTTATCCAAATTGGCAAGCACCAAGAGCCACGGAAGTCATCGCACCATTGTACAACAAAATCTTCGAGAACCTAGTTGCGTGATGCTTATTTCGAGATAGTGACGATTGGAGGAAACCCATTGTAGATTACATTGAGAGAGGAATTGCCGGACGAGTCATTAGAGGCGAAAAAACTCATGAGATCGGCGGCCTCGTATACACTTGTTAATGACCAGTTGTATCGAAAAGGAATGCATTCTCCAATGATGAAATGCTTGGCGGCAAATGAGGCCCAGTATGTCTTGCTGGAAATTCATGAAGGAATAAATGGTCACCACATGGGGCTAAGGCTTTGGCCGGGAAGGCGATGACGGCCGGTTACTTTTGGCCCACCTTAGCGGCCGATGCTAAGACTCATGTCCAAAAATGCGACGGTTGTCAAAGGCATGCTAGCACTATCGAGATCACCTCCGGCCACTCTTCAAACAATCTCGCGCCATGGCCATTTTTAAATGGGGAATGGATCTCCTAGGACCATTCAAACGGCTGCCGGACAGTTACGATGGCTCATCGTGGCGGTTGATTACTTCACAAAGTGGATTGAAGTGGAACCTGTCGCCACAATCACGTCGAGCAGGGTGCAAAAGTTCTTACAGAGAAACATCATAGCACGTTTTGGCATCCCAGCCGAAATCGTTACGGACAACGGACACGGTTTATTGATAAAAGCTTTCGAAAGTTGGTAGCCGATTTCAATATTAAGCATCACTTCGCATCGGTAGAACATCCACAATCTAATGGGCGGGCGAGAGGCGCTAATAAGATCATTGTGGATGGGCTAAGCGGAGTGGAAGATGCCACATCTAGGCCAGGTGGACCGGTTGCCTTATACCTTATGGGGATATCGAACGAGTGTCCGGACATCAACCGGTGAAACGCCTTTCAAGGCGACGTATGGGTGCGAAGCCATGATCCGGTTGAGATTGGAGAATCATCTTGGAGGCGAGTCACGGCACTGCAAAATGAAGAAGAAAACGGTAATGCGATTGCCGTCGAGCTAGATCTGATAGACGAAGTTCGACTGCGGCGCATTGCCGAGATTTAGCGGCCAAGCAACTAATATCAACACGTTACAACAAGAAGGTTCGACCTCGGGTTTTTGACAAAGGGAGCCTCGTACTTCGAAGAGCAGACATTGGCAATAAAAATCTGCTGAAGGAAAGCTAGCTCCTAACTGGGAAGGCCCATACCGAGTCACCGAGAACCTCGGTAAAGGCGCTTACAAGCTAGAAACGCTGCAAAGCAAGGCGATAAAGCGAACATGGAACGCGGATAAGTTGAAAGTTTATTATAGTTGAAACATTCAGATCGGATGTCGGCAAGCTTCAGAAAGTGGCGTGTGTAGCTCTTTTCTTTTTAAACGTGTGGCGTTTTGTAAACGCGGATGGTTGAATAAAGAATGACTGATCCCAGTTTTTACGATAGAGTTGTCATCTGCTGTTTTGAAAAACATGTAGAAGCCGGGATCTTGAAAATCCGGTTTCCAAAATCATGTACGATAAAAACATGTAGAAACCAGGATACCTAAAAATCCGGTTTCCAAAATCATGTACGATAAAAACATGTAGAAACCAGGATATTGAAAAATCCGGTTTCCAAAATCATGTACGATAAAAACATGTAGAAACCAGGATACTTAAAAATCCGGTTTCCAAAATCATGTACGATAAAAACATGTAGAAACCAGGATACTTAAAAATCCGGTTTCCAAAATCATGTACGATAAAAACATGTAGAAACCAGGATATTGAAAAATCCGGTTTCCAAAATCATGTACGATAAAAACATGTAGGAACCAGGATATTGAAAAATCCGGTTTCAAGAATCATGTACGATGAAACATGTAGAAACCAGGGTACTTAAAAATCCAGTTTCCAAAATCATGTGCGATAAAAACATGTAGAAGCCAGGATACTGAAAATCCGGCTTCCAAAATCATGTGCGATAAAAACACGTTGAAACCGGGGTGTTTAAGAATCCGGTTTCCAAAATCGTGTAAGTTAAAAACACGTAGAAGCCAGGATGTTTAAAAATCCGGTTTCCAAAATCGTGTAAGCTGGAAACGTGTAAAAGCCGGGATAATAAAAATCCGGTTTCCAACATTAAGCATACCGCTTTAATTCAACAACACAAGCAATTACGGGTGAAAAGCGATAAAACTACGGTATGGTAGGCGGAGAAAAAGTAAGGATTTACATTGCAAAAATATTTGTCCGAGCGGTACACATAAAAGCCCTTGGTGTTTTACTAAAAGAAAAAGTGAGAAGCAGTTAAACCTGCGAATGTGTCGGGGAAGATGACTCGTCATCACTATCTTCGCCACCAGGAGGAATCAACCTACCTTTGCCGCTAACATAAGCCTGAAGATGTAACCGGCGGTATTCAGATTGACAGTGGGATTGAGCACCGGATCGAGCCACGGCATTTTCAAAAGATAAACGCCCGATTTGGCTGTATTTTGCAATCTTCATTCGTGCGGTTTTTTCTTTAAGAAGCATATCCTCCCGACAAATGTTTGATAGGCGGAATACCTCGGCTTGGGCGTTGGCTAACTCAGTTTGCTTGGCATCTAATCCAAGCTGGGCCAATTTCAATTCAGCTTGAGTGTTGGCCAGATTGTTTTGTGAGAAAGACAAGTTGGTTTCAGCAATAGCAATATGTTCCACCGCGGTGACAAATCTTTTGTTAAGGGCAGCCAAGTCTTTACGCGCCTTCTCTTTCTCAGCCCGGGTTATCTCCATCTCCTGTTGGGCCTGGTCCCTCTCGGCAGTAACCTTGGGTAGATCAGCGTTGCTTTTCAAATTGTGGTTCTCAGAAAGGAGTTCATTCTTTTCTTTCCTCTCAAGGTCGAGACTGCTGTTCAACGTGGAGATTTGCTGCTTCAAGTCGTTCACAGACCTTAGCCGAAGAGCGTTCTGAATCCCGAGAGCGACATAAGGCCGAATTAAGGAAGCCGCCTTGTAGGCTTGTCGCTCCATCTCAATCCACTGGAGTTTTTCTTCATTAGAAGGCATGGAGGGGGAGTACAGTTGAGCAGGCGGACGCATAAGGTCTCGAATAGCTCCGTTTACCCCCTCTGACCAAAGTGCTCCTCCATTCATAGTATCATGGCTGTGAGGGATCGAGAAGGAGGATGGAACCGAGTTTGCGGATGAAGTAGGTACGGGACCCGTGGTAGGAGTCTCTCTAATGGGCGAGGCCTCGGCAGGAATAGAAGTAGGAACCTCTCTAACAGTGAGGGCGGTGCAGGAATCACAATGGTTTCTTCTCCAACAACGTTTTTGCTTTTGGGCACCCGCCTCCTTTTTTCACCATGTTTTGGTCCACCTTTGGGCGCGGAACGCTTTCGGAGTTTTTTCACAATACCTGCTCCCTCTGGGATTGGAACTCCGCCACTCACGGTGGGCTCATCGCTAATGAGGGGCAAGTGCTTTAGCGGGGTTGATAGCCGCTTCGCGGCGGCGCCCTCGTCAAAGGCTTCAAGAAACTCGGTCTTCCCATCGGACGTCTGCGTGGAAACAACAAACGATGTCGGCCGTGGTAATAATGGACGAGATATACGTCGCAAAATTTTTAATTGCACATAATCCCATACTCTTTGGTCCGCGTCGACGAACAAGGACGGTGGGAATGTGATCGGCGGGGTCCATCAAAGATTTAAGTGTCTTTGGAAAGCTCGGTAAGTTTCTGGCGCGCTTCCTCGGTTTCAGTAAGACGGGAGGGGGCGAAGTCGGCGGTTTTGAACTTATGGTGGGTATTTGTCCAATACAAAGGGAATACACCTTCTAACTCCCCACACTTATCAGGGCGAAGGAACCACGGGCACTTAAAAGGGTGGGCTTCGACTTTTCCTACAATGGACAACTTTCTTGGGAGAGTTGGGATTCGGATGACATGGAAGAACTGCAATCATCCACGGAAGGTGATGATTGCATTTGAGAAACGATGCCATCTAAACCTAGATAATGCAAGGAAAGGGCAAGGTTAGCACACAAGCCACACTCGTAGGGGCCAATCATATCAAAAACAAGAGCAGTTTAAAGTTAGCCCAGGCACATTGCATCTTTCGGGGAATGCTATCAGGGGGATGAAGATTGGGTTATCAGCAAATACCTAGGATCAGAACAATTCCTGGGTTGGCAGAAGGAAAAATCGGGGACGTAACAACCAAATTAAAAACCTATCAATTGGACAAAGAAGATGGCAATCTAACACTTGCAGAAAGCAAAGGAGAAGCAGGCGTTTTCTTTTCTTGGCAGCAGGCGGTGGCTAAACGAAGAAATATATAGTTTTTGATTTTCAAAAATTGAGAAACTCTTGAATTCAAAACGTCAAGAAGAGTGATGGCCACGCGCGAGAAGGCAGAGTCCAGAGGTTATGTGGATTTCTCTCTTTTGAATTCAAAACGTCAAGAAGAGTTATGGCCACGCGCGCGAAGGCAGAGTCCAGAGGTTATGTGGATTTCTCTCTTTTGAATTCAAAACGTCAAGAAGAGTGATGGCCACGCGCGAGGAGGCAGAGTCCAGATTTTGTATGAATTTCTCTCTGAAGCGACGTGCGCATTAATTCGGCTCGGTTTTCAAACGCCTATTGACAGGCGCGCAGGTTTAGAGGCATGGTTACACGTTACAACGTGTCAGTTTGGCAGAAAGAAATATGTCTTTTCACATTCAACTAAGGCATTTCAATTGAAGTCCGCCAGCAATAGCAATTCGGTATGGGTCACAGCGGTTACGACCGGGATGATATAATCGAAGCAACAGGGCATTGCGATTTTCGGTGGGTTTCTAACGCGGGTTGCTTAGGAATGCAATACACCGGGATACGAGAAAAACGTAAAGTCCAAACAGCCGAGTTAGTTAGGAAATCAAATGCGGAATATGGACTTTTGCACAAGAGGAATTCAGCAACAGATACAAGTGGATAACAGGATAGCCTTTTATTGATGCTCAAACAGGTAACATGGTTTTCTTACAAAGAAACAAGTTGGCTAGCTCATTTACAAAGGCAATTACAACAACACAGTACAACAAGTGGGCCGAAGTTTGTAAAGGACATTTATGAACACACTAATTACAACAGTTGATGGTGGCTAGCTATCCATCACGCCTTGAATGGGTTAGCTTGCGCCGGAGACTGCATTGTTATTAGATGGTTCCACCTTGTTGCCTGAAGTTCCCACCAAATATGCAGCAGACCCTAGGAATGCTTAGAGAAGTCCAGGGGAACTGCTAATTAGGCCTCGGGCCTCCCTTGATGGAGGGTAGATTCTGACTAGAAGATGCTCAAATACAGCTTCAGTCTCCCCAGGACCCTGTACGACATTGAACCAGACGTGAAGACTGGCAAATGCGTTTGGGATCCCAGGCGCCCACCATGGAATATGCTTGAAGACTGGCAAACGCGTTCGAAACCAAGGTTGTAGTCCTTGGAGGGGAAACGTAAGTAAGCAGCGGTGGCTGCACAGCATTAAATGAGGATAGGTTGGAAAAATGGTGATGCAGAGTTCCAAGAAAAGGAATAATGGCATAGTGTCGGATGAGAAGCGATACGCCATACGCCAGGTGTCCCCATCCACCAAAAATTAGGGGACAGTGGCTGAATAGGAAATCCTCAAAAAGACAAAAGTCAATACAGTCCGGCGGGCAAACGACAGGCGAGTAAAGCAAGTAAGTCGTTGGTGAAAAGCAAACATGGCAGCGTTGTTACAAAAACAACTAGGGGTCGCGATAAAGAAACCCGGTAAAAGACAAAGCCCGAGACTAATCCCTGAGGTCCCGTAGATAAGGCAAGTCGGGAATTAGTTCTTGGAACTTAGCCAAAACCGAGATAGACACAACGGGTAGAGCCCGAGATAGAAAAATCTCAGCAGCTCAGAGAAGGACTCTGGCGGGAAGCCTCCTACAAGTCAGGCGCTCCGTCAGCCCCCTCACAGTGTGCCGGGAATCCAGTAATCATGCAGGAATGGAAAGGCGCACGATCAGGGCTGGGAAGGAGGCACGATCACAGTGGAAGGACTCAAGGTAAACAAAACCCTAGGTAACCTCTATATATAGGAGGTTACCTCCCAGGTATGTCCTCACGCTGAACATTACATTCTTATAGTTCTGTTCCACCGTGCACACACATCACCCTCGGGCGAAAGCCACCCCGTGTAGCACAGTGATCCACCGGCGACCGCTGCTATCTCCCCCATAGATATCAGTGGACGCTACCTTTGATCCAATATCAATTATACCTAGCCCCAAAGGCTAGACACTTGTGTTCTACTACAGAACACTTTCCAACCTCCAAGAGCAGACTAGAAGTTGTTGTGGGAGATCGATGATGTCGGACTGTGTGAGAGTTATGAGAAGTCGTGTGTAAGGTAAGAGAAGTCCAAAAAAGAGAATTTAAATAATTGGATGCCATTTTAAATTTTAAATAAAGACATTTTGGGAAAACAAATATAAATTAACCAATTTAACTGTTATCATTAATCTCTCTAAAATTAGATAAATATGTCCTATAATTAGGAATGAAGAAGGGTGTACTACAAATTTTTTTTTTTTTGTTACAGGTGTACTACAATTGATGCTTGACTCAAAATTAATACCTACATTTGGTGCATTGCCCTGATCGTAATATATAGTCCTTCGGCATAGAGAAGGCGGATGATTCTATCTCCCCCAGGCCGGTTTGGCCTTTTTCAATTAAAAAAAAAAAAGAACAAAAGAAAATGAGCAGAGCGCGAAAGAGAGAATTTTTTAGGGAAAATTGCATTTAGGTTCTGAACAAAAAACAAAACGATAAAATGGTCATTTAAAATATCAAAATTGCATTTGAGTCTTGTGAGACTTTTCTGCAATAAATTTCAATTATCAAATGCTCATGGACTTGTCAGTGGAATTGAAATTTATTGCAAAAAATCCCACGAACTTAAATACAATTTTGAGATTTTAACTGATCATTTTATATATTTTCTCTTATCTAGGACCTATATACAATTTTTTTCAATTTTTCATGGGTAAAATAATAAATTTAAGAAAAAAAAGGGCATAATTCTTTGAGTGCAGAAGTCGATTAAATCATACTCCCTCTGGTTCTTATTCTAAGACACCAACTAACAAATTTATTTGGTCCTTTTTATAATGCACTTGCTTATTCCCAATGAGCATTGATTATTTTTTTTCCATGTCTGCTCCTAATTAATAAAGGTAATGGGTGAGAGTAATAATTAATATAATATTAGAGTTTAGTGCAATTAGTAGGGGTAGTATTGGAAATTACTTAAATTCTTGGACAATTAACTACTTTTAGTGGTTTGTGAGAAAAGTTAGTTAGTATCTTAAGAGAGAGGGAGTACTTCATTGGTAATAATTAATAAGGGAGCGAGGATTGCATTGTTGGAGCTGTGGTTTGGGGGCCAATTATTTTAAGATATCAGGTGTCCACTCCATGAATTTCGGATCACAAATTATCTTACGTTTCATGATTGAGGACGTATAAATAATTAAATATCACATTAACTCGGTCAAGTTTTTTTTTGGGTCAAATGAAATATTAATATAAGTCAAAGTTAATTTTTCATAGATATTAAAAAAATAATTAAACTACTTTAAAATATTTATCATTTTTTCTTTAAACTATTTTACTTAACTTATAAACTACAAGTAATATATAATATAGTATAATAATACAAAACATATATTATGATTAAATAACTTATTTAATTTTTTTAATCTATAAAAAAATTAAATTTGTCTTATATTTAAAATCATAGGGAGTAATTTTGTTTTTAAAGAAAATTAGATCTTACTCGTAAAACCGTGACTTTTTACCCGTAAAAACAAGTCTATATTATGTGCGTATAATAATGTGCTCATATCTCTATTAGAAGTATGAACATATTTTTTTTATATTGTATATAAAAACAAGTCTATATTATTTTGCATACAGTATCTCAAATTAATTAGTTTTTAGTTCTACATTTGTCTGTCACATCAGTATTATGAAAACTAATTAATTTGATATACTGGATGTAAAAAACATATCAAAAAGCGTAATATAATTTAAATATAAATAAATACAATATAAAAAAATACATATATCTGTAATAGAGGTATGAGCACATATGAAACAATAGCTATGTGCAGATAGTTGTAACATCCCAACCTTTCAAAAGCATTATTTTTTTTTTTTGTCAGAGTAGAGCAACGGAGCAATTGAGTAACTGATACTTGTATTTAGAATGCCGTAAGTCTGACTAATTACAACAGCGGTACAGAAACCGCGTGGTTTCAAAAGTATATAACAAAAGAAAGGCTTCCGCTGGACATCAAAAGGAAGTCTTCACTGGGTCTTCTACTCCTGGCCGCTTGCCTCTCTCCTGGCCCCTCGGTCCTCCTAACCTCGACGCTATAGTTAAGGGTGAGATCCAGCGCATCGGATCTCGTAACAGTTAACCTCATGTTTATGTACACGACAGCCAGACATTAACAATACTAACATCACTCTATCACAACCAATGCATATGTATTGCTCCCAAAGATGCGGACATATTGTTCCCAAAGATAAAGACATATTGCTCCCAAAGATACGCATATTGCTCCCAGCAAAGATACGCATATCCTCTAACCTCTATATGCACTCAAACAGTATAACACCTCTACAAACATACCGCATATATGCATACCATAAATATCAGAGTTAGTGTTACAGTACGCGAACGTACATTCGTTGACGGAAATCGGTATTTCTGTTGGAAAACGGAAAATCGACAGCGTTACGACAGCGGTACGTGCTCACGTATATCCTATAAGGATAATATCACATTTATTAACTTTTGACACATTTTAGTCAAAAATGACTATTTACCCCCGACCCCCTAATCGGCGGAATTTCGTCAAGACTTCGTTACTTTAACTCCCAACTTTCAGAAACTCAATCCCTACTATGTTTTTACCTCGTCAAGCATCTTTCGATGCAATGAGGCCTAAAAACAAGAATAGGAATTTCATCTCCTACTTCCTAGATCTATCTAACAATTCTACTAAAACTACTGAAAGAACTATGAAAGCTTAAGTACTGAAAAACTTACCCAGAGCTTCGCTGCAAACTTTCCTCCAGAGCTCCTCTCTCTAACTTCTCTCTAGAATTAGAAATAGGAAAGAAGGAATGGTGTGAAGAATGCAAAGAGGAGTGGTGCCTATTTATAGAAGAAGTTTTGGGTCCAACTTGGTAATTTTCCCTTTCCAAACTTGTAATTTTTCCTTCTTTTTGAAAACTTCTCAAACAAGTTTTTCTCTCTTCTTTCTCTCTTGGTCGACATATATGGCTGATGTGGCACAAAATTGCATCATCAACGATGATGTAATCAACTTGTTCAAGAAGGTTTTATACCGATAAAACCCCGATCGGTACCCGAATCGCGTAATCTCAAAATTCTGAATTCACAACTTTGAAGATCTTCTTTTCTCTTCAAAAGCATCTAGGTTAACTTAATTTTTGATTCCATTTAGGGTTTCAACGGTCCAAATTAGTTTCTCGAAAACGTGCAGATGCGGAATTAAATTCCGGAATCATCAACTTCTGGACAAAAATTCACTGATTCAAAATATGTCCAGATAATTATAAACTCATTCCCAGATGTTGAGTTATAATTTATTTTGTTCAAATCCTAATTTTATGACTATCTGCCTTTTTCTCAAATTTTCCCTATTTCGTCTTATTACTAACTTCTTCTACCGATCTGGGAAACGACTCCAGGTACAGCTCAATTCAGAATAAAAATCCACTTATCAATAATATACCCTGACTTTAGAAATCCTATTACTGGTTCTCTAGATAGGATCCGATTCCCTAAGGTATTTATTTACTTTTTACTATTTAACTTTAATTAATTTTAAATGAAGAGTTTTATTCTAACACTCTTCTTCATTTAATTTTCATTCTTTTTTTCCTTTTTCCACTCAAACATGTCGGCACACACATATTAATATGTATATATTTTTATTTTATTTTTAAATTAATTATTTAATTATTATTTTAATTATTTTTACATAATTTTTCACAAAATTTTCCCATTGGTCTATACTTGTTTTTAAGCTCAAAAATACTTAATCTCATTTATTTCTCTCAATATTTTTCAATTAATTAGTAAATATATTTATGCTAATTTTCTAGCCATTAACCACTAATTATGGAGTTTTACATAATTATCCTTGAATTTCCTTTGTTTATGCTTAAATAATTAACCAATAATTATTTAATTAATCCCTCACTATTCTCCAAGGAAATAAATCCCAAAAATTGCCTAAATTAAGACAACATTCTCTCTAATTTTTAACAATTATTTTATTGCCATTTAAGATTTTTCATAATTTTCCTAAGTCATTTTATGCTCTGTAAGGACATTTTTGTCATTTTGACACATTATTATTTTTCTCCAAATTTCCAAAAGATTTTCCCTTAAGAAATAAGGTCATTATGATATTTTCCCTAATTCAAATTTTAGGGTATTACAATAGTGAACTCCCATAATACTCCATCCTTTTTTTAGTCCAAACATTAGCGGTAGTAAGTGAAGATTGCACGATTGGAGTGTGGTTTTGTGGCCAATTATTTAAAGAAATCAGCTGTCAAGTGTCCACTTCATGAATTGAGGACGTTTAAATATCACATTAACACGTCAAGTTCATTTTTCCCCCCTTTTTCATTTTTTCAAATGGAATACTCCCATTGATCTTAAATATAAAATAAATTTAATTTTTTTAGAGATATTAAAAAAGTTAATTAAACTACTTTAACATATTTATATTTATCGTTTTTCCTTAAACAATTTTGTTTAACTTATAAACTAATATATAATATAATATGATTAAATAACTTATTTAGTTTCCTTAATGTTCCAAAAAAAAAAAATCAACTTTTTCTTATATGAGATTCTTACTTGTAGAAATGTTACTCTCTCTGGTCCTAATTATAAGAGTTATTTACTAGATTTTAGAGATATTTAAAATAATAATTAAATTAGTTAATTATATTCATTTTCTTAAAATATCTTTAATTAAAACTTAAAATGGCATCAACAAATTATATATTGCGTCAGCAAAGGCTCTCAACCATTCATATATGTTACTTGTCACTTGTCAGACCTTGTGCATGTCAGGCATCCTCACACGAGATTTATCTGTTTTGTGTTTCTTTTTTTGTATTACTGGGTTTTGTGGAGGTGTTTTTGGCTCAGGAAATAAATAGATCTGTTAGATCTGCGTTTAAATCCTCTTGGTTGGTTGGCTGTTTGAACGTTATGAGATCCGACTATCATTTGGTAGCTCAGATCTGCGTTCTTGGGGGAAGATCTAAAGAGGTGTTGTTTGGTGTGTGGTCGAGGTTATCAGATATGTTTGATGAGGAGTAAAAGTGTTCTTCAGGACATCAAGGGTCTTCTTTCTTTTGAGGTTGGGTTTTCTGTGTTCTTTACCCCAGGATGATGTACCTATTTAGCTGACTTAATTGCAACTATTGCTTATAAGATTGTGTGCCCTTTGGGGTGAGTTTTCCAACCAACACTTTCTTGCTCGTCACTTCTAACCTTGGATATCGAAGAGGCTGATTTTGTCCATGATTCTACTTCTATTCTTATATATTTAATGTACGGTGTTCGGTTAATATTGTATCCAGTTTATTTTGTTATATTTGTTTTAGCTGTGTTTGTATTTATCTATGTATTGTACTGGATTGCAATATTAATATATATATCCTTTGACGAAAAAAAAAAACTCCATCTTTTTTTAGTCAACGCAAGATATCACACAAATCAAATTACCAGAATAGCTAATAAGTTACCCAAAAAAAAAGAAAAAAAGAAAAGCTAATAAGTTCTGTAAGTTTAAATAAAAAAATAATTTGAGAATTAAGTATAATTACTTCCATATCATATTCGTCATTGATTTTATGGAGAATCCTTGTCAATGCCCAATTAAGGTCCAAAATTGCAAAAAGAACCCCAACAACTTTCACATACCAAAAAGGGCCCTAGGGCCTTTTCTGGTATAAACGTTAACAACTAAAACAGCCAAATTGGCAACAAAATAAATACCCATTAACAACTAAATCAGTCGTATTAACAACAATATTTTAACAACTAAATCAGTCACTTTAACAACAATATCAGCCTCGGTTAGCAACTAAATCAGTCAAATTAACAACTAAATTTTAATGAAAAATCAGCCTCGTCATGGATTTTACTATTTTATTGTAATGAAAGCAAACGTCTTTTTCAACGGACCTAACGTAAAGGCGTGGTGTTCGACTTTAGTGGAAGAAAGCTAAGCAGCGAATGTCCTCAAAACGTGATTAAAAGTGTGTCTGTGTGTATATAAAAGAAAGCTTTGTGCAGATGGTCCAGAGAGATTCACGCCAAACAAAGCAAAAGAAGTTACTGAATTCACAATTTCTTGCATTGAACGAGAGATTTGAAGTTGTCGTCGTCGACTTAGATCTCAGGCTATATGAGGCAATCGGTGGTGTTACTGATTTGCATCTTGTGTTCGGCTCTGGCCGTGAAGGTCGGTGCCGATTACATCCCGCCGGCGAGATTGGATGGCTTCGTTTACTCGAATCAGCATAACCCCGATTCCGTTTTGATCGAAGCGTTTTACGACCCAGTGTGTCCTGATAGCAGGGACTCATGGCCGCCGCTCAAACAAGCTGTCACTCACTACGGCTCTCGCGTTTCTCTCGTCGTTCATCTTCTTCCTCTACCGTCAGTAATCACCACTCTCTTTTGTTTCAGTCTCGTATACTGCGCTGATTTCTTTACGAATTGTGAGAAAAATGGCTTAGACAACTTCCAAAACTCCATAGTTGACTTCAAAACTTCTAATCACTCTCAAGGATTAAATTTATATTCTTATTGTTGAAGTTGCAACAGGTTTCCCCCAAACTTTACTAGGATATTTTTGAATATAGATGGTAGTATTGTGAAGCAGAGGTGATAACTTGGGAAAAGTGGTCACCTTAAATAAAAATGTTTACAGTCTTTCTCCATCCCTATCTATCTTTTTTCCTCAACAGTAATACACACTACAAGTGGAGAATTTGAGCATGGTAGTCATAGAAACAAAAGAATCTTAAGATTAGTTTATATTAATCTGCAGTTGGAGGATCGGGCATGGTCCTTCTCCTCCTGTATCTATATGTTCTTTTGAACTGTTGAGGAAAGAAGCTTATGCCTCTTTGTCTCCTTTGATCAAATCATTTAAGCAAAGACTAAGTACAAGTCTATGCTTATAATTCATATTTGATAGTTGAATGATCAATTCTACTTATTTCACAGTATTTTTCAAACTTATCTCGGTTAGTGCTATGCTAACTAATTGATCATGAAACATGAACTTGGCTTGCAATGGCCGAACAGTGGTGCTGCATTTGTTAACTTGAATAAGCTCAATATATAGTATGCTTGATCATAGTTTTTAACATTGTAATCAATTCACTTGCCAATCTGATAATATGTGGTGACTCATGTTGCTCCTGGAATAATATACCTTTATTCTTCTAATTGCAGTTACCATGACAATGCTTTTGTTACATCTCGTGCTCTGCACATTGTAAATGCATTAAATAAAACTGCAACATTCCCCATGCTGGAGTGGTTCTTCAAGCATCAGGTGTGAATTTCTGTCTACTTAAGTACTTTGTGGCTTCTCTTTTCCGTAATGATTTAGCATGTTACACTTTGAAATCTCTGCCTCATGAACTTGGTTTTTATTTCTTTCCTTTCATTTTGGGCTGTTCCACAACAATAGAAAATGGCATTCTCTGTTCTTATTCCCTGGTTTGTCTAACACCTAAGAATGAAGATGAGAAAGTAATTTTGTGCTGATAAATTTCCGTTCCCTTAATTTTCTTTCTTTCTCCTTTTGTCCATTGACGGTTTTCCATCTCCCAACTACTGTTTAGGAAATTCCCAAAGTGCACTTTTTAAAAAGTAATGAGTGCCTATGAAAAACCACCCTAATGCTTGATAGCTTCAGACAATTAATTTACTTTGGGCTGCGATTTCAGCTGTGTGATTACTATGATTATTACATGACATATTTTACGATGTACTTAATATACTATTGTAATCAAAATGACTCTTTATTCTGTTGGTAATATCTGCTCAGGTGTTAGTAACTCTGTTAAGTCATTATCATTATTTGATTTACGACACATGCCTTCTTAATGAACCACACGAGTTGCTAGTAACTCCTCTAATCAACTCTGACTTTTACATATATACCTATTACCCTAAAAATTTATATACACGAGCATGCTAACTTTTTCTAATCCAAACTTTTCCTCCAATCATTATTTACCGATCATATGGATATTGATTTCTTGATTTGTTTCTTGCTCAGATTTGAAGGTAGGAAAATTTCTTTGCTAACCAGGAATTCTGTCTAGAGACTACGTGTGTGTTTCATGAATGAAAAATGTTGCTGTCATGGTTTTAATGGTTTCCCTCCACTTCCTTGCAGCAACATTTGTTAATATAACCCATTCCTCTTTGATAAAATACGAATTCAAAAAAGAGCCACGAGAAGACTATTGCTTTTATTTAGAATTAGTATCTAGAGTAGAACTCATTTATACATAAAATTATTTCAGTTTCTTGCTAACTAGACACCCCATTTAACAGGAGAACTTCTATGGGTCGCAAACCAAGAATCTTTCAAAGGCTTCCGTTGAGAACAAGGTGGTGAAGGCTGTGACAGAAGTAGTTGGGAGATCCCATTATAATTCCATCAAGACTGCCTTCAATGACCGGAAAACTGATCTCCAAACCAGGGTGTCGTTTAAGGTGAGATCAAATAATTAAATAAATTCATCTTTCGGGTTCCATCTATAGAAATCAACTTTGTCTATATACAGAGTAAACTTGTTAGTTGTCTTGATTCAATGATATAAACTTATTTGCTAACTAGCTATGAGTTTGGTGTGAAAATGCAGTATTCTGCTTCAAGGGGGGTGTCTGGAACGCCGTATTTCTATGTGAATGGCTTCTTGTTGCCTGATACAGGATCTGCTCTTGACTACAAAGCTTGGAGGAAGGTCATTGACCCACTGGTTGGTGCACATAGTGGAAAAAATTAGAACCCCTCCATTTTTTCTTGTGAAGGTTGTAACTTAGAAGGAGATTTGGTTCTGTGTTTTATCGTATATTGCTGGTTTAAAATGATGCCAGTAAATGTGTGCCATCCTCCATTTTACTTTACATGATAATTAAGGGTTTGATCATTAACTTAATAATGTTTCATCATTTATCAAAATATTCAACTATAAATCATAGTATGCAAAACAAGCTCTAACGTGACAATATACAATAATCCAACATATACAAAAAAGATGGAAGCATTACTGTCAGTAGAAGTAGCCTAACTTTTCGAAGTCTTCCCTAATGGACCCGTATGTGAACCATCACCTGAAAAATGATGGTAATCATCAATCCAACTTATCACAAATACTAATATGTGCTTGTGAGGTGCCAAGTGGAACAATATATATAACAAGGTATTAAAAACATAATTCACTAATATCCACATCACAAATTTCATATTATGAATTATGTATCCTAAATTCTATATCATGGTTTCCCTAACACAATTCCCAAGATGCCTCCCTTCAATCCAACTGAACCATCTTGTTTCCGCCGACTAGACTAGACTCATGTGCTAAGTTACTATCCATATTACTGGCTACTCAAAAGCTCACTGATCATGTGATGAGGATCGACAAAAATTCTCAAAGCACATGTCCCAGACTGTGAGTCTTTTCCCCTCCTTGAAATATTGAGGTGTTGCAAGCCCTCATTGAAACAATGGGGTAGTCCCTCATTGAACTAGTGGGACGATAGAGAGCCAACCATCGTACACCAATGGAGGCCATACCACGTGGTGAAATAAACTATTCCATTTCTTCACAATTCAACCCTTACCATAATTATCACAATAAATAACTCAACATGAATTGTTCAAGATTTTCACGTTCATTTCATGTTATTTAAATCATTCTCATATACATGTCATAATATCTCAATTCTCTCTCACACACACACACAGATATATATATTCAGTCATAAGGTTCCGCAAGGCAATTTCTATTAAGATATTCATTATCATTTCACAAAATACTCACAAACAACATACTAATACACATAACAAGTAGAAAGTGGTTACCTCTTGCCAAAACAAATTATTATCACACTGCTCCTAATCCAAGAGCTCAAACACACGCCAAAAATCAATCTACCACAATTAGTTTACTAACCATTAATAACTCTACAAAACTCCACATAATCAACATTATAACTTATAATTCAAAATATATAAATTTTAATAATAATATATTATTATTATAATAAAAAATGAAAAATAACAGTTTGGGGTTTACATTTAAAAAATGACTATTTAGTCCTACGAATTTTAGAAATGACAGTTTAGTCCCATAAATTTCAGAAATGATAGTTTAGTCCACGAATTTCAAAAATGATAGTTTAGTCCCATGAATTTGAGAAATGATAGTTTAGTCCCATGAATTTGAGAAATGACAGTTTAGGCCATGAATTTTAGAAATGACAAATCAATCCATATTTCAAAACTAAATCGATTATAATTTCAATAATATCTCTATTAACCCAAATACATTATTTATACAATATTTAATTGGTAAAAATATCATGTACGACATAAATCCTAAACTTCTCAAATATAAAATAAATTTTAAAATTCCTACAACAAACAACTAACAAATCTAAACTAATTAAAATTAACTATTAATCATAATATATATATATATATATATATATATATATATATAGACAAAACTCAAAAATCTCCTAAAATTATAGCCCCAACATTTTCACTAACTAACACAACATTACCGTCATTAGAAAGAGAAAAATCTGTAGAATAACTTTCATGAAGGAAGTTTATTGAAAATAAGATAGTTTAGTTATCTAAATAATCTTATAAGATAAAGAACATACCTTAAAATAGCATCTTCCTCTTCTCTTTTCCTCCCCTTCTTCCTCACACTCTTCTCTTGTCTCTCCCTCCTCACTAGTCATGTGTCTGTCAGTGTTTGTGTGTGAGTGTGTGCTTAAATAAAGAGTTGGGGTAGTGGTGGATAGGAGTGGTTGGGAGTAGTTGGAGGGAGTGGTTAAAATCAAGGTTCCGAAACCCAGACCGGTCACTGAACCGGTCGAGATACTGGATAAAGGGTCAGTGGGTCAGACCAGAGTCAGATCGGTCAGGGTACTGACAAGACATATAAGATAAATAATGAAAAAAGGAAGGAAAATAAATTGAGAAAAATATTGGAGAATTGGGAGGGAGTGATTGACCGTCTAGGCATCTACCTCACCTCTCACACACATCACATCACCCACATGGTGTGGGACCCACCTTCACCAATTCCCATTCCACCTTTTCCTTTTTTTTTGGGTCCTCAAGGCATTCTACGATTCTACCTTTTCCTCAACAACTCACAATCACAAAATTTCCACCTTTATCTCCACGTATCACATTTCTCTTTCTTCCTCAAAAATCTACCCAGCTCCCTCCTCGTTTCTGAATCGATTTCTCTCTTTCTTTGAGAAATGGGAAATGGCCTTTACTGGTAAACGAGTAAGAGAGAGCTCCAGAAAGATAGAAACCATGACCTTCTCCTGCTTCGACGGCAACATGACCAGATCTGTCTTTGTTACCGTATATGAAATTGCTGCCATTCTCTCCTTCCTTGCCTCCATCGTCTACCTTCTTAGTTTCTTTGGCATTGGCTTTCTCCACCTCCTTTCTTCTCCTTCATATCTCCAGATCTTGGTGGCTTTCCAGATCTCTCCCTTTCTTCTCTCTTTTCTTTTATTGCCGTCAAAGTTTCTGTTTCAGGCGTTTTTTTTAAAACGACTCTGGCTCGGTCAACTCGGCCGGTTTAGGACGAGTTGACCAAGTTGAATCCGGGTCAACTCGGGACCTCGGTTTTGCACCCAACTCAGACCAATTTTCCGGCTGGTTCGACGGTTTCCTGTCCGAACCGGCCGGTCCAGTCCGATTTTCAAAACCATGGTTAAAACTAGGGGTGTTCATGATGCCCAGCCGCCCTGTCCGCCCGCCGCGCCCAACGAAAAATAGCCCTGCCCAGCCCTAAGAAAGGCAGGCCGGAAAAAATTGGGCACAACTGGGCTGGGCATTTGTGCAGGCAGGGCTGGGCACCGGGCAGGGTATGCTGCCCTGCCCATTTGGCCCTGCCCAGTAGTATATATTTTATTTTTTATTTTTTTAATAAAATAATAAAAAAGTATTTTATATTTTTTATAAAATAGTATTAATTATTTTTTACAAATTATATAACAATATAAAAAAATATCTTCAATTCCTCATTTCTTCCCTTCCCTTTTCCCGACTCAGATGATGCCCTAGCAGAGTGGTAGCCGCGACGCCGAACGCCCGAGCCTGTCTATCCAGTCTCCTCTCTCAATCTCCATTCTTGCTTGATGATTGCCTAACTGCCTCTCACTCTCCAAGTTGTAGGTGCTCACTTCCAACTGCTCCTCGCCTCTCCTCGTTGCCCAGCAATGCATTTCTGGAGGTAATTAACTAATTATGTTCATTCTTAAGCCCCGCCCTCTTTCTTTCTCTAAGTATTTTTCTGGCGAAACTGTTTCTTTGTGGGTTCTGAAATTTCTGGTGGAAAGAGTGAACTAGCAGGGGAGGGTGAAGAAGACTGACCCCATTTCCATGCTCGTGAACGATGTTTTTGCTTAAAAAATTTGGAAACAATTAATGAGTGAATGTCCCTACATCTTGATCCATTCTTTTTAGTTGAACGCTAGAACCCTCTCATTAATTTCTTCCACTTTCTCAGGTAAAAAAAAAGAGTTTTTCCATCTTCCAGAACCAGATCCCAAGAACCATCGTTTTAAAATTGAGCCTTCTCTATCCCTTGTGGTTATCGAAACTGTCTTTTAGTTCCAAGTTTCTCGCCTATTCTCATCTTTCTTTCCACCAAGCAGTCAGGTGGAACTGAGACCGAGCAAACTCTCGTTCACTGTTTCCCAAATTTTCTATAACAAGGAAAGTAGTAAATTACTGTCTCTTGCTTAAACTTGCATAATTAGGAATAATGATATTGCAAAACTATTTAAATCAGCTGCATATCAGTTTTGGATTTTTTGGGTGATGGTTTTGCTTTCATGGTTCTTGGTTATTACTGCACTGATCTTCCAATTCTGATTTTACCCAAAATTATAGGTTTCATGGACGATCAAGATTCTAATACATCATCATCCCATGTTAAATCATCTCATGATGCTTTAACACATATTCAAACACCAACTCCATCCCATAGCCCTCTTCCTCCTGTTGCTCCACCTTTACCTCAAGGTGTCCATCCCTCCCCCCTCCCTCTTTCTCTTCCTCCTCCAAATCCCCCACAAACAATGACTGAACCTGTCACCCAAATCACAAATGTTGAAAGTAGGGGTACCAAGAGAAAAGAAACAGAATCCAAGCGCAAATCAGAGGTGTGGGACTATTTTAACAGATTGCCAATTGAAGAAACTAATGGGGAGCACATAGTAGCTTGCAAGTATTGTCATGCTACTTATAAAGCTGATCCAAATCGCTCTGGAACAAACTCTATGCTGAGGCATATCCCAAAGTGTCGAGAGAATCCACATAAGGCCACTGCAAATAAAAAACAAGCCATGTTGAAAATGTTTTCTGGTGGGATTAGTGGGCAGGGAAGATCTTTGGTCCCTCATAAATATGATGAGAAGCAATGTAGAAGAGTTTTGGCTGAATTCATCATATGTGACGAGCAACCGTTTAGAATTGTTGAAAAACCTTGGTTTAAGAAGTTGTTAAATCAGTTTAAACCTCGATTTCCAATCCCTTCAAGAATAACAATTGCAAGGGATGTGTGGCAGTGTTATCTTGGTGAAGTTAAAGTATTGAAGACATTCTTGAAGAAAAGTTCTAAACGTGTTTGTCTTACCACGGATTGCTAGACATCAAACCAGAATTTCAACTACTTATGCTTGACAGCACATTTTGTTGATGAAGAATGGAAGCTGCACAAGAGGGTTCTAAATTTTGTTATGATTGAAAATCATAGAGGTGATACTATAGGTAGGACAATTGAGAAATGCTTGTTGGATTGAGAAATTGAGAGGGTTTTCACAGTAACCGTGGATAACGCCTCTTTGGGTTTTTCTCTTTTCAAGAAAATGGTGGTTTCTTGGAATTAGGTTAAAGATAGGAGGAACAAGATTGGAGCTTACCTTTTCTTGAAAAACCAGCACTTTATTAGAATCTAACCCTAACTTAAATGCTTACAAGAAATGTCTAATCCAAGCTTGAATTTGAAAATCCAAATCATAATGAATTAAATTCATATCTTGATTGATTGATTGAATCAATCATTTAAGATAATGGATTATATCCATATCTCGATTGATTGAATAATAATTTAAGATGATGGATCACATTCATCTCTTAAACTGAAATTTAAAATCATTTTTAATTCAATTTCTATTTATTATTTCCCCTACCTTCATTGGCCTAAGACCTCATTGGGTCTTCTAACACATCTGGGCCCTTTTGTGAAGAAACTGATTCCCACTAGGGACACCATATATGACGTCTTTTTTTCCTTATTGGGCTTGCATTGGGTCTTCTAACACATTTGGGCCCTTTTGTGAAGAAACTGATTCCCACTAGGGACACCATATATGACGTCATTTTTTCCTTATTGGGCTTGGAGTCCCACTCCAACCCAATTACACTTTTACTCTTGATAAAGCCCAATAACAATTATTGACCCAAGTTTGCTAATTTTAAGCAAACAAGAATAACCTTTGTGTGTGACCCAATAGGCCCAATTAGTCACTAACATAAATAAATTTGGACTAATTAAAACTCCTTTAACGGGCCCAATTTATATAATGACCTCATAAAACACTAACAATGCTCTGCAGCCCCAGAATTAATTGAGTTGATCAAGTGTTCTACCTTTCATATTTGGATACCATGCAGGCATCATCCCTCACATCGTCATTCATATTTAGTCGAGAGCAAAGATAAAATATTATCTCTCTTAATTGACTAAATGTAGCTGATTCATAGAATTAGGAATCTTCTTATATTAACTCTATAACGGATCATGAGTTATCATGATCACTTGCTGTGCGCATAGACTTCCGAGTTGATTAGAAGCTATCCAAGCTCTACTGATCTTGTGAATGACTAATCCCTTGTAGGGGACTGTAAGTCCTCTCGGCATGTCCATCTATACTCATGTATTCGAGTTACACCCAAGAGTACACTGTTCTCCCCATTTTCAGGCGGATAGAGTTTTACAGTCAATGTGTAACCCTAGGACATAGTGTTTGATAACATCTTTAAGTCCAGGACAATCCACACTAGCAAACGATGAGAGACTTTACATATCTAATGATACTTTCTACAATGAATCTTTGTGGAGTCTCTTAGGGGTCAGTTCAGTGCTATTTATTCTCCAACAGATCTACCCACGACATCAGCTAAGGCATCACCATGCATGTATTCCATGAGGTCCCTACCTAGTATCTTATACATGTACATGATGTCATACTAGTCTTATTAAGATCATCCATGCCCTTTCTTGGTGATTCAAGACTAGGAACAAGTTTTAGGCAATAGATATCCAGTGTTCTCGAGTCCTCATGATCATGATTTCTATCATTGATCCTCAAAAGTAATGTAACATCCCAATTTTTTTTTAAAATAGTAATTAAGTAATTTTAGGATGATTTCTTAAGTATTTTAAGGTTTAAAGGAGATCTAGAGGTATAAAATAAAAATTTATTTTTTTCAAAAATAAATAAATAATTTTATATTTAATTATTATTATAATATATTATTATATTATTAAATTATATTATTATATATATATATATAAGGAAGTAGGGACGGTGGAGTTATAATTATTATATTATATTATCATAATATATTATATAATTATATAATTATATTATATATATTATATTACATATATGTATGGACGAATGAGAAACTCACGGGTGAAGAAAAACATTGGAAACAAAACAAAACATGTGGGACCCACTGAAAAATAATTTGCAAACTTCCCGACAGTCTTCACGAGAAGTTTTGAAAATTTGGCATGGGGAAAATTACGTAGAATGACCCAAAAGTGTAAATTACGGTTAAGGACCCATTTTTCTCAACTATAAATACACACACAACGCACCCTTGTGAAACGCAGAAGAGGAAGGAAATAAAAGGGAAGAGAGAGAAACAGAAAGGAAGGAAAGAGAGAGAGTGTGTGTGAGGTGATAATTATTTGGGGATATCGGTAGTTGCTCTTTGGTGATTATTTGGGAGTTAGCAAGTAACAGGTAACTCTGGATATTTTTCCTTATACTTGTGAATTATGTATGATTATATTTTTATGCTTATACTATTTATCTTAGACTGATATATATATGATACAATATTTTATGGGTTGTAAGGTTTTAAGATTCTGCTATGGAAATTTTCGATTGTATTTGTACATGGCACTAAATGCACGTATTATACATACCAATTTACTATTCACTATTTACTATTTACTGTTTACTATTTACTGTTTACTATTTACTATTTACTGTTTACTATTTACGCATGGTAAATTACTATTCACAAATACATACAGTGATACTATTTATTGATCATGAATTTCTATGGTTTTATTTGATATTAATGGAAGCGTAATGCATTATTTTTGAATGAGTGCATTTATCATGGCGGTTGTATTTGTGATGGGATGGAGTTTGGAGGAATCTGATATGTTATGATTTTATGCCACCACTCGGTGCACGGTGGATTGGTACTTTTCGGGCCCCTTCTTCCATGTTTTCCTCGTAGGGATAACATTGGAGTTGTGGGACATGTGACACCTCCTTTATTCGATAAGGAGGGAGCCATAGTCCATACTTAAGCTCTATACTTTTGGCCGGGTATATCTTAAGTTTTGGTGAGCTTGGAACAATTCGGTCACATGAATATGTTTCGTTGGACTATGTGTTAGCCTATGACTCCGGTCGGTATAAGGACGGAAGAGGATATAAGGGTGGTTGCATCCGCATGTTATATTATTGAATGGTTTAAGTTGATTAAATGATAAACGTTTTTGTAAAATCTTTTTATGAGAACTTTTGGAATATATATATTTATATACAAAAATAAATGTATTTCATTATCTCTTGTTTTTAGTCATATATGATTTGCTTGTGTACGGTAGAATATTCAGTAGTTACTGACATGTGGAAATCTCATCCCATATTAACATTTTTCAGGTGAATATCCTAGTAAGGAGCAAGGGAAGGCACCTATGGAGTGAGCTTTGAAGGCTCTTTGTACTCCTGTAGTTTATGTTATGTTATTTCTATTTGCCAAGACCCTAAGACTTCTGCTTTGTATTAAACTCTGAAATATTTTGGAGACATATTTTGGGTTTTGTATTATGATTTCTATTTTAAACGGTTATATTTTTGAATGAATTGGTTAATGATTATCCTAGTGGGAGATATTTCAAATATTTTGGCCAAGTTTTCGGGTGATGGATTTGAGGTGTTACATTTTTGGTATCAGAGCTAAAGGTTCCATGAAAATTTTGTTTTTCTAAAATGATTTTTTGAAATCTTTTTAGAGGTCGTGGCAAATTAAATATCATAACATGTGCCTTTCTCTTTGATTAGATTTAGAATTTATTTAGCTACTTAACCCTTACTTAGCATCCTTATAGTGTAGATCATAGGAGAAGAAAATGGGGAGAACTCGAAGGACTAATACAACCCCTGCTTCACGACAAAATGGTCCCTCTTCGCATCACAATGTTCCCCCTCCTCAGGATAACAAAGCCCTTCTAGCAGAATTACGCGATGCAATCCTGGAGGTAAGAGAGAAAGTGAATAGGCACGAGGATGAATTAGCAGAAAGAAGAGGCCAAGGTGGTAAGAAGAAGAAGCCTACGGCCAGGGAAGTCATCCCTTCTGACCATCAATCTGAGGGTGGGAGTCGTACTGGCACAGAATCAAGAGGTAGTAGCAGTTCCCATACTTAGTATAACCCTCCGCCTATTACTGAGGTTTGGGAAAAAGTCCGGAAGTTCACTCCTCCAATGTTCGAGGGGAAGTTAGACCCAATCGAGGCACTAGAATGGCTGAAGCGTCTCGAAAAGATATTCAGAGTTATTGAAATCAGCTCACAACAAAAGGTACAAGTTGCAGAGCAGTTGATGGAGAAAGCGGCCCAACAATGGTGGGAAAGCACCAAGAATGCTGATGAAGAGATGACATGGGAAGAATTTAAAGAAAAGTTCGAGAATTATTATTTTTCCCCTTCAATCAGAATAGAGAAAGAGACTGAATTCCTCACATTCAGGCAAGAGGGATTGCATGAGGATGAATTTATCACTCGCTTTTTGGAGTTGTCTAAATTTTGCAAATATTCGCAAAACAACCCAAAATGGATGTGTGCTCGACTAGTGGAAAAAGCTAGACCAGATTTAAAGACGGCTTTGTCACCATTTCTGGATGGAGCAAAGAACTTTGAAGAGATATGTGACAAATTACGCACGATAGCCAAAAGCAAGCGAGAAGAAGAAGCTGAGAAGATGAAAGGACTTCAAGCCAGATCTGCACCTCCCATGAGACCTGGGAATCACTAAGAAGCACAGTCATAGCTTCAGTGGTGTGAATACGCGATTTAGTCAACCATCAAAAAGTTTTCCTGGTGGACCATCAAGGGGTAATTTCAATGGACCTCCAAGGAGTCATTTTAGTAGACCCCAGAGGAGTCATTTGGTAGACCCCAAGGGAGTCAATTTAGTGGAGGACAAAACTCTAATAGGGGATCCACAGCTCCTGTGGCTAGCACTGCAAATAGTCAGAAGTGTGCCAGGTGTGGAAAGGTACACCAAGGACATTGTGTGACATGTTTCAATTGCGGAAAGCCCGGACACATCTCCAGGTTCTGTGAGGAAGAGCCTCGAAGGGCCAATGATGCTAGAACTGCAGTTCCAGGCAAGGTGTTCGCACTATCAGACCAGGAGGCAAGTGCTTCACCAAATCTGATTAAAGGTACCCTCAAAATCCAAGGCCTTGAAGTTGAAGCTTTATTTGATTCGGGTGCTACACACTCTTTTATATCGTATGATTGTGTGCCTCGATTGAATTTAAGCATATGCGAAATGCCTTTTGCATGATTATTTCTACACCGGCGGGAGCTTCAGTGAAAACTTCTAGGGCTTGCTTAAATTGTACAATTGAGTTTGATAGTAGGACCTCAAACATAGATCTTGTTTGTCTACCCATGAAGGGTATTGACGTGATAATAGGAATGGATTGGTTGTCAGCAAATGATGTCATCCTTGACTGTAAGAGAAAGATTATATCTCTTGCAGATGACTCTATGAGTCCTAGTAAACCGCAATTGTCTGCGGTACAAGTTGAAAAGTCTATTCATAGGGATTGTCCCGCGTACATGGTGTTTTTCTCCATTCTAGCAGAAGTGGAGGAAGGGATAGAAGGCATCGAAGTAGTAAACGAATTTCAGTATTTCCAAAAGAGATGATAGGTTTACCCCGAGAGAGAAGTAGAATTTTCTATCGATCTCGTACACAGAACGTGACCTATCTCTAAAGCTCCGTGCGAATGTCTCCATCGAACTAGCAGAGTTGAAGAAGCAGATCGAAGAATTGATGGAAAAGGGCTTCATCAGACCCAGTGCATCTCCTTGGGGATCGCCTGTACTCTTTGTGAAGAAGAAAGATGGGAGCCTGAGACTATGCATCGACTATCGCCAGTTGAATAAAGTGACTATAAATAACAAATATCCTTTACCCAGGATCGATGATCTACTTGATCAGTTGAATGGAGCATCCATATTCTCCAAGATTGATCTTAGATCAGGCTACCACCAGTTAAGGGTCAAAGTAGAAGATATCCCGAAGACTGCATTCAGAACTAGATATGGCCATTATGAATTTCTTGTTATGCCATTTGGGCTAACAAACGCTCCAGCTGTATTCATGGATTACATGAATAGAATTTTCAGGCCATATTTAGATAAATTTGTAGTGGTCTTCATTGATGACATCCTTATCTACTCTAAGGATGAAAAAGAGCATAAAGAGCATCTCAGAATTGTGTTACAAGTGTTGAAGGAACACAAGCTTTATGCGAAGCTGTCTAAGTGCGAATTTTGGTTAAAGGAAGTAAAATTCCTTGGCCATGTCGTATCAGCTGAAGGTGTTGCGGTGGACCCTACCAAAATTGATGCAGTTCTTCAATGGGAACAGCCAAAGTCTGTGACCGAGATCAGAAGTTTTCTAGGATTGGCTGGCTATTATAGGAGATTTATTAAGGGCTTTTCACAGTTAGCTATGCCCTTAACAAAGTTAACTAGGAAAGGTCAACCTTTTGTGTGGGACGAGAAGTGTGAAGCAGCTTTTCAAAATTTGAAGACTAAGTTGACTACGGCACCAGTACTTACAATTCCAGATCCTACTCAGACCTTTACCTTGTACACTGATGCTTCCAAGAAAGGTCTTGGGTGTGTACTAATGCAGAATGGAAGAGTAGTGGCTTATGCTTCCCGACAGTTGAGGCCACATGAAGAGAACTATCCTACTCACGACTTAGAATTGGCAGCAGGGAACACAAATTGTTAGAAGATGTACTGAGTACATCTATTGATGTATTGTCAGGACAACTTGCTACCATGGAAGCATTAACTATTGAAAGTACGACTTGGAAAGAAATTAAATTCGCTCAGCTTGAAGATGAGTATACATTAAGTGTTAGGGAAGAAATTGAAGAAGGAAGAGAGTCGAGTTTGAGATTGGGGAAGATGGGATAATAAGGTATAAGGGAAGAGTGTGTCTAGCTGACGATGGAGAAATAAGAAGGCTCGTGCTAGAGGAAGCTCATCGGAGCAAATATACTATTCACCCGGAGAAACCAAGATGTATCATGATTTGAAGCGGAATTGGTGGTGGCGCGGCATGAAGAAAGACGTGGCCGAGTTTGTTACTCGTTGTTTGACTTGTCGAAAAGTCAAAATTGAACATCGAAAACCCCACGGACTATTACAAAATCTGGAAATCCCAGAATGGAAATGGGATAGTATCTCAATGGATTTCATCACGGGACTTCCTCTAACTGCGTCTGGACATAACGCCATCTGGGTAATTGTTGATAGATTGACTAAGTCGGCCCATTTTCTAGCCATAGCGACAGAATATTCTCTTGAGAAACTAGCGAAAATCTACATGAAAGAGATTGTCAGATTACATGGGATACCGAACAACATCGTATCTGATCGTGATGCGCGATTTACTTTACATTTTTGGAAAGCATTGCAGGATGCTATGGGAACTCGACTAAGGTTTAGTACCGCTTACCATCCTCAGACTGACGGACAGACTGAGAGGACAATACAAACTCTGGAAGACATGTTGCGAGCATGTGCAATCGAACTGGGAGGAAGTTGGGACAATCATCTTCATTTGGCAGAGTTTGCATATAACAACAGTTATCACTCTAGCATTGAGATGGCACCTTATAAGGCTTTGTATGGAAGGAAATGTAGATCTCCTATTTGCTGGACAGAACGAGTGAACGAAGTTTACTAGGTCCGAGTTGGTGGATGAAACAACTCAAAAGATTAAGGTGATCCAGCGAAACTTCTCACCGCTCAAAGTAGACAGAAAAGTTATGCTGATAGGAGAAGGCGACCGTTGCATTTCAAAGAGGGTGAACATGTATTTCTAAAAGTCACACCAATGATTGGCATTGGTAGAGCGATTCGAGCGAAGAAGCTTTCACCTCGTTATATGGGTCCCTATGAGATTTTAAAGAAAATAGGGTCAGTAGCTTATAGAATTGCTTTACCCCCACAACTTGCAAATCTTCATGATGTCTTTCATGTATCACAACTGAAGAAGTACCGACCAGATCCTTCTCATGTTATTGAAGCAGAAGAGGTGGAACTCAGAGATAACATGACATATAAAGCTGAGCCGGAGCGAATCGTAGATGAAAGGGAAAAACAATTAAGAAACAAGACCATTAAGCTTGTAAAAGTGGAATGGAAAGGAATGGCTCCAGGAGATGCTACTTGGGAAACTGAGGAGAGCATGCGACAAACCTATCCTCACTTATTTAATTAGGTAAGTAGAATTCCTACGTATATTAAATTTCGGGGACGAAATTTATTTAACGGGGGAAGAAATGTAACATCCCAAATTTTTTTTAATAGTAATTAAGTAATTTTAGGATGATTTCTTAAGTATTTTAAGGTTTAAAGGAGATCTAGAGGTATAAAATAAAAATTTATTTTTTTCAAAAATAAATAAATAAATAAATATTTTTATATTTAATTATTATTATAATATATTATTATATTATTAAATTATATTATTATATATATATATATAAGGAAGTAGGGACGGTGGAGTTATAATTATTATATTATATTATCATAATATATTATATAATTATATTATTATATTATATATATTATATTACATATATGTATGGACGAATGAGAAACTCACGGGTGAAGAAAAACATTGGAAACAAAACAAAACATGTGGGACCCACTGAAAAATAATTTGCAAACTTCCCGACAGTCTTCACGAGAAGTTTTGAAAATTTGGCACGGGGAAAATTACGTAGAATGACCCAGAAGTGTAAATTACGGTTAAGGACCCATTTTTCTTAACTATAAATACACACACAACGCACCCTTGTGAAACGCAGAAGAGGAAGGAAATAAAAGGGAAGAGAGAGAAAGATAAAGGAAGGAAAGAGAGAGAGAGAGTGAGGTGATAATTATTTGGGGATACCGGTAGTTGCTCTTTGGTGATTATTTGGGAGTTAGCAAGTAACAGGTAACTCTGGATATTTTCCTTATACTTGTGAATTATGTATGATTATATTTTTATGCTTATACTATTTATCTTAGACTGATATATATATGATACAATATTTTATGGGTTGTAAGGTTTTAAGATTCTGCTATGGAAATTTTAGATTGTATTTGTACATGACACTAAATGCACGTATTATACATACCAATTTACTATTCACTATTTACTATTTACTATTTACTGTTTACTATTTACTGTTTACTGTTTACTGTTTACTATTTACTATTTACTGTTTACTATTTACGCATGGTAAATTACTATTCACAAATACATACAGTGATACTATTTATTGATCATGAATTTCTATGGTTTTATTTGATATTAATGGAAGCGTAATGCATTATTTTTGAATGAGTGCATTTATCATGGCGGTTGTATTTGTGATGGGATGGAGTTTGGAGGAATCTGATATGTTATGATTTTATGCCACCACTCGGTGCACGGTGGATTGGTACTTTTCAGGCCCCTTCTTCCATGTTTTCCTCCGTCGGGATAACATTGGTGTTGTGGGACATGTGACACCTCCTTTATTCTGATAAGGAGGGGAGCCATAGTCCATACTTAAGCTCTATACTTTTGGCCGGGTATATCTTAAGTTTTGGTGAGCTTGGAACAATTCAGTCACATGAATATGTTTCTGTTGGACTATGTGTTAGCCTATGACTCCAGTCAGCGGTATAAGGACGGAAGATGATATAAGGGTGGTTGCATCTGCATGTTATATTATTGAATGGTTTAAGTTGATTAAATGATAAACGTTTTTGTAAAATCTTTTTATGAGAACTTTTGGAATATATATATTTATATACAAAAATAAATGTATTTCATTATCTCTTGTTTTTAGTCATATATG
The DNA here is from genome assembly GCA_025563575.1 of Acacia pycnantha. Taxonomy (NCBI): domain Eukaryota; kingdom Viridiplantae; phylum Streptophyta; class Magnoliopsida; order Fabales; family Fabaceae; genus Acacia; species Acacia pycnantha. The sequence continues at coordinate 1,133,257 of JAMWYP010000189.1, read as the reverse complement.
ATTTGCTTGTGTACGGTAGAATATTCAGTAGTTACTGACATGTGGAAATCTCATCCCATATTAACATTTTTCAGGTGAATATCCTAGTAAGGAGCAAGGGAAGGCACCTATGGAGTGAGCTTTGAAGGCTCTTTGTACTCCTGTAGTTTATGTTATGTTATTTCTATTTGCCAAGACCCTAAGACTTCCGCTTTGTATTAAACTCTGAAATATTTTGGAGACATATTTTGGGTTTTGTATTATGATTTCTATTTTAAACGGTTATATTTTTGAATGATTTGGTTAATGATTATCCTAGTGGGAGATATTTCAAATATTTTGGCCAAGTTTTCGGGTGATGGATTTGAGGTGTTACAAGTAACACATGTTCTATTCTTAAGGCTTTTATCTTCAAATACATATCTACCTTAAAATAAAGGCAAGACATAAATATGATAAAAATAAAATATGCTCATTTATTAATAATGAAAACTATAACGTAGAAATGGTACTGATCTGTCCTTACAGATTGTCTCTATGACACCTAAATATTAACACGTTTTGCTAATGTTCGGTCCCAAATTCTATTAATGGATCCTCTTCCTTCCATTAATAAAGATTTTTCATTGATTGTTCAACAAGAATGTGACCTCATTGGTATTACTGAACCAAATATATGTTTTACCCATACTGCTTCTTCGTCCAAGTCTACATCTCAGTCTAAGTACAACACCAATGATAAAATGTGTACCTATTGTGGAAAACCAAGACATACTGTTGAGACCTATTATAAGAAGCATGACTTTCCTCCTGGCTACAAATTCCATAATAAAGCTTCAGTGAATAATGTGGTAACATCTCATCATAGTTCATCAACTGGTATTTTGTCTTCAACACCTACTATTGCTAATAATTCTTCTATTAGTCAAGATCAATATAATCAATTACTTGCTCTTTTACAATCTCATCTTGCTACATTACCTACTGCTACTCATGCTCCCATTGCTTCTGTCTCCACCAAAATGCCTGTTGTTCAATTCAGTGTCAATAAGCTTTATGCCTTCACTTTGCTTCCAAATGCTGATTCACAATGTAGTATACTACTCTTGCCTTTGATTCTTCTAGTCATTGGATCATTGACAGTGGTGGTACTACTCATGCTTGTTATTCTCTACAATCGTTTGCTTTATTTTCAAATATCCCTCCTATTTGTTTGACTTTACCTACCAAATCTACTGTTATTGCTAGCATCTCTAGCACCGTGAAAATTAATGATCTTATCATCCTCCACAATGTCCTTTATGTCCCAGATTTTTAATTCAATATTATTTATGTTTCCCAAATGGCCTACGACCTTTCTTGTTGCTTCACTTTTTCTTCTTATCATTTCCATATACAGGATCTAAAGACATGGAAAATAATTGGTATAGCTGATCTTTCTCAAGGGTTATTCAAGCTACATAGTCACTTACCTATGAATGCTAGTGTTAGTTTTGTTTCTATTCCTATTTCCCCTTTTGCTTTATGGCATTTTTGCCTTAAACATTTATCTTCATCCGTTATGAATGTTTTGAAGAAACAATTTCCCTTTGTTTCTTGTAATTCCTCTGGTGCTTGTGATGTATGTCATTTTGCAAAATAAAGAAAGATTCCTTTTCCCATTAGTATAACTAAAACTATCTCTTGTATTCAACTGTTACATGCTGACATTTAAGGTCTTTATAAACTCTCTTCTATTCACGGTCATCGTTATTTTTTTTAACTATTGTTGATGATTTTACACTTTTTACTTGGGTAAGGTTTTTGAAGACTAAATCTGAGGCTCGCACTTCTTTGCAAACTCTCATTCTTTTGCTTGAAAACCAGTTTGACAAAAAAGTTAAACCATTAGAACTGATAATGGTGTTGAGTTTCTAATACATTCTTTTTATTCTTCTAAAGGCATTCATCATCAAACATTATGTGTTGAAACTTCGGAACAAAATAGTGTTGTGGAACTAAAGTATCAACACATTTTGCATGTTACTCACGCTTTAATGTTTCAATCTCATCTACCACTTTCTTATTGGTGCTATGTTGTGTCTCATGCTACATAAATTATAAATCGCCCTCCCACTCCAGTTTTAAATAACAATTCTCCCTTTTTTCCTTTTTCATGATAAAAGTCCATATTATACTTAATTTAGAGTATTTGGTTCCTTATGTTTTGCTTGTACTTCTTCAGCTCATAGAACCAAATTTGATTGCAGAGCTCAAGAAATGTGCTTTTCTTGGTTTTAAAATGGCTCCAAAGGCTATGTTTTGCTTGACATTCATACTCATCAAATTTTTTTATCAAGGCATGTCATCTTTTATGAATATATTTTTCCTTATACTACTTCTCCATCTTCAATCTCCTCTATGGATTCTATTCCTCTGTATTCTGCCACTAATTCTAATACTTTTGTTTATAATGATTCCCCTTTTGTTTCTCCTCCTCTTTCCCATTATACTTCTTCTATTCCTCCTGTAGTTGATAATTCTATATCACCTACTTTTTCTTCTTCTTCTATTCCTTTTATCTCTAAGTCACCTTTTGTTTCTTCTTTTCCTCCTTCCAATATTTCAATTTCTCTTGTTCATGTTCCAGTTAATAATATTCCTCTTCAAAAATATGACAGAATTCACAAGCATCCCACATATCTAAGTGTCTATCATTGCTCTCAACTTACATCAGCACCATCGGATTCCATGTCTGGTTCTTATAGATATCCTCTTTCTTCCGTGTTATCTTATGGTAATCTTTCTTCTTCCTATAAAAACTTCATTTGTTCCATTTCTATTCTTCCTAAACCAAAAACATATAAAGCAGCCATTAAACATCCTAAATGGCAACATGCTGTGAAATCAGAAATTATAGCTTTAAAGCAAAATAACACTTGGATTTTGATTGAATTGCCTAAGGGTAAACTCTTGTTGGTTGCGAGTAGATGTTTCAGACTAAATTTCATGTTGATTGTACTTTAGAAAGGTATAAGGCCCAGCTAGTAGCAAATGGCTATATCCAAACTGAGGGAGTTGACTATTTTGATACTTTTTCACTTATTGCAAAAATGACTACAGTACCATTATTGATTTTTGTTGTAGCGTCTTCTAATTGGCATCTTGAGCAACTTGATGTCAATAATGCATTTTTACATGGTGATCTAAATGAAGATGTTTACATGTCTCTTCCTCCCACCTCAATCCAACTTGGTTTGTAAATTGCAGAAGTCTCCATATGGTTTAAAACAAGCCTCTCGTCAATAGTTTGCTAAGCTTTCTTTTGCTTTATTATCTTGTGATTATGTACAATCCAAATCTGATTACTCTTTATTTACTAGGAAACTTGGTGATTCTTTTAGTTCTATTTTGGTTTATGTTGATGATATCATCTTGGCTGGTAATGATTTGGTTGAAATCAATTGCATCAAATCTTTTCTTGACACTACATTCAAGATTAAAGATCTTGGCAAACTGAAATTTTTTCTTGATCTTGAAGTTGCTCGTTCCTCTATTGGTATCTCTTTAAATTAGCGTAAGTTTGCCCTTAACATTCTTCAAGATGTAGGTTATTTGGGGTTGTAAGCAAGGTTATTAAACCCGGACCGGTTAGTGAACCGGTCGAGGAACTGGGTTAAAGGTCAGTGGGTCAGACTGGAGTCAAACCGGAGCTAAACCGGGACCAAACCGGTAAAAAAAAAATAAAGATTTAATGTTATTAATATATTAATATAAAATTATAATAAGATAATAGGGTAAATAAAACTTTAAGTGTTTATTTTACATTGAGAAAAGAGCAAACATCTCTACGCCCAATGGTTTTTTATCAATATACCTATATGGCTATATCCGACTCTCATCTTCTTTTCTGTCTTCCTTCCTTTTTCCTTTTGCTTGGCTTCCGATCTCTCTCTCTTTCTCACGCCCATTCTCTTCTTTCTCAAAGCTGTTTGTCCATCTTTAAAAAATCAACTCAGACCTTCCATTTAGCCAACTCACGACCCCGACTTGCTCGACGTTTTCTGGTCCATGCTCGGTGTGTTGGATCTGTTGCTTGTCTGGTCCATGCTAAGCGTCTTTGGATCTAGGGGAACTGGATCTGTTTCTCATGCTTTGTTTCTCTCCATCTCTCTCTCTCTTTCTCTCCCTCTAAACATCTCCACTTTGTAATCTGACGTTTTTGCAAAAAAAAAAAAAAATTGGACCCGGTTTCTATGACAGACCGGACCGGTTTTAGGTCCAGTTCGCCGGTTTCCGGTCCGAACCGGCCGGTCCGGTCCGGGTTTAATAAGCATGGTTGTAAGCCTCTTTCTACTCCTATGGCTCGTCACACTCGATTATCTCAAGAACTTGGCACTTTGCTTACGGATGTTACCCTTTATAGACTATTGGTTGGTCGTCTCTTATATCTTACCATCACACGACCAGATTTATCTTATGTTGTTTAGCAACTTTGCCAATTTACTCATGCTCCCGCCACTTTATGTAACACCCTAAATCCAACACCTGAAACTTAGCCAAAATATTTGAAATACCTCCAACGGGGATGATCAATATTCAAATCATTAAATTGCATAACCATTTCAAATATAATTCATGATACAAAGTCAAAATAAATTTCTGAAATATTTCAAAGTTAAGTACAATGCGGAAGTCCTAGGGTCATGACAAATAAAAATAATATAACATAAGCTACAAGAGTACAAAAGAGTCATCAAAGCTCACTCCATAGGTGCCTTCCCTTGCTCCCTACTAAAATATTTACCTGAAAAATGTTAATATAGGATGAGATTTCACGTCTCAGTAACTACTGAAAGTTTCTACTGTACATAAGCAAATGACATATGACAAAAAGCAGGGGCTAATTACAAATATATATTTGTATATATCATAATTTCTCATACAAAATTATTTTGCAAAAGTCATCATCAGTATGTCAATTTGTGAACTATACAATTATACAATATCCAATATGCAGCCTCCCTTATATCACTGTCCACCCTTGTACCTCTGACTGGAGCCCTAGGCTAACACATAGTCCAACAGAAACTCATTCATTTGACTCAATGGTTCCAAACTCACCAAAACCTAAGATACACTCGGCCAAAGGTATAAAGCTTAAGTCTGGACTATGGCTCCCCTCCTCAAAAACACAACTAAGGAGGTGTTTCATGTCCCACAGCTCCAATGCAATCCCGGCCAGAGGAAAACATGAAAGAAGGGGCCCTGACAAGTACCGTCCACTGTGCACCAAGTAATGACATAAAGAAATGTTATCATTCAAATTCCTTTTTACTCTAACCCATCACAAATACAGCCACCATGATAATTATATTTAATAAAAATAAAGTATATTAAAACAAGATTCCATTTATATAAAATATCATCGCAAGGTAAATCCAAACATCTCATGAAACCTCATCGGACCAAAATTTCCTTTCTGAAATTTGGGACTAAACTGTCATTTCTGAAATTAGGGCTAAACTATTTTTTTTTAATATGGGACCAAACTGTCATTTTTGAAATTCGGGGGCAAAATCGTAATTTTTGCTAGCATAAATTGTAATTTCGTGGGTACAGAACTGTAATATTCAATTTTCATTATAATAATATTATAATAAATATACATATAAATCAGTTTATTAAAAAAAATTATAATCATATACAATTCACAAGTATATGGAAGAATATTAGAGTTACATGTTGCTCGCTAATTCCCAAATAATCACAAAAAAAACTACTACAAGGCTCCTCAAATAATTAACTCTACACTTTCCTTCTTTCCTTTCTCTCTTCTCCCTATTTTCTCTCTCTCGCTTTTGCTGCCTGAATATATTTATAGTGGTTGAGGAGGGGTAGTTTGGGTGAAATTGGGTGATAGTTGGATGGGGTAGTTGGGGTGAAACTTATTATCTCTTAATTATAACAGCTGACCACGTTTCTAATATGTGGGTGTGTGTGTGTATTATAATATTGCTATATAATAATATGTTACAATAATAAAAAATTATTATTATTATTATTTTAACTAACAATAGAAAGTTTTACTCCTATACTGAATATTCTTGGTAAATTAATCTATTCTATTATAATTCTAAATAAATTTCAGGATGTTACACTTTGCACTATCAGGCAGCTCTCAGAGTTTTACGGTATATCAAAAAATGGTCTAGTAAATGTATTTTCTTTTCAACATCATTCTCTCTATAGTTGAAAGCTTTTAGTGACTCGGATTGGGCTAGTTGTTTTGATACATGTCGTTCTTTATCTTTTTATTGTATTTTTCTTGGAAATCCTCTAGTTTCTTGGCGTTCTAAGAAACAAATGACGGTTTCCTTTTCTTCTTCTAAGGCTGAGTATAGAGCTATGAGTCGTATGGCTTGTGAGATCCAATGGCTCCTTTATATGCTTGCTGATTTACATGTTTCTTATTCTTCTCATACTATTCTTTATTGTGACAACCAATTAGCCATTCATATTGCCTCTAATCCAACTTTTCATGAATGTACCAAGCACCTTGAGCTCGATTGTCATTTTGTTCATGAAAATGTTCAAGCTTGGCTTATTCAACTTCCTCCCTTTCAAAGTGTTAATCAACTTGCAAACATCTTCACCAACCCTCTTGATCCTTAGCTCATGGTTTCCTATCTAGGCTTGGCATGATCAACATATACGTTCCAGCTTGTGGGGGTAACGGGGCAAGTTACTTAAATAAGAAATAGTTTGTTAGATATTGTTTGTTTGTTGTAACTTATATATTTCTGGTGTAACTAGTATGTTATAATCAATTAGTGGTTTAGTTTCATTATTTGGTCTTCTTTATATAAGAGACCCAATGTACATCATAAAAGCTATCAATGAGAATACACTTTTTCTCTCCATCTTTCTTTTCTCATTTTTAAAATTCCGTATTAGACCCAGTTCTTGGACCATAATCCCATTCTTCTGAGATTTGGAGACATTAACCAAGGTAGGCTGCGAAATTGTCCCTTTCGATTTGAGGCAATTAATGTGGATTAGATATGAGAAGTTCTAGGAATTCTTATCTGACAATTGGATTAATGAGCATGACATCAACAAATATCTAGCAAAGTTCTACGAATTGATTGCCGATTGGAAAAGAGATGTGTTTGGCTTGGTGGAAAAACAAAAACAAATTATTATGGCCCGATTGGTTGATAAAAGTTAATTTTTGTCCTAACTAACTTTTGTAAAAAAAAGTTAATTTGTGTAATGGGATTCAGGTTTTAGATAGGCTTTTATAAGAAATTCAGTTTCATAGAAACTTGTTTGGATAATATATTTAAAAGTCAAGTTTCATAAGGTTCAAAGATGAAGAAAAGCCAAAAGCTAGAAGGCATAAAAAAGTTGCTTCAACTTTAAAGTGAATTGTGCAAAAAGTAACTCTTTTTACAAAGGTCAGTTAGGATAAAAATGAACTTTTATCAACCAATGGGGCCATGATAATTTGTTTTTGTTTTTCCACTAGGCCAAATATGTCTCTGCTCCAATCGGCAATCAATTTCTAGAACTTTGCAATAGATTTGTTGATGTCATGCTCATTAATCTAATTGTCAGATAAGCCATATCAAACATCATGTTTTTCATCCAACTTGTTATTTTTCTTTGCTAAGTATAGGTATCCTCCTACCGAAGACTATCATATTCGAGGCATTATCGGGCACTAAATGTAGGTGTCTCTCCCAGTAGAGATTCGAACCTTGGTTCTCCATGTTGTGAGGAATTAACCTCTTCTGCCATACCACCCCCGTTTGGTATCCAACTTGTTTTTTTTATCCCAACTCATTTTTGAGGCTTCCTAAAGCTATCCCAAACAAATAGGTCTCTCATCATTTGATTTGAACTCATGTAGTCCTGAGATTATGATTGCAAAGGAAAAGAGTATTATGTTGGAATCTTTATAATACTTGACTTGCAGGTGGCTCAACTAGCCAAAGCTTGCCCGCAGGACAATCCCCAAGTGCGTCCAACTATGAGATCTATCGTTGTTGCTCTTGTGACACTTTCTTCCGCCACTGAGGATTGGGATGTTGGCTCCTTTTATGAAAATCCAGCTCTTACGAATCTCATGTCTGGAAGATAGGATTCTGACGCAATTCTTCATTTCTTGTCTGTATAATGGGTGTTAATGTAAAAAAGAAATAGAGTATATTCTTGTTTTGGTTACCAAAATATGCAAGCTTTCTCAATTTGATACTTTCCCTCCCTCCCTCTCTCTCTCAATTTATTTATTAGTGTTTCACTTTCAAATTCTTTGTTAGTCTAGTTCTCATGGTAACCTGAATTACGTGTTGTTAGCCAAATTACTAGCATACGAACAAGATACATGTGATTTATTGCAAAATTGATTTTGTAAGTAATCTGACTATGTAGGCTTCGTTTAAGTTGACAAAAGGATGAGACTCCGATCATTAATATAAGATCTCGTTGACAAACGAGATCTTATATTAAGAATCGGATGTTGTATAAAATTTATAACAAGTTATATTATCCATAATAGTATGAATTATTTCAAACATGGAATGTGACAACATTTTGTTTTCATTAATGAGGTTAAAGTGAGATTAAGATGTAATGAATTCACTACAATTCCCCTTAGATTATGGGGTCTAGCTTGAGTAATTTAGACTTAATTCAAATTTAAAAATTTGTTTCAAAAAAGTTTATTATATTTTATAAGATCATAAAAAAATGATTTTGATTATTTATTTTCTTCTATTTAAATATGAAAATTATTTAGAACAAATCAAAAAATTGGTTTCACCTGAGAATTATTCTCTCAATGGAGCTGATCTCTAAAATTATTTAGATTAAAACGATAAATAAAATGTTTAAGTACAAATAGCTTAGATTAAATTTAAATGATTGTTCATGTTGTCTCACAAGGAATTCAAAAAACAAGTCAACGGAAAACACTGAAACTTTTCATTTGACCTTAAAGAACACTGAAATTTAATACAAATGATGCTTAACTAAAAATTAGTACCCAACATTTGGTGCATTGCCCGAATGGTAATATTTTGGTTGCCCACCCAGTTCACCGTAACCTTTGGTTTCGAATAATCTGAATTTGCCTTGAGTTGGGCCCACGGTTGTGAGAGAAGAGTTCTCAACATCATTTTCTCCATTATCACGCCTCAAACTGAGGACGTGGTTAAGGTCTAGAAAGGTTTTTTTTCACTTACTTCTAATGGATGTTGGTACCTTAATGGTAATATAGTCCTTCGACATAAAGAAGGTGGATGATTCTATCTCCTACCAAGCCGGTTTAACATTTTTTTAATTAAAAAAAGAACAAAAGAAAACGAGTAGAGTGCTAAAGGTAGAATATAATTTTTTAGGGAAAATTGCATTTAGGTCCCGGGAAAAAAAACAAAAAAATGGTTTATTAAAATCTTAAAATTGCATTAAGTCTCGTGGAAGTCGGATAGATCATACTTTACCGGTAATTAGTGAGGATTGTATGATTGGAGCTATATATGGTTTAGTAGAGGGAGTATTTTTGTTAAAAGAAAATTGGATCTTACTCATAAAACTGTGACTTCTTACTTGTAAAAATGTTACTCATAAAATTGGATTTTACTCATTTTAGATAAATGAATAAAATTAACTAATTTAACCCCTATCCTTAATTCCTCCAAAATCGATTAAATATGTCTTATAATTAGGACCGGATGGAATATCATTTGACTAAGTTACAAGCCATAATACTCCATCTAGTTTTAGTCAACACAAGCCATAATATCCACACAAATCAAATTACCAGTTATCGGAATAGCTAATAAGTTCTGTAAGTTCAAATTAAAAAATTACTTCCATATCGTCGTCGTCATGGATTTTACTATTTTATTGTAATGAAAGCAAACGTCTTTTTCAAGGGACCTAACGTAAAGGCGTGGTGTTCGACTTTAGTGGAAGAAAGCTCAGCAGCGAATGTCCTCAAAACGTGATTAAAGTGTGTCTGTGTGTGTATAAAACAAAGCTTTGTGAAGATAGTCCAGAGAGATTCACGCCAAACAAAGCAAAAGAAGTTACTGAATTCACAAGCGGTGGCTTAGATCTCAGGCTATGAGGCAATCGGTGGTGTTACTGATTTGCATGTTGTGTTCGGTTCTTGCGGTGAAGGTCGGTGCCGATTACATCCCGCCGGCGAGATTGGATGGCTTCGTTTACTCGAATCAGCATAACCCCGATTCCGTTTTGATCGAAGCGTTTTACGACCCAGTGTGCGCTGATAGCAGGGACTCATGGCCGCCGCTCAAACAAGCTATCACTCACTACGGCTCTCGCGTTTCTCTCGTCGTTCATCTTCTTCCTCTACCGTCAGTAATCATCACTCTCTTTTGTTTCAGTCTCTTATACCGCGCTGATTTCTTTACGAACTGTGAGAAAAATGGCACAGAGAACTTCCAAAACTCCATAGTTGACTTCAAAATTTATAATCACTCTCAAGGATTAAATTTAGATTGATTATTGTTAGAGTTGCAACTGATTTCCCCCCAAACTTTACAAGGATATTTTTGAATATATATAGATGGTAGTATTGTGAAGAAGATCAGAAGTGATAACTTGCGAAAAGTGGTAACCTTAAATAAAAATGTTTACCGTCTTTCTCCATCCCTACCTGTCTTTTTTCCTCAACAGTAATACACACTGCAGGTGGAGAATTTGAGCATGGTACTGATGTATTCAAAAGAATCTTAAGAAGTTAAGATTAGTTTATATTAATCTGCAGTTGGAGGATCGGGCATGGTCCTTCTCCTCCTGTATCTATTTGTTCTTTTGAACTGTAGAGGAAAGAAGCTTATGGCCTTTGTCTCCTTTGGTCAAATCATTTAAGCAAAGACTAAGTACAAGTCGCTAATAATTCATATTTGATAGTTGAATGATCAATTCTACTTATTTCACAGTATTTTTCAAACTTATCTCGGTTATGCTATGCTAACTAATTGATCATGAAACATGTACTTGGCTTGCAATGGCCGAACAGTGGTGCTGCATTTGTTAACTTGAATAAACTCGATGGTATGCTTGATCATGGTTTTTGACACTGTGATCAATTCACTTGTGTAAAGACAAGTTACAATGGGCCTAGCTTAAGTAATGACAGGCCCAAGTTACTAAAATCATGAGCCCATATATTTGTTGTATTCTAATTCTTATACAATGTACAGTTTAGGGTTAGCCACCCTACTATAAATAGCAATACAATACAGATGGCTCATTATGCCACTATTACACAATTCACTCTATTCTATTATTTGTCTTGGTATCAGAGCCCTACCACTAGGCAAACGCCATGGCAGATCAGTCACCAGCTTCAGAAACCTCAAGCGGTTCTACTCTCTTGACAGCTGCAGACTTCTCCGTCGAAAGGCACACGAATAACACAATCAATCGTGCATGCTCCATCAAGTGGATGGAACCAACTACCTGGTGTGGCAATTTCATGTTCTCCCTATCATCAAAGGGAACAAGCTTGAAGGTTTTCTTCATGGGACCAAACCGTGTCCTCCACAATTTATCACTGACAAGGATACATCCAGCATTAACCCAGCATTTGAGGACTGGGTAGCTGCAAATCAACTACTTTTTGGTTGGCTTCTCAACACCATGCACCCCAAGTCTCTTCTCAGATGGTTTCTGTGTCAACAGCTGCTGGTTTGTGGGAGGCAGCTCGCATACATGCTGGTGCACAAACAAAATCAAGGGTGTTAATGCTGAAATCTGATTTCCAACGTACTAGAAAGGGAACCATGAAAATGACTGAATTTCTAACCAAGATGAAAAATCTATCTGAGCAACTGAATCTTGCTGGAAGTGGAGTTTCCTTACCTGATCTTTTTATTCAAGTTCTTGCAGGTCTTGATGTTGACTATAATCCTATTGTTGTGCAACTTGGAAAAGAGGTTGATGAGCTGAGTTGGATTGAGTTTCAGTCAAGTTTGCTGACCTATGAAAACCGTATGGAACAATTAAGTCAGATTTCACAACTATCCATCAATAACAATACCAATACCAATTTTGTTAACTATGCTAGAGCTGAGCAATCTTACCCACGTGGTCCTTGGCGTGGAGGTCGTGGTTCTGGTGGTTATCGTGGAAGGGGCCGCCGTTCACAAGGCAGAAATTCTGGTGGTCGCAGCAGGCATAATGATGGGTCAGCACCTCAGTGTCAACTATGTGACCGAGTAGGGCACACTGTAGAGACTTGTTGGCACCGATTTGACAAATCCTTTGTGAAGAACAACAAAAAGAAAGAAGACAGCTCTCCTGGTTCTGAGTCTGGATATGCTTATTGGGCCTCACCAGAGTCTGTGAATGATGATGCATGGTATCTGGACAGTGGAGCAACAAGTCATGTCACCAATGATATCACTCGTATTGATAATCCAAACAAACCTAAGGGTAAGATGAATATTATTGTTGGCAATGGCAATCGAATTAAAGTTGAGAAAATTGGTACATCAACAATTTCTAATGTTCCAGATAAAACAGTACAGCTGGATAACATTCTTTATTCTCCTGAAATTCAAAAGAATCTATTGAGTGTATACAAGATAGCTAGTGACAACAGTGCAAATGTTGTATTTAATCAACATGGGTTTTGTGTGAAGGAACATGAAACGGGGGAGACAATGCTGACAGGAACACCAACTAAAGGAGGCATGTTTAAAGTTTCTAAGACTCAAGAAAGTGGCAAAGGAAGTACTGAGTTAGCCTTTACTACTCAAGAAGCTGTTTCAGCACCTAAGTTATCTAATAGATTTCTATTGCATTGTAGACTTGGTCATCCTAGTGATAGGGTGCTAAATCAAATCATTAGTGACTGTAAATTGAAAATCAGTAAGAATGAAGTTGTTTTTGTGATTCTTGCAAGTTTGGAAAGTCTCACTCTCTACCATTTCCTGTTTCTAATTCTCATGCCTCAAAACCACTTGAATTAATTCATACAGATTTATGGGGACCTGCCCCTATAGTCTCTCTCAATGGTTTTCGATATTATATACTGTTCCTGGATGACTACAGTCGGTTTTCATGGATTTTTCCTTTGAAAACTAAAGATGAAGCACTCAATACATTTATTCATTTCAAGAATTATGCTGAAACTCAGTTTGACAACAAGATAAAAGTAGTGCAAAGTGATTGGGGAGGTGAATACAGAAGTTTCACACAGGTTCTACAAGAAGCTGGGATTCATTTTCAACATTCGTGTCCACACACGTCCTCTCAAAATGGAAGGGCTGAAAGGAAACACAGGCACATAGTAGAGGAGACAAGTTCAAACACCCAACAAATTACTTTGAGAAATCCACACACAATGGTCACCAGAAGCAAAGCAGGAATTTCCAAGGCCAAAACTCCCTATGTTGGTCTAATTACAACTGAATCTGATGTGCCTAATACAATAGCAGATGCACTTAGAAATGCTGATTGGAGAAAAGCCATGCAAGAAGAATTTGATGCTCTAATTAAAAATCAAACGTGGAAGCTGATTCCCTACAATGGTCAAGACAACCTAGTTGATTGTAAATGGGTTTTAAAGAAGAAACTTAATGCTGATGGCACACTTCAGAAATACAAGGCCAGACTTGTAGCCAAGGGATTTCAACAAAGTCCAGGCATTGACTTTGAAGAAACTTTCAGCCCTGTACTGAAAGTCTCCACACTCAGGTTTGTTCTCAATCTTGCTGTGACATTCAACTGGCAACTCAGACAAATGGACATAAATAACGCCTTTCTAAATGGTGATTTAGAAGAAACCATTCTCATGCAACAACCTGAAGGATTTGTTGATCCTAAAGCTCCTAATCATGTTTGTCTCTTAACCAAAGCCCTATACGGTCTCAAACAAGCACCCAGAGCTTGGTTTGAGAAGCTCGAATCTACTCTACAAGGATGGGGTTTTCTACATTCCAAATCGGACTCCTCTCTGTTCTTTCTAAAACTTGATAAATTTGTGATGTTTGTCCTAGTGTACGTAGATGACATCATTGTCACCGGCAACTCGGTAGAAATGATTAATCTATTTGTTCGAGAGACTTAACAGTCGGTTTGCTCTAAAAGATCTAGGACAGTTGCGTCATTTTCTGGGCATTGAAGCTTACAGAGACGAGACAGGGCTTTATCTGAAACAAGAAACCTACATCAAGAGCATTCTATTACAGAGTGGAATGCACAACTCATCTCCTGTCCCTACACCTATGGTAGTGAATAAGTATTTTGTTAAAGACGAAGGAATCCCAATCAAAGAACCCACGAACTACGGGAGAATCATTGGGGCATTGCGGTATCTCACTAATACTCGACCAGACATCATGTTTGCAGTCAATAAACTAAGCCAGTTCTTAAGTGGTCCGACGAACATTCATTGGCAGGCCTTAAAGAGACTACTCAGATATCTTAAAGGTACTATGGATCTTGCTCTACATATAAAACCAAGTTCGCACCTTACCTTGCAAGGTTTCTCGGACGCTGACTGGGCTGTGTGCCCTGATGATCGAAGATCCATGGCCGGGTACTGTGTTTACTTTGGTGATTCCTTGATTTCGTGGTCCGCCAGAAAGCAAAGAGTGGTCTCGAAGTCCAGCGCTGAATCGGAGTATCGTTCCCTCTCTGATCTCTCCTCTGAACTTGCGTGGATCCAATCGTTGCTTCAAGAGATTGGCCTCCATCTCAAAGCACCTCCGATCGCTTGGTGTGATAACCTAAGCGCTTCAGCCCTCGCGTCAAATCCAGTGTTCCACGCTCGTACGAAGCACATAGAGTTGGATGTCCATTACATTAGAGACAGGGTACTTCAAGACAAATGGAAGTGAAGTACATACCCTCATCTGAGCAAATTGCAGACCTTTTTACCAAAGCCCTATCTCATTCGAAATTTTGGGCTTTTAGGGACAAACTTGGAATAGTCCGGACTCCTATTCCAAGTTTGAGGGGGGATGAGTTTGAGGGGGGATGTAAAGACAAGTTACAATGGGCCTAGCTTAAGTAATGACAGGCCCAAGTTACTAAAATCATGAGCCCATATATTTGTTGTATTCTAATTCTTATACAATGTACAGTTTAGGGTTAGCCACCCTACTATAAATAGCAATACAATACAGATGGCTCATTATGCCACTATTACACAATTCACTCTATTCTATTATTTGTCTACTTGCCAATCTGATAATATGTGGTGACTCATGTTGTCCCTGGAATAATATACCTTTATTCTTCTAATTGCAGTTACCATGACAATGCTTTTGTTACATCTCGGGCTTTGCACATCGTAAATGCATTAAATAAAACTGCAACATTCCCCATGCTGGAGTGGTTCTTCAAACATCAGGTTAGAATTTCCGTCAACTTCAGTACTTTGTGGCTTCTCTTTTCTATAATGATTTAGCATGTTACACTTTGAAATCTCTGACTCATGAACTTGGTTTTTATTTCTTTCCTTTCATTTTGGCTGTTCCACAACAATAGAAAATGACATTCTCTGTTCTTATTCCCTGGTTTGTCCAACATCTAAGAATTAAGATGAGAAAGTAATTTTGTGCTGATAAATTTCCGTTCCCTTAATTTTCTTTCTTTCTCCTTTTGTCCATTGATGGTTTTCCATCTCCCAACTACTGTTTAGGAAATTCCCAAGGTGCACTTTTTAAAGGTAACGAGTGCCTATGAAGGACCACCCTAATGCTTGATAGCTTCAGAAAATTAATTTACTTTCAGTAGAAAGAAATTGTTATGGGCTGCAATTTCAACTGAGTGTGATTTTTACATGACATATTTTACGATGTACTTACTATACTATTGTAATCAAAATGACTCTTTATTCTGTTGGTAATATCTGCTCAGGTGTTAGTAACTCTGTTAAGTCATTATCATTATTTGATTTACGACACACGCCTTCTTAATAAACTACTCGAGTTGCTAGTAACTCTCTAATCAACTCTGACTTTTACATATATACCTATTACCCTAAAACTTTATATACACGAGCATGCTAACTTTTTCTAATCCAAACTTTTCCACCAATCACCCACCCCGGGGAAAAAATCATTTCTAGTTTTTCCCTATCATTATTTTCCGATCATATGGATATTGAGTTTTTGATTTGTTTCTTGCTCAGATTTGAAGGTAGGAAAATTTCTTTGCTAACCAGGAATTCTGTCTAGAGACTACATGTATGTTTCATGAATGAAAAAAGTTGCTGTCATGGTTTTAATTGTTTCCCTCCACTTCCTTGCAGCAACATTTGTTAATATAACCCATTCCTCTTTGATAAAATACGAATTCAAAAAGGAGCTACGAGAAGACTATTGCTTTCATTTGGAATAATTGTTCATGTTGATGTTAGAATGATTTATATCCTCTCCAATGTCCTTAAGATATAAAGTGAATTTCAGAATTTGTATCTAGAGTAGAACTCATTTATACATAAAATTATTTCAGGAGAACTTCTATGGGCCCCAAACCAAGAATCTTTCAAGGGCTTCCGTTGAGAACAAGGTGGTGAAGGCTGTGACAGAAGTAGTTGGGAGATCCCATTATAATTCCATCAAGACTGCCTTCAATGACCGGAAAACTGATCTCCAAACCAGGGTGTCGTTTAAGGTGAGATAAAATAATTAAATAAATTCATCTTTCGGGTTCCATTTACAGAAATCAACTTTGTCTATATACAAAGTAAACTTATTAGTTGTCTTGATTCAATGATATAAACATTATTTATTAACTAGCTATGAGTTTGGTGTGAAAATGCAGTTTTCTGCTTCAAGGGGGGTGTCTGGAACGCCTTATTTCTATGTGAATGGATTCTTGTTGCCTGATACAGGGTCTGCTCTTGACTACAAAGCTTGGAGGAAGGTCATTGACCCACTGGTTGGTGCACATGGTGGAAAGAAATTAGAACCCCTCCATTTTTTCTTGTGAAGGTTGTAACTTAAGGATGTTTGGTTCTGTGTTTTATCGTATATTGCTGGTTTAAAATAATGACAGTGAATGCTTCCAGCTAAGCTGATGAATAAAAATATAAATTAGAATGCGACTTGTGCTTCTTTTGTTCAAGAAATATACATACATACATTGGGTTAGAGTATAGGAGAAAAATAACGGTTAATTTTGTATTAAGATCTTTAATATTTTGCGAGCAAGGAGACTGCGTGGGGTTTACTAAGATATTTTTAATATTTTGTATTAACCAATATCATTTTATATAACTAATATCTAAAAAAAACAAAAAGAGGTTAGTTATATCCTTAATAAAAATATTAGATATTCAGGTAAAAAAATATTAAATATGTTAGAATATTAAACTAATAACAACATGATCTCTTGTACATTACATATTAGGGAGACCTCAACTAATATCTATATAAATTAAAAAATAAAACACAATTTATAAATAAACATAAAAAAAATTTAAATATTCAGGACTGAACATAGTGATGGTCCATTTTACTTATCAACATTCAACAACATACATGTGATTTGTTGCAAAATTTATTTTATAAGTAATCGAGTTATGCAGGCTTCATTTAAGTTGACAAAAGGATGAGACTGCTATTCTTAATATAAAATCTTGTTGATAAATAAAATCTTATATTAAGAATAAGATGTTGTATAAAATTTATAATAAGTTATATTATCTATAATAGTATGAATTATTTCAAACACGGAATGTGACGATATTTTGTTTTCATTGAGGTTAAAGTGAGATTAAGATATAATGAAATCACTACAATTCTAAATGACTAATAGGGTCTAGCTTGAGTAATTTAGACTTGATTCAAATTTAAAAAGTTGTTTTAAAAAATTTTATTATGTTTTATAAGATCATAAATAAAAAATGATTTTGATTATTTATTTTCTTCTATTTAAATTTGAAAATTTAGAAGGGAAAATCTCATATAAAGCTGCTTCAAATAGGAAAATTCTAAGTGAGGTTGATAAATTTAATAAATCTCTAATTAAGTTATCAATCCAATTTAGAATTTCAAAATCTACATTAAATGACGTTACTGCCCTCTCATATTCTAGTTCTTCTCTCCTCTTAAAAGGTTACAATGCTTTATAACTTATTTTTACAATAAGTGTAAATATATATAAACATCAATAGATAATAAAAAATGATTAACTTAGATCAGATAAATTTTATGTGAATGATTAGGAATAATTCAAAAAAAAGTATCAACCCCAATATTAATTAAATGATTTCTAGTTGAACATTGAGAATAAAACAATTATTTTTTACTTGATTTTTTGTTCAATGAACTATGTTAATAAATAAATAAATAACTTGTGTGATAGAGCAAACTACATATAAACGATTTTCATTAATGATTTTTAAAAAAAATATATTTATAAACGTAAAAAAACAAACTATATACCACATAAGTAAGAATTGTGTGATTAATGAAGATTTTTTTTCAAAAAAATAATTTGAGTTATTTCAAAAATAAATTTTTATTCAAAATATTTAATAAAAACATTTAATTGATATCAGTGTTATGCTTTTCTTTTCTTTTTAATCACAACATTCTTCCTGAACACAAAAGCTCATTTGATTTAAATGAATAATATTTTATTTTATTATATATTAATGTTACTATATATGACACTTATTAAAAAATGAAGTTAAATAGCAATCAAATTCTTTTAAGAAGAAAGAGGATGGAGGAGATTAGGAGAGTGTAATAAAGTCAATTTACCTATATTTTGAAATCCCAAATTGAGTCTATAACTTAATTAGGGATTTATTGAGTTTAACAACCTGATTTAAAATTTTTCTATTTTAAGCAGTTTTATATGAGATTTTTCCAATTTAGAACAAATAAAAAAATTGGTTTCACCTGAGAATTATTCTTTCAATGGAGATTATCTCTAAAATTATATAGATTAAGACGATAAATAAAATATTTAAATACAAATAGCTTGGATTAAATTTAAATGATTGTTCATGTTGTCTCTCAAGGAATTCAAAAAAGGGTAAAGGAGCAAAAATACACATGTGTTTTATTTTCGGGAGCGCCCAGCACCATATGCTTTTTTTGGGAGCAAAAATGCACATGTGGTTACATTTTGGGAGCAAAAATCACACCACCATTACAATATAACTTAACGGTGCATTTGCAACAGAAAATGTCATATTTACAACAGAAAATGTCATATTTACAACAACATTTAAATACCTGGATTTTGAACATAGAAAGGTCCTTTACAAAAAAAAAAAAAACTATATTTACAACAGGAAGTGTTGTATTTACAACAAAATTTAAAATCTGACCATATTTATAACGAAAAATGTCATATTTACAACAACATTTAAACACCTAGGTTTTGAACATAGAAATGTTATTTACAACAGAAAAATGCTAGATTTACAACAGGAAGTGCTATATTTACAAAAAAAAAAATTAAAATCTAGCCATTTACAACAGAAAAAGTCATATTTACAACAGGTTAGATTTTAACGGTTGTGTGACTTTTGCTCCTAAAATGTAACCACATGTGTATTTTTGCTCCCAAAAAAAAGTATATGGTGCTGGGCGCTCCCCAGGATAAAGTGCATGTGTATTTTTGCTTCTAAATCCTTCAAAAAAACAAGTCAACGAAAAACACTAAAACTTTTCATTTGACCTTAAAAACACTGAAATTTAATACAATTGATGCTCGAGTCAAAATTAGTACCCGGCATTTGTTGCATTGCCATAATGGTAATATAGTCCTTTGGCATAGAGAAGGCGGATGATTCTATGATCTATCTCCCACCAGGTCAGTTTGGCCTTTTTTAAGTTTTTTTTTTTTTTAAAAAAAAAAAGAACAAAAGAAAATGAGTCGAGCGTGAAAGATAGAATTTCGTAAAAATAAAAAGATAAAATAGTCTACTGAAATCTCAAAATTGCATTTGAATCCTGTGAGATTTTTTTGCAATAAATTCCAATTATCAAATGCACATGAACTTGCTAGTTGACTTGATGCCCTTGTTTTTTTTAGTGGAACTGAAATTTATTACAACAAAAGTCCCATGGACTTAAATGTAATTTTGAGATCAAGGGATATTTTGTTGTATTTTCTGTTGTTTGAGATCCAAATGCAATTTTTCCATTTTTATGGGTAAAATATAAATTTAACAAAAAAAATGGTATAATTCTTTGAGTGCGGAAGTCAGTTAGATCATACTTTACTGGTAATAAGTAAGGGTGGGTATGACCAGGGCTAGGTAGGGCGAGACCCTTACCTGATGCCTAACTCGAAGGATGAACCCGATGTCTAGCCTTGTCTAATAAAAACTCTAACCATTTTGGGCTGGGCAAGGCGGGCTTCTCTGCTCAAGTGGTAACGCCTTGCCTTGCCCACATATGAAAAAAATAATTTCATTTAAATTTCATAAACATTCATGTAGTTACCATATATCTTAACTTTGTTCTAAATAATATAAACTTCAAATACATTTGATAATTCCACATCTTGGGATATTTCAAAATAAGTTTAAAACTTGACTCTTGAAATTTAAAAACTACCATATTCATATTTCAAGAATTAAAGAACATCCATAATCCATTATAAATAAGGCAACAAAATGATTGTAATTAAAGCCGTGAAGTCCAAGTGATTTGCATCAATGTTCCCAAAGTTGATCAAATGATGAAGCATTTGACAAAAAAAAAAAAAAGCAACTATAATATATATATTTATCGGCCAGGGCCAAATGGGTAGGGCGACATACCCTGCCCGATGCCCGGCCTTACTCGCAAAAATGCCCAGTCTGATTATGCCCAATTTTTTCCAAGTTGCTTTTTTTTGGGCTGGGCAAAGCTATTTTTCTCTAAGCTCAGGAAGACGCATCAGACTCCTAGACTTCATGACCACCCTTAGAAGTGAGGATTGCATGGTTGGAGGTGTGGTTTTGTGGCCAATTATTTTAAGATATTAGTTGTCAAGTGTCCACTCCATGAATTTCGGATCACAATTGGGCCTGTTTGGGTTAGCAGTGGGAGTGATGACTTATTGTCTATCTGACTTTTGTAGAAGCCCGGTAGGAAAAAAATCATGTTGTAAATGTGATATATGTTTGAATTACCCGTTTGGCTTTTGCAGAAGTGATTTTTTTTTTTAAACTGATGAGTGTTTTGATTATTATTTCAAAAGCAAGTTAAGATGGAAAATGATTGAAAATAATACTATATATACATATTAGTTGTATATATTAAGATAATTGATGATAAAAAATTTTAATTTGAAGAAAACATTAAATGATTATTAAAAAAAATAATCAGATGGGACGAGACAGCTTTGGAACGAGTTTGTGGGTTTTTTTTCCCAATTTTCCCCTTATTAAATAACTATTTACCAAAATGCCCCTGTCTGAAAACTTGAAGGGTGAAATATCACCTAGAGGGGGGGTGAATAGGTGATTACAAAATTCTTTCGCTAATTGCTTAGTCACCCACACAACAGATATAAATCAAGGCAAGGTAGAGATAGAGAAGAGGAGATTGACACAGAGAATTTATCTTGGTTCGGTCCAAATCTTGACCTACGTCCAGTCCCGAAACACTCAGGGATTTCACTATCTTACCCGAAACACTCGGGATTTCACTCACCTGAAACACTCCGTGACTTTACACTTGCCCGAAACACTCGGGACTTACAATCACAATTACACACTCGCAAGATGATCCTTCACTCGGACTCACTCCCCCTTACAAGTTGTAATTGTACTCCCTTACTTAAGGTTCCACAACCTTAAGATTTACAGATGTTTAGATAATCAAATAGTATTTAAACTCCTCACTGAGTAGATAAATGATAAACACTGAAGCTCTAAGTATCAAAGATACTGTACAGAAAGAAAAGCGAAAGAATGAATAAACAGCTCAAGTGCTTCTCGTTTCGCTTCTTCCATCTGTATCTTAGTTGGTCAAGTCTTCATGTATTTATATTGTTTGGCATGAGATGACTGTTGAGGAAGCATTAGAATTTGAATTCAAACGATGCCCATTCCTTATTTGTTCATTCTTTGTATAATTGCTATTGATTGGAAATCCTCCCGTTGGAACGTTGGAGCATTGGAGATGTCCTTAGTCCTTGCCCATGATGCGGTTTTGCGAATATAGCTCTAACAAGTTGTGACTCATGCTTACCGACCGTTGGAAGATAATTTTCCACTTTTCAAAGAAGTTACCCGATTTGCTTCGTTTTCAAATGGAGATTAGAATCTTGAGTGGCCCATGATGATCCTGTATTATAACTTGAATATTTGAAAAACTATGAGTAAAACGGTTAGAAACAGGTCATTAAAGATCATCATTAATAATATTGAATGCCAGAATCGAAATCTGAATAATATCTCGTTTCCAGCGTTCTTGCATATCTTGAACTGACAGCCAATTTTCGAGGGCCATATCTCCCTGGTCTGAACTTCGTTTTTGATGGTTCAAGTCTTGATGGAAAGCCCTTTGAGTCTATTTTCATATGCCACCAATTTCAGCTCAATTGGATTTGTAGTTTGTGAGATACACTCAAAACATTGAAGCTTGGTCTGCTGAGTGGCGGAAATTATACTGTCAATTTCAAAAAATCATGGCTCTCTCATATGAACTCCTTTGGACTTGAATCTTATGCGAATAGAACCTTTTGGAAGTATAGTTTCCAACAAAATTTGTTTTACCTCAATCGAATTTCTGGTTTGGAAGATATTGTCGACTGAGCTCAGCAGAGTTGCTGATATACACCTTGACTCGAGTTATGTGTGTATGACTCGAGTCAAACCTGTCCAGAGACGAAAATAACATATCTTGACTCGAGTTAATGATAGCTTGACTCGAGTCAAATAATCCCAGATCACCAAAACACTGTAGCGAAGTGGTTAACTCGAGTTGCAACTCCATGACTCGAGTTATATCATCTTGGGCCGATCTTTTGCTGATTTTAACTCTGAATTGATCCATTCCAACTTCCATATGATCTTGGAGACTTCTAGCATCAATCTAGGAACTTGAATAAAGATGTTCTCATTCCATTTAACAAGTTCTTCCTTCTTTTCTTCATCTCTTGAACATTCTCCATAACTCAACTCTTTCTTTTTCTTCTTCTCTTCTTCTTGAGCTTGAACTCATCATTCTCAACAAGCACTATTCGGTATACTCCACTATTGCTCCAATATGATAAAACTTCATTCCAACTTCGTTTGATCATAAAGACTTCTAGTATCACATATAGTGCAGATTCTTCTTTCGTTAGTCTCCTTTCTTGATCATTCTTCATTATTAAACTTTGCATCTACATTATATATAAGAATTAGTCAAAGTAGAAGATAAAAGTAGTATACAACCTTTTTGCTCTTAAGAATGACATCTATATAAGACATCATCAAAACTAATCATATCTAACATTCTCCCCCTTTTTGATGATGGCAAATACCTAAAGAAAAATATGTATGAATATGAAAAACTAATAAACCCAACATATTTTTCTTGCCATTCTCTCCCCTTATTTGTCATTAGCAAAAGTTGAATTTAAAGAATAAATGCTTGTAGAGAGACAAATATGAAAGAAAATTAGAATGAGTCAAGAACCTGATTTGCTCTCCCAGCTTTGAAATTGTTTTAAAAAAATGATGTAATTTGGAATGTTTTTATGAAAACAAATTTGAGAAAATTTGGAGAGGTTTTCAAGAATTCTTTCACAATTAAAGCATGTAAACACCAAACATGTGCAAAATTTACTGAATATAAAATATAGAGATTAGAAATGCTCATGTTGATTTTGCAAATTGATGATTCATCGATGAGGTCCATTTGCTTGCTTTCTTGTTGCATGACATCATTTCCATCCTTCTCCTTTCCTTCATATAACTATTCTTCTTCCTTGTAGAGCATATCACAACTTCAGTGTGATTGAGCATCAAGACATCTTTCCTCAATATAATAGTTTCTCCTTGTGGTATGTTGAGGAATGTCCTAGCACATGACAGAATCTCCTGCTACAAATTGAACACTTTTCTTTGCCAAAGAGATTTGTTAGTGCAACCTGATATCAAAATATCCCTTGATATTTTCAAATTAAGATAACTAATTCATCATCAAAACTAATACAGCATAGTAGATGTAGATGAGAATGCTTAAAAGGGTTTTCTTCAAATAAAGGAGATGAGTTTTTAAGATATAAAGCACATGTGATTGTGAAGCTCCCCCTTAATGAATGCATAAGTTAAAAACATAAATCTCCCTTTAAAGATACCAAATAATTCTGTGACACCAAATGTAATGAGGTTTGAAGTTATCCATACTCCAAAGAACACAACAAGGTATCTCAGAATTAAGAACTTTCAAGTTCGCTTGGATGGATTTAAAAATTGGTATGCAGAAATTACTTATGCTTTTCATGATGATAAAAATGTTTAAAGGATAGGGAGCATTTTCAAAATGAGTTTGCTTGGGCTAAACTTCTTGAAATAATATGGAATGAATGAAAACAAGTTAGCCAAGCATGATTATGATATATTATTTCAAAATACAATACCTCACTCAAGTAATATCGTAATCACTTGAGTTATAATCCTTTGTACATTGATATGATCAATATTGAGGATCTCTAGATGTGAATAAGCTTTAGGAGGATGAATCTCTGTAACCATCTTCTCTTTATGCATCTTAGAAGCAAAAATCCCAAATGAGCTTTGAATAGGATCTCAAAATTAGTTTATGCTCATAGCTTCTAATCAAGCTGGTATCTCCTTATCATCTTGGTCTAAGCTTGTTGCTATTTAAATAAGACCTTGAAGATTTGGTTGATCAATTCACAGAGTTGCCTAAACGTTTCATTCACAATGACGAACTTCATATTTTTGAGGTAATCTCAGTGTACGATTGTTGAAGTTCCTTTTCTAGATAGGTCGGTTGGTTACACTTATGATGTTATGACTTTGTAACCATTACTTGTTGTTCTTAGGAGAGGTCCTCACAAGCTTATCTTCCTCTATTATTTTTCCAATGCAAGAACGGAGGATCCTGCAAAACAAATATATACTCTTTGGTACCCAATGTTTCTTGAGTCCACATAAGATTAGACACAATTCTATAGGTATATTTGAGTTAAGCTTAGGAATTGTAATCAGAATCAGAATTTGAATCATAATCAGAGTTAGCAGCAGAATGCAACAAATTTCAGAGTTAATATATGAACCAACAATATAACTGAAGCATTGACTACACTGCCAAACTGCATGACTTGACTATGAAGTATAAACCATACTGCCATAATGCATAACTTAGAGTATTACAAAATATGACATAATTGCAGTAGAGTTTCAAAAGCAAATGTGAACAGTGATCAAATATTTAAAGTACAACTGCTCTTTTCCACATAATTTTTACCCAATCAAATAAGTTCAATCAAATGAATCAAAAGGGTAATAATTAAATGATGCCAAGAATATTATTTCTCAATGATAATTTGGGAGTACACTTTAAGTAGAAAGGATGTCATTGATAATAATGCATTTTGAAAAATAACATTCAAAAGTTGCACTCGAGTTAAGCTATATATATTTGAATCGGTAAAAGTTCATGTGAAAACTTAACTGGAGTCATATCTCTATGACTGGAGTCATCGATGCAATTTTCTGAAAAAGATCATTTATAAATATTTTGACTGGAGTCATCATCACTTGACTGGAGTCATATTCTTAAATTCAACTATAATGACTGGAGTCATATTAGGTTGACTGGAGTCATAATTCGATTTATTCATGCAGAGAATAATTTTCAAAATGTTGACTGGAGTCATATCTCTTGACTGGAGTCAAAAATGTGAATTTTTTAAACAGAGAAGAAGTTCGCAAGCTTTGACTCGAGTCAAGTTACTTGATTGGAGTCATGTTCTTAAATCCAACTGAGACGACTCGAGTCATTTTGGATGACTAGAGTCATAATTGTGTTTTTCGCAAACAGAGACGAACTTTCAAAAAGTTGACTCGAGTCATCTACCTTGACTGGAGTCATAAGTTCAGATAAAATCAGACAGAGACAAAAAGCTGATAAGATGACTGGAGTCATGCAAGTTGACTCGAGTCATATCAGTAAATACTTAAACCAGAAGTTTTTGTCGATGCCTATGACTTGAGTTACTCTACCATGTCTTGACATCAACTTTGAAAACACTTTTTGATTCAACTTTAACCAAGATAACAATATTTTTAGTTGAATCATTAACTACATTTTTGAAAACATATTTAAGATCAATGCTCTCTCTAAACAAGGTGGAAGTCAATATGTTTCAGAATGTATCAGAATGCTTCAATTTTGAAGAACATGTTAAACATTGAGATCAAC
The DNA here is from genome assembly GCA_025563575.1 of Acacia pycnantha. Lineage (NCBI taxonomy): Eukaryota > Viridiplantae > Streptophyta > Magnoliopsida > Fabales > Fabaceae > Acacia > Acacia pycnantha. The sequence goes on along the minus strand of JAMWYP010000189.1, from coordinate 1,106,912 downwards.
AAGTAGAAGAATTTTCTCAGAAGCAAAAGTCATGAAGAAGAACATTAAAGAACCATGCTTAGCACAACATAAATTTACAAGCACAATGACTTGCTATTGACCAAGAAATAATCTTGCCTCTTGAATAGAGTCTTGAAATATATCAAGGCAAGAACTATAGTTACTCAAAAATGGATAACCAACAAAGTTTATGAGTTTGAGTAACAAGATGACTACTAGGAATCATGAAAGGTAAAACACATACTCATTAGTAAAAATGACTAGAGTTCCATAACATCATCCTAGTGAGTTATTCCATTAATGGTTAATACATTATCATTTAATGCACTAATGAACATTTATAAAACTTGGAATAACTTGGCCAATGAGAATTTATGCAGTAGGCATAACACACTCACTCAAGCAACACATTGAACATCAAAGATCAGTATGTGACTGATGGGGAAAATTCTACAAAACAGATTTGAAGTATATCCAATATTCAGTATACAACATTAACTTCCCATTTTGAAAACATCATTTGAATGTAGTCAAGGTATTTTTCAAATCTATCTCGAAATGCTTTCAAAGTATGAATATTTTTCAAAATATTTGCATGTATCTTTATAAAACAAAGTTAATTGAAATTCAAACAGAATTTAGAATTGTGCATTTCAAAGACATAGACTTAGAAAGTTATGCACAAATTCACTTATGGTCCATTTAGCAATCTAGAAACATTTTGAAATACATAAATGATTGGTTGCTAATGGAATGTAATGATAGACAAGTATTCATTACCCAAAAATGAATATAATCACAATATGGGGTAAGGATTAGATATCACCGTAAATCCTCTTGTCCTTGTGGAAGCTTGCTTGGTTGAGATGGATTGATGTTGATAACTCTTTTTCCAATGTTCACCATCAACATCCAGCATAACTTGTTTAGCTTTCTCAAGTCTTGGATCATTGCATCTTTGAGAAGCTTTCCTTGATCCTACAAAACCTTATAAGCTTTTTTCTTTCATGGTATCCAACCTTACTTGGATCCAATCATTGTTAGCTTGTAGAAATAAGATTCACATGTTCTAAAGAATACACTCAAATCAGAATAATTGAGCACAATGAATTAAACATGACTTTATGCATAAAAGAGATGTTTTCTTTTCAAATTATCATGTATACATAAAGAACTAAGTTATTTAACACTGCAATCCCTTTGAAAAATAAATTAGGATGTGAAGGCTCAATTTTAAAAATAGTTTGCAATGTTCATTCCTAAGGTTATAGAATTTAAAACCTCAATGAATATTTCAAATGATAGCATAGGAGGTTTTACCATTGTATACCTTTACTTTAGGTACTTGGAGTATTGTCTTTGCTTACCCATTGGTTCTTCATATATTTTCTTATGGGTGTGGGCAAGGCTCTCTCAGAAAATGTAGACTTCAAAAGTCTTTTGCTTGGCACATGAGAGATTTTCCTCTTCTTGTTCTCCTCAAGATAGTTGAATGGTACTCTATGGTAGTTTGTTCTTGAGGTGGAAGATACCCTTATTGCTTGTATCCATTGCTTCTTATAATTTAACTTTGTAGTTCTAGCAATGACTTCTCCATGAGTTCTCCTAACAAACGTGAGTCTCCTTTTAAGTTCATGAGAAACTCTTGGACTTTTCTTCCTCTTCTCTGTACCTTGATGTCCATTGATATTCAAATCATCCTGCATACATGGAGTACTAGATGGACATTTTGGTACCCACTTATACTTGGGTCCTTGACTGTTAGTAGTGGACTTTACTTGTCCTTTAGGAACCCAAACAAATTTATTTCTCACATTATAATTTCTCCTAATATAGCATGTATGAGAAATATGTCCAGATTTACCACAATAATTGCAAACAATAGAATGATGATTATTATAAATAGTTTTGCAAGAATTGTATTGGTCAAGTGGATGCAATGTCAAATGACCCATATTTGTATATTCTTTCTTCCCACATGATTTTCCAGCATGATTTTCGAAAACATGTTTGTTTTTCAAAATAGAATCAGTAAATGGTTGAAGAACAATTTTATGCAAATTTTCAAAATCATTTTTCTTAACTACACAAGAAGAATTGGAATTGTTTACCACATGTACATCTTGAGCTCCAGATAATGATTGAACACAATCTTGCATAAACTCTTCCTGGGAATCATCTCTCTCTTGTTCTTCTGTATTGACTAGATCGAGGAAGAGATCTAAGATTTCTCTTTCTCCATTCTCCACTTCCAGTTGTTCATCAATTGTGGATACGCAGCTTATAGTTTTAGATGAACTGTCAATATTTTCAACTTCAACATATTTGTTAGAAGAATATATAGAATCAAGAGTATCCCAAATATCTTTAGCATTAGAGCAACATTTGATTTTTATAAAATCATTTTCGGTTAAAGCACTATACAAAATTTTCATTGCTCTAATGTTCAATGAAAACATTTTCTTTTCTTTTTCTGTCCAATCCTTTCTCGGTTTAAAATCATAGACATTTATAAAAACATTCCACATATCAAAATCAGTTGCTTTGATAAAACTAGTCATTCTAGCTTTCCAAAACCAAAAATCAGTATCTTTGAAAAATGGTGGAACAGTATAATCAAAACCTTCTGAAAATGAACAGCTCCCAAAAATAGCCATTGATAACTCTTGAGACTGTGAAGTCCTTTAAACAAGAGCCTAGCTCTGATACCAAATGAAGGGTGAAATATCACCTAGAGGGGGGGTGAATAGGTGATTACAAAATTCTTTCGCTAATTGCTTAGTCACCCACACAATGAGATATAAATCAAGGCAAGGTAGAGATAGAGAAGAGGAGATTGACACAGAGAATTTATCTTGGTTCGGTCCAAATCTTGACCTACGTCCAGTCCCGAAACACTCCGGGATTTCACTATCTTACCCGAAACACTCGGGATTTCACTCACCTTAAACACTCCGTGACTTTACACTTGCCCAGAAACACTCTGGGACTTACAATCACAATTACACACTCTGCAAGATGATCCTTCACTCGGACTCACTCCCCCTTACAAGTTGTAATTGTACTCCCTTACTTAAGGTTCCACAACCTTAAGATTTACAGATGTTTAGATAATCAAATAGTATTTAAACTCCTCACTGAGTAGATAAATGATAAACACTGAAGCTCTAAGTATCAAAGATACTGTACGTAAAGAAAAGCGAAAGAATGAATAAACAGCTCAAGTGCTTCTCGTTTCTGCTTCTTCCATCTGTATCTTAGTTGGTCAAGTCTTCATGTATTTATATTGTTTGGCATGAGATGACCGTTGAGGAAGCATTAGAATTTGAATTCAAACGATGCCCATTCCTTATTTGTTCATTCTTTGTATAATTGCTATTGATTGGAAATCCTCCCGTTGGAACGTTGGAGCATTGGAGATGTCCTTAGTCCTTGCCCATGATGCGGTTTTGCCGAATATAGCTCTAACAAGTTGTGACTCATGCTTACTGACCGTTGGAAGATAATTTTCCACTTTTCAGCAAGTTACCCGATTTGCTTCGTTTTCAAATGGAGATTAGAATCTTGAGTGGCCCATGATGATCCTGTATTATAACTTGAATATTTGAAAAACTATGAGTAAAACGGTTAGAAACAGGTCATTAAAGATCATCATTAATAATATTGAATGCCAGAATCGAAATCTGAATAATATCTGTTTCCAGCGTTCTTGCATATCTTGAACTGACAGCCAATTTTCGAGGGCCATATCTCCCTGGTCTGAACTTCGTTTTTGATGGTTCAAGTCTTGATGGAAAGCCCTTTGAGTCTATTTTCATATGCCACCAATTTCAGCTCAATTGGATTTGTAGTTTGTGAGATACACTCAAAACATTGAAGCTTGGTCTGCTGAGTGGCGGAAATTATACTGTCAATTTCAAAAAATCATGGCTCTCTCATATGAACTCCTTTGGACTTGAATCTTATGCGAATAGAACCTTTTGGAAGTATAGTTTCCAACAAAATTTGTTTTACCTCAATCGGATTTCTGGTTTGGAAGATATTGTCGAATTACCAGAGGTCGCCAGCTGAATACGTGAAACTGAGCTCAGCAGAGTTGCTGATATACACCTTGACTCGAGTTATGTGTGTATGACTCGAGTCAAACCTGTCCAGAGACGAAAATAACATATCTTGACTCGAGTTAATGATAGCTTGACTCGAGTCAAATAATCCCAGATCACCAAATAGCGAAGTGGTTAACTCGAGTTGCAACTCCATGACTCGAGTTATATCATCTTGGAACTGATCTTTTGCTGATTTTAACTCTGAATTGATCCATTCCAACTTCCATATGATCTTGGAGACTTCTAGCATCAATCTAGGAACTTGAATAAAGATGTTCTCATTCCATTTAACAAGTTCTTCCTTCTTTTCTTCATCTCTTGAACATTCTCCATAACTCAACTCTTTCTTTTTCTTCTTCTCTTCTTCTTGAGCTTGAACTCATCATTCTCAACAAGCACTATTCAGGTATACTCCACTATTGCTCCAATATGATAAAACTTCATTCCAACTTCTGTTTGATCATAAAGACTTCTAGTATCACATATAGTGCAGATTCTTCTTTCGTTAGTCTCCTTTCTTGATCATTCTTCATTATTAAACTTTGCATCTACATTATATATAAGAATTAGTCAAAGTAGAAGATAAAAGTAGTATACAACCTTTTTGCTCTTAAGAATGACATCTATATAAGACATCATCAAAACTAATCATATCTAACAAAAACTATTTCCCAATGTGCCCCTGTCAGAAAACTATTTTCCAATGTGCCCCCTATTTAGTCGACTAAAACTATGGTTTAGTCGACTAAAACGTGGGGCCAATTTTTTTTTTTTTGAAAACCCCGCGATTTAGTCGACTAAAAAACTCATTTAATCGACTATTCATTAAAAAAAAAGGTTAAAACTTCGGAAGACCATACCTTCGAGCTCGGAAGTCCGAATCAAGTGATTATTTTTTTGATTCCACATAACTTTTTGAGATCTATGCATGGGCATAAAAATCAACTTTCAGATCTAATGAAGAGAAAAGAGGAAAAATAAGTGATTTATATATATATGTATAGTTAGAAATTGAACTCCAATAAAGAATTTCTTTATTCATCCGTGATTTATTCTTCTTAAATGAGGTATACTTATACAGATGAAAAATTAACAACAATTAGCAATAAAGCATGAAATAATCCTAAATCAACAACTACTAGCTAGGAAGTAGGAAAAACCCTAACAATCTGCTACTTATTTGAAATTCCTAAAAGAATGGAAATAACAATAATTCAAAATTTAAACTTTGAAATAGAAATAATCAAAATAACAACTTTCTTTTCTACATATATATATATAGAAATAATTAAAAGCTAACCCAAACACTTCTCGTTGACATTTTCTCTACTGGGTATGTCACTGGGCTTTTTTGGAGTAAAAGTTGGCCAAATGGAGACTCCAAACAGGCACGATATTATCTTACGTTCGATGATTGAGGACATATAAATATCACATTAACACGTCAAGCTCATTTTTTTTTCCTGCTTTTTCAATTTTTTCCAAATGAAATATTTTCTCTAGTCTTAAATATAAGTTAAAGTTACTTCTTTCAGAAATATTAAAAAAAACTAATTAAACTGCTTTAAAATATTTATATTAATATTTTTTTTTCAAACTATTTTGCTTAACTTATAAATTACCACTAATATATAATATAATAATACACAACATATTATTTAATTTTCTTAATCTATAAAAAAATAACTCTGTCTTATATTTAGGATTTAATGGAGTAGTTTTTTTAAAAGAAAATTAGATCTTATAAAACTGTGACTTCTTTCTTGTAAAAATGTTATCATGTGACTAAGTTACAAGCCATAATACTCCATTTTTTTATTAGTTCAAACATGTCATTACCGGTAATACTCACTTATTACCGGTAATAACTGAGGATTGCTTGATTGGAGTGTAGTTTTGTGGTCAATTATTTAAAGATATCAGTTGTCAAGTGTCCACTTCATGAATTTCGGATCACAAATTATCTTACGATCCATAATTGAGGATGTATAAATATCACATTAACACGTCAAGTTCATATTTTTTTCCCTTTTTCTAAATAAAATACTTCCTTCAGTCTTAAATACTTCCTCTGGTCCTAATTATAGGAACTATTTAACCGATCTTGTGGGGATTAAGGAGAGGAGTTAAATTAGTTAATTTTACTCATTTTCCTAAAATGCCCTTATATAAATTTAAAATGACATAAGTAAAAGTGAATTACAACCCGTCACATATCTCTCCAACCAATTTGTCTTTCCACACGCTTTTTAATTGAAATAACGGTTTTGCTACATAAACATATATGTGTGTATATATATGTGTATACATATAGATCTATCTACATACATATATAGACACACACATATATATATAGACACACACCCATATATCTACACACACACATGTTTATATATATGTGTGTGTGTTTGTGTGTGTACAGACAGACACACACACACACACACACACACACACACACACACACACACACACACACACACACACACACACACACACACACACACACACACACACACACACACACACACACACACACACACACACACACACACACACACACACACACACACACACACACACACACACACACACACACACAAATGCTCTTAATAATAAGTATAAATAGGGGTATTATAGGAAAAAATTGACAAAAGTTAAAACTTACTCTTATAATTAGGACCAAAGCCAACTCTAAAATATATTTCTATAATTAGGACCGGAGGGAGTATAAAATAAAGTTTATCTTTTTTAGAGATATTAAGAAAATTAATTAAACTATTTTAGCATATTTATATTTATCGTTTTTCCTTTAAACTATTTTGTTTAACTTATAAACTAATATATAATATGATAATATACAACATATAGTATGATTAAATACCTTATTTATTTTTCTTAATAATTTTAAAAAATAAACTTTATCTTATAGTTAAAAAGAAAGATTCTTACCCGTAAAAATGTTATTATTTGACTAAGTTACAAGCCATAAAACTCCCTCTATTTTTAGTCAACACAAGCCATAATATCCACACAAATCAAGTTACCAGTTATCGGAATAGCTAATAGGTTCTGTAAGTTTAAATAAAAAAATAATTTGAGAATTAAATATAATTACTTCCTGATCGTCGTCGTCAACTCGTCATGGATTTTACTATTTTATTGTAATGAAAGCAAACGTCTTTTTCAAGGGACCTAATGTAAAGGCGGGGTGTTCGAGTTTAGTGGAGGAAAGCTCCGCAGCGAATGTCCTCAAAACGTGGTTAAAAGTGTGTGTCTGTGTGTATAAAAGAAAGCTTTGTGAAGATAGTCCCAAAGCAGAAGTTACTGGATTCACAATTTCTTGCACTGAACGAGAGATTTGAAGTTGTCGTCGTCGACTTAGATCTCAGGCTATGAGTCAATCGGTGGTGTTACTGATTTGCATGTTGTGTTCGGTTCTGGCGGCGAAGGTCGGTGCCGATTACATCCCACCGGCGAGATTGGATGGCTTCGTTTACTCGAATCATCATAACCCCGATTCCATTTTGATCGAAGCGTTTTACGACCCAGTGTGTCCTGATAGCAGGGACTCATGGCCGCCGCTCAAACAAGCTCTCACTCACTACGGCTCTCGCGTTTCTCTCGTCGTTCATCTTCTTCCTCTACCGTCAGTAATCACTACTCTCTTTTGTTTCAGTCTATTATATACTGCGCTGATTTCTTTACGAACTGTGAGAAAAATGGCATAGAGAACTTCCAAAACTCCATAGTTGACTTCAAAACTTATAATCACTCTGAAGGATTAAATTTAGATTGATTATTGTTAAAGTTGCAACTGGTTTTCTCCCAGACTTTACAAGGATATTTTTGAATATAGATGGTAGTATTGTGAAGCAGAAGTGATAACTTGGGAAATTAAAAGTGGTAACTTTGAAAAAAAATGTTTACAGTCCTTCTCCATCCCTATCGATCTTTTTTCCTCAACAGTAATACACACTGCAGGTGGAGAATTTGAGCATGGTAGTGATGGATTCAAAAGAATCTGAAGATTAGTTTATATTAATCTGCAGTTGGACGATCGGGCATGGTCCTTCTCCTCCTATATCTATTTTTTCTTTTGAACTGTTGAGGAAAGAAGCTTATGGCTTTTTGTCTCCTTTGATCAAATCATTTAAGCAAAGACTAGGTACAAGTCTATGCTTATAATAATTCATATTTGATAGTTGAATAATCAATTCTATTTATTTCACTGTACTTTTCAAACTTATCTCGGTTAGTGCCATGTTAACTAATTGATCATGAAACATGTACTTGGCTTGCAGTGGCCGAACAGTGGTGCTGCATTTAATTGTTAACTTGAATAAGCTCAATAGTATGCTTGATCATGGTTTTTAACATTGTAATCAATTCACTTGCCAATCTGATAATATGTGGTGACTCGTGTTGCCCCTAGAATAATATACCTTTATTCTTGTAATTGCAGTTACCATGACAATGCTTTTGTTACATCTCGTGCTCTGCACATTGTAAATGCATTAAATAAAACTGCAACATTCCCCATGCTGGAGTGGTTCTTCAAGCATCAGGTCAGAATTTCCGTCAACTTAAGTACTTTGTGGCTTCTCATATTTCCATAATGATTTACCATGTTACACTTTGAAATCTCTGCCTCATGAACTTGGTTTTTATTTCTTTCCTTTCATTTTCGGCTGTTCCACAACAATAGAAAATGACATTCTCAGTTCCTATTCCCTGGTTTGTCTAACATTTAAGAATGAAGATGAGAAAGTAATTTTATGCTGATAAATCGTTCCCTTAATTTTCTTTCTTTCTCCTTTTGTCCATTGATGGTTTTCCATCTCCCAACTACTGTTTAGGAAATTCCCAAAGTGCACTTTTTAAAAAGTAATGAGTGCCTATGAAAGACCACGCCCTAATTCTTGATAGCTTCAGACAATTGATTTACTTTCTGTAGAAAGAAATTGTTATGGGCTGCGATTTCAGCTGAGTGATTAATATGATTATTACATGACATATTTTATGATGTACTACCTCCGGTCCTAATTATAGAAACACATGCAAATTGCACTACAAAAGTGTTTCTATAATTAGGACCAAAGGGAGTACTTAATATACTATTGTAATTAAAATGACTCTTTATTTTGTTGGTAAGGTGTTAGTAACTCTGTTAAGTAATTAACTCATTATCATTATTTGATTTAGACACATGCCTTCTTAATGAAGGATCTGGCTACGGTCCACTGCAGTGGACCGTTCACTTCCCTATTTTGCCTAATAATTCGCTCAACAACCGCGCGCGGTTCCGTACCGTAAATTAAAAAAAAATCTGCACCGTTTAACTTCTCATCCAACAGCTTAAATAAGGAAAGGATGGGAGTCAGATCCCTTAATGAACTATACGAGTTGCTAGTATATCTCCTCTAATCAACTCTGACTTTTACATATATACCTATTACCCTAAAAATTTATATACACGTACGAGCATGCTAACTTTTTCTAATCCAAACTTTTCCACCAATCACCCACCCGGGGAAAAACTCATTTCTAGTTTTTTCCCTATCATTATTTACCGATCATATGGATATTGATTTTTTGATTTGTTTCTTGCTCAGATTTGAAGGTAGGAAAATTTCTATGCAAACCAGGAATTCTGTCTAGAGGCTAAGAGTGTGTTTTATGAATGAAAAAAGTTGCTGTCATGGTTTTATGGTTTCCTTCCACTTCCTTGCAGCAACATATGTTAATATAACCCATTTCTCTGACAAAATACAAATTCAAAAAGGAGCTACGAGAAGACTATTGCTTTTATTTGGAATAATTGTTCATGTTGATGTTAGAAAGATTTATATCCTCTCCAATGTCCTTAAGATATAAAGTGAATTTCAGAATTAGTATCTAGAGTAGAACTCATTTATACATAAAATTATTTCAGTTTCTTGCTAACTAGACACCCCATTTAACAGGAGAAGTTCTATGGGGCTCAAACCAAGAATCTTTCAAAAGCTTCCGTTGAGAACAAGGTGGTGAAGGCTGTGACCGAAGTAGTAGGGAGATCCCATTATAATTCCATCAAGACTGCCTTCAATGACCGGAAAACTGATCTCCAAACCAGGGTGTCGTTTAAGGTGAGCTAAAAGAATTAAATAAATTCATCTTTCGGGTTCCATTTACAGAAATCAACTTTGTCTATATACAGAGTAAACTTATTAGTTGTCTTGATTCAATGATATAAACTGATTTGCTGACTAGCTATGAGTTTGGTGTGAAAATGCAGTATTCTGCTTCAAGGGGGGTGTCTGGAACGCCGTATTTCTATGTGAATGGCTTCTTGTTGCCTGATACAGGGTCGGCTCTTAGCTACAAAGCTTGGAGGAAGGTCATTGACCCATTGGTCGGTGCACATGGTTGAAAAAAATTAGAACCCCACCATTTTTTCTTGTGTAGGTTGTAACTTAAAGGAGATTTGGTTGTGTTTTATCGTATATTGCTGGTTTAAAATGATGACAGTGAATGGTTCCAGGCTTTCAGCTAAGCTGATGAATAAAAATATTAATTAGAATGCTTCTTTTGCTTCTTTTGTTTAAGAAGTATATATATATAGTTAGAGTATAGGAGAAAAATAACGGTTAGAAATATTCTTCGAGCGAGGAGACTGCGAGGGTTTAATAAGATATTTTTAATATTTTGTATCAAACAGCCAATATCATTTTATATAACTAATATCTATAAAAAAAAAAAAAAGAGGTTAGTTTTATCTTTAATAAAATTATTAGATTTCTGGTAAAAAAATATTTAATATGTTACAATCTTAAACTAATAATAACATGATTTCTTGTTCATTACTTATTAGGTAGACCTCAACTAATATCTATATAAATTAAAAAATAAAACACAATTTATCAATAAACATAAAAAGGTTTAAAAAACTAAATATTCAGGACTGGGCATAGTGATGGAATCAGATTCTCTGCCTATCCTTTGGATAGGTTGGGAGAGCCCATCCCATCTGGACGGTCCAGATTTTTTTTTAAAATTATTTTTCGTTTTTATTTTTTTCTACATGAAAAATAATTTTTTCAAAAAATATTAGTTGAGAGATTATCTTTATTTTAGATTATCTACTCATTAAAATTATTTTAGATAACAAATAAAAAAGTAAAAAAATTCAGATCTGGACCGTCCATATCAGATCTGGATGGTCCAAAGCTTGTCCATACGGACAAGCACCGAAACTGAGTCCGCATAGTGATGGGGCATTTTACTTATCAGTATTAACATGACAGAGAAGATAGATTCCGGTCTTTGACCTCTCTGGGCTTTCATTCCTAGTGTGGGTAGATCACGAGGAATGATCACAGCTTGGAAGAAAAGCCAAGTCGATGTTTCTTAGCTCAAGACAGATCGGAAATTTATACATTTCCACTGCTCTGTTCCCGGGAGGCTCCCCTTCTTTTTGACTGCAATATACACACATACCTCATTCGAACTCAAAACAGGTACTTTGGTATGAATTGAAGCAATTTTTCGGACTTGATTTCAGACCCTTGGGTGATAATTGGTGACTTTAATGAGATCCTTTCTCCTTCTGAGAGGACTAGAGGTGTTGTTGATTCCAAAATTAAGTTATTTCACGATTGTCTCCAAAACTATCAATTATCTGATCTAAACTTCAGTGTCCCAAAATTTACCCACCTCGTATGACTAACGGTACACGGGTGTATGAGCAAATAGATCGGGCCTCATCTAATGAAGCATTCCTAATGGCCTTCTCGAGCTACAACCTCCAAGTTCTTCCTCGGACCCAGTTCTCGGACCATAATCTCATTCTTCTGAGATTTAGAGATATTAACCTGGGTATGCTGCGAAATCGTCCCTTTCGATTTAAGGCAATGTGGATTAGATATGAGAAGTTCCAAGAATTCTTATCTGACAATTGGATTAATGAGCATGACATCAACAAATCTGTAACAAAGTTCCAGGAATCGATTGCCGATTGGAACAGAGACGTGTTTGGCCTGGAGGAATAACAAAAACAAATTATTATGCCCCGATTGGGAGGTATACAAAGATCTAATGCTTATCCTCACTCTGAGTTCTTATACAACCTGGATGTTCAGCTTCATGTGGAACTGGAACGACTATTGAAACTGGAGGAAATAGAGTGATTCCAGAAATCTAGATCGGATTGGATCACAAAGGGAGACCGCAACACTCGGTACTACCATTTAAAAATGAAAATGAGAAGACGATGGAATAAAATTGCTATCCTCAAAGATGACAATGGCAGATGGATTGGAGATAAGGAAGAGCTGCAGAAATTGGTTGCAAGCTACTTTAAATCTCATTATTGTTCAGATAGCCATGAGTCGTTTATATTGCGTACACGATCCAATTTTCCAACTATTGATTAGCAGACATTGGCGGATTTATCTAGACTACCTAATGACGAGGAAGTTAGGTATGCACAATTCTCTATGGGATGCTACAAAGCACCTGGAGCTGATGGATTCCCCCCATCTTGCGTAAAACCAATTGGAACATAGTTGGTCCTTCTATATGCTCATTTTTTAAGGGTGTTTTCCAAGGAACTACTTTGGTGACTGATTCTAACAAAACGCTCATCTCCTTAATTCCCAAAAGGGAGAACACATAATTGGTGAGCCAATTCCGTCCAATTTCCTTGTGTACTGTTCATTACAAATGCATTACCAAATTGATTATGCTACGTTTGAAAAGTGTAATGAACAATCTCGTATTGCAATTTCAAGCAAGTTTCATCAAAGGGCGGCATATACAGGATAACATCATAGTATGCCAGGAACTTCTACATATTATGAACAAAAATAGAAGTAAGAAGGGGCTTATGACAAATGAGATAGACTTGGAAAAAGCATTTGATAATGTCCGTTGGGATTTTTTAACACAAGTTCTTATGGGGATTTAATATCGATTTTGTTAATCTAATTATCTCGTGTTCCATCTGTTTCATATAATGTTATGTGGAATGGGTCTCATACTGAATATTTCTCTCGTAGCTAGCCGAGGGCTTCGACAATGAGATCCAATTTTGCCTTTATTATTTGTTCTATGTATGGATATACTTTCCCACCTAATTTGTGATGTTGTACAAGATAAGATTTGGAAGCCTATCTATACTACTAAGCAAGGCCCAGAGGTGTCACATTTACTTTTTGCTGATGATTTGCTCTTATTTGGTGTCGCTTCTAAGGCGCAAACTGATTGTATGATGAAATGCATGGATATTTTCATGAAGGCATCAGGGGGAAGGTGAATCAGGCTAAATCATCTTCTTTTTTTCCCTCTTCAAGAGTTCCATTGACAACTAGGCAAAGGATAAAAGATAAGACTCAAATGCAAATTACAATTGAAATTGAAAAATACCTTGGTTTTCCTTTCACTCTAAATAGGAAAACGAAAGAAACATTTAATTTTGTGGTTGAACGTGTTCGCTCCAAACTGGTCGTTTGGAAGGCTAGCAGCCTTTCTACTGCAGGGAGAATTACTTTAGCTAAGTCTATGTTAAGCACTATTCCAATGTACCATATGCAGGTTGCTAGACTACCAATAAGTGTTTATTATAAGGTTGAACGCTTAGAAAGAAACTTCATCTAGGGGCATGATGGATTGTCTAACTACTTCCATCTCATTGGGTGGGAGCAAGTCACAAGACCAAAGGAATATGGTGGCCTAGGTTTCAGAAAACTCTCTTTTGTGAATCGGGCTTGTGGCGCCAAACTTGCTTAGAAATTGATTATTGGAGCTAAAGGCTTATGGGCTGAAATCCTTCAACAAAGATATATGATGAGGGAAGGAGACTCTCTTTTATATTCTAGCCAAGGGACTCAAATCTTTGGAAATTCATATGTTCCCAAAAAGATGTTATTGACCTAGGAACTAAGTGGCAGATAAAGAATGGGCAAATGGTAAGTTTCTTTAATGATCCCTAATTCTTTGCAGGGATAAAGCTAAAAGATCTATGTACGAATTCGTGGAAGAAGATCTATCATTGGTTTCAAATTGGGTTCTGAATGGATCATGGGACCTTGCGAAAATGATGACTATTATAGAGCCTATGGCAATTGGAAGACTTGCATCTAGCTTACTTCCTAGATCTGATGCAGGTAATGATGTTATGATATGAGGACCAACAAGTGAGGGCAGCTTTTCCATTAAAAGTGCCTACTTCCTTATTGAGCAAAACCTACAGCACCTATGATCCAAGGTATTTAAGGATATTTGGAAATCAAAAGGGGCTGAGAGAATCAGAGTCTTTATGTGGAAAGTATTTTTAAATAAGCTTTTGACTAATTTATGGAGAAGCACTTGGTCTCAGTCCTCGGCTCTTTGTGGATTTTGCAAGTCTGTAATAGAAGACACTCTCCATATCTTAAGAGACTGCCCCTACGCCAAACATGTTGTCTAAACTCATTCATCCAAGGTATGTATTTTCATTCTTTTCTGTGGGGATTAGGGATTGGAAGGAAATGAATTTAGGGTAAAGGAGCAAAAATACACTTGTACTTTACTCTCGGGAGCGTCCAGCACCATATGCTTTTTTTGGGAGCAAAAATACACACGTGGTTACCATTTTGGAGCAAAAGTCACATCACACCGTTATGTTACTGTTCACCATGATGAGAGAGAAAGAGCTGAAGTGAACAGTAACATAACGGTGTGATGTGACTTTTGCTCCAAAATGGTAACCACGTGTGTATTTTTGCTTCCAAAAAAAGCATATGGTGCTGGGCGCTCCCGGGGTAAAGCACATGTGTATTTTTGCTCCTTTACCCATGAATTTAAGAGGGAAAAATTAGAAGAGGAGTGGGTAATGATTGGAATATGTTTTTTGGAGTTGTCATTTGGAAATTATGGGAATGGAGGAACCTTCATATTTTTTATCACAATTTCGAAAAGCCCACCAATCCTCTCATTGTTATCTCTCAGTCTTGGACACGTTTCGCAATGGTTCACAACCCTGATGTGAATTATTTAACCACTCCGCAATTTCCTTTGCAAAATCTGACTTGGAAAAAAACCACTTGATGGTTGGTTAAAATTAAATGTGGATGGGGCAGTAGTTATGCGAACATCTAAGGTAGGCTGTAGGGGAATTTTGAGAAATTGCAAAGGTGAATGGATAGCTGGGTTCACAAAGGAAATTGGAGTGTGTAATGCTAGTGTAATTGAAGAATGAGCTATTTTTTAGGGTGTGAAAATGGCTTGGGATTTGGGATTCAAGAAGCTTATCTTAGAATCTGATGCCATGGAGCTTGTCAACATGATTTTAAATGAAAATTCGGGTTCTGGAAATCTGATGTTACTAGCGATTAAGGAGATGATTACAAGGAATTGACAAGTTACCTTATGTCACATTCCAAGAGATGTCAACAGAGTTGTAGATGCTTTAGCCAAAATGTGTATTACTAAGTTTGAAATATTAGAAGCGTGCCAGTTCGCTTGCAGAGTTGGGTAGAACAAGACTATTTGGGATTAATTTGCCCTTATGAGTAATTTTTTATTATTATTGTAATGTCGGCTTTTTAAGCCATCTTATATAGCCAAAAAAAAGAAGGTAAGGCGTTTTTTTGTTTACTTATAAAGTAAAAAAAATTTATTTTATTTTGTTCTTATTTTTTTACCCTGATATCTCAATTTCTATATAAATGAACTGTGCCTAAATCTAATCTTAATTATTTTTTTGGGTACAAAAATCTAATCTCCTAACTAATAAGACAGGCCGTGGGTTTCAAGAAATACGGGCTACGGGAGATAATCCTGGAAAAGCCCAGAACATTCTAAATTACGTACAGCCAGCCAGTTTCAAGAAAAAGACCCAAATTATTATTTAAATAAACGAAAATAGGAATTAAAAGCAACACCTACAACAAGTTCAAATGTACAATCCCACGTAGTGATAAATAGAAACGAAGTTCCCTTCTTCTTCCTAACAAATATAGAGACGAGCTTCGCAAACGTTTCTTCATCGATACGAAGCTACCATTCCGTTTAACGCATTGATCCTGAAAGGCCAAAGCAAGCCAAGAGAGACAAAGAAGGAGGGATGGATTTTGAACTGCGAAGAGCGAAAGAAAGACTAGAAAGAGAGCAGAAGCAGTGGATGGAGAAGGCCCGGTTGAAAGTCGAGAAGGAAATGAAGGCTCAACAAGAGGCTAAGAATCAAAGGGATGCCATTGAAGCTGTTCGAAGAACTCGCCGTATTGATGCTGCCAAAGCCCGACAAAAGGTCCCCCTTTTCTTGCCCAACTCATCCTTCTCGAATACCCTTCTTATTTTTTGCCCTTTCTTCGATTTCACCTGTTGTTATTGTTCTTCAATTATTTTTTCTGTTTCCGTCTTAAAATCGCTTTTGCCGGGTGATCGGCGCTTTATCAACTCAATTGATTGGTTTGTTTCCTAATTTATCTGCTTTCTAAATTGTATGAACCACTTATTGTTGAATTCTTAAGGTAATTTTGTCACGGAATTACTATATTATTGAGATAAACTTCTTTTGCTTTATGCCATAAATTGTATATGTATCAGCCCTATCCGGATGCAACGTGCCACTAAGTCTACAATTGCAGAAAATTTTACTTGAAATTTTATAGTGTTAAACTTAGACGCAGAGAATCTGAAACATTGAAATAGATGACACATCTCGCATCCCTTTCACTTTTTGGCCTCAGTATTCTGGTATGAGTGTCTCTTGGGCCAAGTCTTACACCAACTGGATTGACCGGGAACCTGAGCTTCTAATGTACTATTGTAACACCGACATTGCAATCATAGGATTCCCTGTTGGCGTTTCCTCGAGAGTAAAAATGATGGAATACAGCTTTAGAACGGTATTGAAATTCACAATAATATGGGAGAATGTACGTCTGATCAGAGAGGCCAGACTAGCTTTTGAGAGGCGAGCTCTCTCCCAAAAACACTCACATATTCCTTGATCTATTACTCAGCCATTACCTTATATCCATCTACACACCCATATTTGCACCTTCTATGGGAATCACCAGCCATATTCCTGCTATTGTACTAAATCTTTTTGGTTTTAAAAGGTCAGAAATTACATTTTGCTGTAATATAGTTTAATTAGTGCCGGAGGGTGGGACAACAAGGGAACATATTGTTAAAACCTAGGCTCTTGTTGTGTAATCCCACCATTGAAAATAAATCTTGGTAATTTACGGGTAACACTGTAACAGTGTAAAACGCATAGTACAGTGCCATATTTTGTGGCTATAGGATTTCTGATATGGAAAAATTATAATTATCATCTTCTGCCTTCTTTTCTTCAGGCTGAGGAACAGATGCAAGAAAGCTTACTTACTGGAAGAGGAATTGTGTTTTACCGTTTATTAGAAGCTGTACCTTGTCAAGGTAATGGTGATAAGATCAAACTGCCACCTTCATGCTTCACAGAATTGTCTGATCAGGGGGCCCTTGATAAGGGACCCATGTACTTTCAGTTGTTAGTAGTTCATGGGGAGGGTTCTTCAGGCACAAAACCTACTGGTGAAGAGAACCGAGGGACCACCCATTCAGGAGTTTTAGAATTCACTGCTGGTGAAGGTTCAGTAGGTCTTCCTCCTCATGTATGGAATAATTTGTTTGCTGACATCACTCCTAAGTCCCCATTAGTGGAGGTCCGTTATGTTGGGCTTTCAAAGGGGACTTATGCAAAACTTCAACCTGAAAGGGCAGGGTTTTCTGATTTGCCAAATCATAAGGCTATCCTTGAAACAAGTCTTCGGCAACATGCAACTCTTTCTCAAGGTGATATTTTAACAGTCAACTATGGGGAACTTGCTTACAAATTGAGGGTTCTGGAGCTGAAACCTTCTTCAAGTGTATCTGTCTTAGAAACAGATATTGAAGTTGACATTGTTAATCCTGATGCAAGCTCAGAAAAGAGTGATCAGCATGTTTTACTCCTGCTTGAATTTGGTGTGCCACAATCTGGAATGGTTGACGAAGGAAATTTTGTATACTACAAATTCTCAATAGACAGCAGCACCTGGGAGAGAATTGTTGCTGAGAATTCCAGTATTGAGGTAAAATTGGAAGCTGAGACAGGTGGCGGAGACACTGATTTTTTTATATCTAGACATCCTTTGATATTTCCTACTCGACACCAGCATGAGTGGTCATCCCATGATGTTGGCTCAAAGGCTTTGATTCTTAGCTCTAAAGATAAGAACTTTGGGGCTGGGACGTACAGCATTGGAGTTTTTGGATTTAAGGGAACAACCAAATTCAAAATATCAGTGGCAATTCAGGAAATTTTCCACCAGAAAATAGGTCAACAAGCGCCATCGTCTATGTCACATATGGAGACAGACACTGAACAGTGCCGAAATTGCAGGCATTACATACCTAGTAGGACTATTGCATTGCATGAAGCTTATTGTAGCAGACATAATGTTATATGTCAACATGCTGGTTGTGGAGTTGTTCTTCGGATCGAGGAGTCCAAGAACCACATTCACTGTGACAGGTGTGGTAAAGGTTTTCAGCAGGGAGAATTGGAAAAGCACATGAAGGTTTTCCACGAGCCTCTTCAATGTCCTTGTGGTATAGTCCTTGAGAAAGAACAAATGGTGAGTAATATATCCTTGCTTCTTTCATTATGTATTGTGACCTTTTTTTCATGTATCTACCTTATATTGTGATTGTTTTGTCTTTTGTGGCTTCCTATTTAGCTCAACTTATTCTTGCTGAGGTCTGGGTTAAAATTTCAATTTCAAATGCTTGATTCTTACCTTAAGTTTGTTACCAAACACATGGAAATTTTAATTGTTCATTTTTAGTTTTAATTCTGGAAAGCATAACCTGTCATTTAAGAAAGGGGATAATTTCTACCCTCCATTAGGGTGGATGGGGAAATGATTTAGATTTCTCTTGCTCTTCCTGGTATGGTTGGAGGTTTTTCATTGGGAAACTTTTCCTAGATTTTATAGGATATGGTAGAGTCTAGGATAGAAATAGAGAATAAGAGGAAGAAAAGAGGAAAAGAAGGGAAGGGAAGACTAGAGCCAGGATCTGAAACTCTAGAAAGAAGAGAAGAGAACAAATATCTAAATAATACTTCCTTCCCCAATAAGTCTTACAACACACTTAAGCATTCTAGACAAGCAACTGACAGAAACCAACTATTAACCAGCAAAGTACATAAAAGGTAACTGAACGATAATTACAAAATGCAAACATAACTTAACCCAACATAAACTACTTTTGGATAGGATGTTTCTTCCTAGAATACACCAGGAAAGGACATGTCATCCTAACAGGATAATTAAAGAGGACGTATTTCTTATTTTTTCTAAGGTTGACGAACAGAGATGATGATTTCTTTTTATCGGAAGTGTATTATGCGGAGTGTAAAGCTTTTCAAAGCCTTCCATCAAATATATTGGGCCGAAATGTTTTGTAGACTGCACTTACCATGTATGAACACTTCACCTTTCTTTTACTTAGTGGATATTTGGAAGTGGTATTTCATTACATGCAAATGCACACAAGGTAGAAGAAGCTCAAAGAGATATGAAAAGCATTGAAATATGAAAGAACATTTAGAAAGATTCTTCAAAAAACTAGAAGAAGAAAAACTTATTTAACTATATAGGAGGCTAGTATCCTTCCTAAGAATTGGAAGATTCAACAAAGCCTTTTTAAATTTGTTTATATTTTTTGGTAATGTCTCCTTTGAAAAATCCAATTATTAGAGTCAGATGAAGTTATAGAAATTGGGGGTTGTTTCTCTAAAAGGATAACGGAGCCTTTGGTCCCCCAAGTTTGCCATGTTATCAATTTGGTCCCTAAAGTTTAATTTTTATCAATCAAGTCCCTAAAATTTTGTAACCGTACATAATTAGACCTTATGGTTTGAAGACACATAATCCTAATCACACATGTAGTCTAACCATTAACTCAAGGACAGCAACCTCTTCATGGATTGCAGGAAAAAATGTTGGTTCAATGAGATCAAATAAGAATGTAAAATTTTGAATGAAATTTTAGGGACTTGATTGAAAAAAATTGAACTTCAGGAATCAAATTAGCAAGTGAAACAAACTTGAGGGACCAAAAGTTTGGTTATCCATTTTCTAAATTAAGATATGTAGAAGGTCTTACAAAACTTCGAAGTTGATAGTTATCAATTTACATTATTGTTGGTTGATTAATATTACTGGTCAATATTCAATTTATGATTTGACAGTTGATGCATCCCCAGGCATTTGAATTTCTATGAGGAATATACTTCTAAATAATCCCCTATATCTTTGCTGTGCTCTTGTCATGGTTTCATTAGAAATCATTCATCCGTCTCTATAAAATATAAAATCTACAACAAATTGCATTGTTGAAAAGTCATTGTCATATTCATTTTTCAAATATTGTGCAATTCAAGGGACTGATATTTTGCTTGTTATATTATAGAAGATCTTTTAGTAAAAATATGAGAAACTGCATCTAAATCAAATTCTTACTCTGAAAGGTGGAATAAATTGACATGACTTGCAATTATGGGTTTCTTTCATGTCATGTTAGGTTGAACACCAAGCTCAAGTGTGTCCCATGCGTTTGATTGCATGCCGCTTCTGTGGTGACATGGTTCAAGCTGGAAGTTGTGCCGTTGACATCCGTGATAAGATCAGAGGGTTAACTGAACATGAGAGTGTTTGTGGATCAAGGACAGCCACATGTGATTCTTGTGGGCGTTCAGTGATGTTGAAGGACATGGACATTCACCACATTGCTGTTCATCAACGAGGTTGATAACTCTGATGATTACCAAAAGCCCTTGCTTCTAAATATATTGCACATACAGTTACCTGAGCAGGAAAGCCACCATATTGCTGAATATATATATATATAGATTGGAAGGCAGAAGCTGGAGCTGAATCTGTTGTGTCTTGTTATCTGGGGGACCTGATTGGATGGATATTAGTATTATGTTTATCCTGAGATTCATTCATTCAGGCGCTGCTGCGTCTTGTCTGTTGCCTTAAATTATTCCAAGCACTTCCCTTCTATGATTTCCACATAATTGCGAATTCATGGCAGTGTGTCGCCAACTTGTCTTCGCCATAAAAAATTGTAGGGTTTGTGGGGATTCACGCCTCATATTGGATATCTATTTTTTTTTTTAATTAAAGAAAAAGAAGAATATGATATTTCTTTCTTCTTTTGGGGCAACTATATAAAACACAAAATCAAAAAGCTAACTGAAACAAGATACTTCTGGTCCTAATTATAAGAATTAGTTGACTTTTTTTTTTTGGAGAAATTAAGGAAGTTAAATAAATAATTTAATCATTTCATATGTTGTGTATTCTTAGATTATATATTAATTTATTAGTCAAACTAATTATTTTAGAGGAAAAAATAAGAATATTCTAAAGTAATTTAATTAGCTTCTTTAATCTTTCTAAAAAAGTCAATTAGGTCTTATAATTAGAACCAGAGGGAGTAATAATTTATATATATTCCCTTCCAAAAGGATGAACATGTGACACGCTTGTTATAAAAAATAATATCTTATTTCACCAAAAACAAACAAACAAAAAAGAATAGATATTATCATGTCATGCATGCAAGTTGCTGAACTTTTAGGTATTGAAACTGTTCCTAAAAAGCTAAAAGCTAAAGCCAATCATTTGTATTTTGAAGTTTGAAATTTGAATCCGCATAGTCATCTCCTAGACGTTGGTCTAGGGTTATCAAATTATTTTAGAAGAAATTGTATTAATAATAATAATTGTAATTATAATTACAAGAAAAAAAATTGTACTTAAAACAGTTTGGTCAACCGAATAATGAATTAACTATATGAGTCTGTTTGGGATAGCGGTGACAGAAATGACTTATTTGTAATCTGATTTTTGCAAACGTAAAATATGATAAAAGTCCTAGTGATTTGTGTTTGAAATAATGGTGGGAGAAATAACTTAATTTTAAATGAGCACTTATTTGAATTATTATTTGAAAAGTTAATTGAGATGGAAAATGACTGAAAATCGTATTGAATATAACACACACATATATTAGTTGTATATATAGTGATAATTGAAAATAAATATACAAATTTAAATTTAATAAAAAAATTAAATTATTATTAAAAAATTAGAAAACTCTAAAGTGTTTAATAAATATATTCTAATAGATCAATTAAAATGCATGTAAATATATATATAATAATATTACTTATTGGGTCATTTATTCCTAAAATTTTTCTTCACATGAGACCACCACCATTCAAACAGTCCATTTTTCTCCACAAGCTAAAATAACTGTGCACTGGCTTTTTCACCCCCGCCAAAGGCTGATATTTTCATACGCCTAGTCGCTTTTGGGAAGTGTAATGAATGGTTCAGATCTGCCCTTAATAGTTGTCCACTTTGTCTGGATACCGTTACGGAAAAGGAAAGAGACAGATTGCCACCGTATCTTCCCTTTCCTCCTCCTCCCTGCGCCTTCGCTTCCCTCCTCATGCCGACAACTATACCCTACTCTGTCTTTTGCGATTTTCAAACTGTATCCTCTCCATTAATTATTCTTTATCGTCTTTTCCTTTTTGACTCAGATTCATTCTTTTTTTTTTTCCACATTTCAATTTTCTTTTTTCAACGCATACCAACAGAACCAGAAAGAGTAACGGAAGAAACTGTTGCTTTCTGATGGACACCGCATTTCACTCTTACTTCATGCGTAGCTTCTCCAATTCTTACCCATTTTTCAAACTTTTTTGTCGCTTTCTTCCTCTTTCTCTCGCCATTTATACATGGATTGACGACTGGAGAGGGCCTACAGCCTCTCTGTTCACATGTAGGTGCGAGTCGTATCGTATTTTATGTCCAGAAGGCTAAGGCATAAAGTCATCAACTTTTGGTGATTGCTGACTTTGGCTTCTGGCTTTTCTTGCAACTGGTTGAACTAACAGGTGTGATCGACTCGAATGGATAGACGGGGGAGGACTTTATAAGGCGATTTTTCATTACAGAGGTAATGTTTCTGTCGGTCTTGAACTCTTACATTTGATTTTACGTTGATCTTGACAATTTGTTCTCTCAGTTATTTAGGTACTGCGATTCCCAATCAAGAGCTTTTCTCTGTGTTTATTGGTGTTTCGTTTATTATTTTACACACACACATTTTGTAGAAGTTTATGTTTGTCACACAGGCGGTCAAGATGGTAGGGGAAACACAATTGTTATGACTAGGGTGAGCCTGGTAAGGTTGCTGTCATGTGACCTGAAGGTCACGGTTCAAATTCTGCAACCTCTCTAATTGTGGAGTAAGGCTGTGTACATCTATCCCTCCCCAAACCCATGACTTAAAAGTCACGGGCCCTCCCCAAACCCATGACCTGAAAGTCACGGGTTCAAATCTTGAACACAGCCTATCTGATTGTGGGGTAAGGCTGCGTACATCTATCTTTCTCCAAACCGCACCTGGTGAGAGCCTTGTGCATTGGGCCGCCCTATGACTCTACCTATATTCTTCATCCTAATGGGGAATGTAACCTTATAGCTGGAAGCATAATGCTCTTTATATTTTTAATTATGTTCTTCATTTATTTTACAGGAGGTAGCCTGTTATTTGTAAATTGAGGTGTGGATATGGCATCGCTTGAAGATATAGGAGTTGCAGCAGCTATAAACATCCTTAGCGCAAGTGCATTTTTTCTGGCATTTTCCATACTTCGAATTCAGCCTATAAACGATAGGGTGTACTTTCCAAAATGGTATCTGCGGGGTTTAAGGAGCAGTCTGTTGGGTGCTGGAGCTTTTGCAAACAAGTTTGTGAATGTGGACTTCAGGTCATACATAAATTTTCTGAACTGGATGCCTGCAGCATTGGAAATGCCAGAACCTGAATTAATTCATCATGCTGGGTTGGATTCTGTTGTTTACTTGCGGATCTATTTGCTTGGGTATGCTCTGCTATGTGTTCAGCATATGTTGTCGGGTATTTCACATAATACTAAATTATTTTTGCCATGTTATCTCAAGATATAGTTGCCATTTAACTTTTTTCCCAACAGCTGAATGTATTTATCAGTTACTGTAAGGCTGTGCTACTTTTTAGTTGAAGCTTATGGAATTGTTAAGAATGTGAAAAACTTGATTACCACAGATCACTTATACATAAGCTTTATACTTGTATTTCAACTTATTTTTTTCGAATTGAGGTGCAGGATAAAAATTTTTGTCCCCATTGCATTCCTAGCATTTGCAGTCACGATGCCTGTCAATTGGACCAGTGCAAGCTTCCTGGGTTCAAATTCAAAGTTGACTTACAGCAAAATAGATAAGCTTTCCATTTCAAATATTCCACTTAAATCAGATAGGTATGCAATCTTCTTTCTTTTTTCCCTTATTTGTCAGGTTTTATTCATTTTTACTTCTCTTTGTCTTTTTGTATATTCTGTCATCTAATATGTATTTTTTATTAACAGAAATTCTGGGTATAATTGTTTAAAAGAATTAAAATTTCAAATCACATCCACACGATACTTGTCTTGGTGTTGCTAAAATTACTGTTTAATAGTTACTTGCAATGACTATGCTAGTCCAAACTCCAAAACATGGTATTACGGCTTTCCAGCTATATAACTTGATGCTTCTCTGCTTGATGTTCTTTTTGTTGCTCTTTATCTCCATCCATATCAGCATTTTCTTCTTTTGAATGACTATGTTACATGTTTTACAGATTTTGGACCCATTTGGTAATGGCTTATGTTTTTACCTTTTGGACATGCTATATCTTAAAAAGGGAGTATCAAATAGTTGCTTCCATGAGATTGCATTTCGTTGCTTCAGAACATCGCCATCCTGACCAATTCACTGTAAGAATAAGTTTTATCATGGTAACACAGTGGTGAGATCTTGTGGCAGGGCTGTTTTGTAGAATTATTAAATTCCTCTTATCAAACAAAAGAGCAGAGTAGGAATAAGTTCTGTAATGTTAGCACACTGGTATGATCTTGTGAGTTGTGATGGGGTTGTATACTGTAGCATCGTTAAATTCCGTTTAGAAAACAGAGGTGTAACCCATGTGGTCAAAGAAAGTGATTTAGAAAATAAGTACTTCGCTCACTCCTTAACACAAACAAATAATTTAAAGAAAAGCTAGATGTGGCCAAAAAAAAATTTCAAACCGCATGCCAATTCTTTTCAAGATAAATCTTGCAACTCTTATGTAGTTATGAATATTTGAATTGAGTTGTTTCAAGTAATAATGACATTGTGCTTTCTCACCATTAAAATATGTATAGGATACTTTTATATTAGGTTAATAAATTTATGTATTGTTTTCAATAGCCTAATGATAATTCAAAAGTATTAACTTTGGCTAAGATTCACTTTGTTGTATGTGGATGTATACACCTGCTGTACAGAAGTTTCAATTCTCTTAAATGACCTTTTGGACCATCTGTTCCTTTACGAAACTGATTTATATTATACAGGTGCTTGTTAGGAATGTGCCACCAGACCCTGACGAACCAATTAGTGAGCTTGTGGAGCATTTTTTCTTGGTCAACCATCCAGATCATTATCTGACTCATCAGGTTTGATCATTTTGATTATAACCACATGTATATGTTTTATATTTTAGGGCTCGCCACAAGTTTCCATATATTGTGAACTTTTTGTTATGAATCAAATTTTGAATCCCTATAGGAGCAAAACTATCAAATCCAAGGGAATAGCATCGTTAGTGAGAGATGTAGGTGACTGTAGCTTAAGATCACCTGAGAAAGGTGTTTAGTGAAACAAAGTTTGAGGATAACCCAAGCATAGATTTGGTTTGACCCAAAATTCAATGGTAGAATTGCATAGATTCATGCTCACTTTGTATTTTTGTTTTTTTCAGGTTGTTTACAATGCAAAAAAACTTTCTAGCCTAGTGTCTCAGAAGAAAAGGAAACAGAATTGGCTTGACTACCATAATCTTAAATATTCTAGAAATCAAACCAAAAGGCCATCAAAGAAGGTAGTCCATTCAAATAGTCTGATTTATACTATTTTTCATTTTGAAGTTGGGTTTTAGCATTAGCTTTCTTGTGCCAATTTTTTAAAGAAGTATTCCATTTTCACTTCAACGTGCATTATTCAAATTCATGGTAGCTAAGATTGTCTTAGCAGACTGGTTTTATAGGTCTTTGGGGCAGTAAAGTGGATGCTATTGACCTTTATACTTCTGAAGTTGCACGACTATCAGAAGAAGTAAGTAAAGATCCCTTTTCTTTTATATCCTCTAACTGCAAATGTACTACATAAAATACTCAGGATTATGTGTAGATTTCACTAAACCCCAAGAGATTTAGTATAATTTTCTGCACTTATGGGTCTGTTTTTCTTAAACTGTAATTGAAGGGAAAAAAAGGTTCCCAACAGAACCCCATTGAAGTGAAAATAAGAGAAGTTTGATTGTAGTTTTGATTTGTTTGATTGCATGGGACAGAAGTTTGCTGTCATGTTTAATATTTAGATCTATGGTTATGCCATCATGATACATATTTCTAAAAAGGTCTTTTGAACATAAAGCAAAACGAAATATCTGTTCAGAGAGTGTTTTGAATTATTTCTGGGGACAGAAACTTGTTGAAATTCTCGTTACTCCAAGAACTATTCATTTAGTTTGACATTTCTGTAACTTTCAGATAGCTTTGGAGAAAGACAAGATCACCAAAGATTCAAATTATATAATGCCAGCAGCATTTGTTTCATTCCGAACTCGATGGGGTGCAGCAGTTTGTGCAGAGACACAACAGTGTAGAAATCCAACTATATGGTTGACAGAGTGGGCTCCAGAGCCTCGTGATGTGTACTGGGATAACATGGCAGTACCATACGTTTCACTCTCAATAAGGAGGCTTATAGTTGTTATTGCTTTCTTCTTTCTTACTTTCTTCTTCATGATTCCCATTGCATTTGTGCAATCACTTGCTAACATAGAAGGCATTGAAAAAGCAGTTCCTTTCTTGAAGCCCATCATAGAAAAGTATGCAATTTTCTTTTGTTCATTCCTCCTATGCTATCTTCCCTTTTCCATCCTGTTTTGCCTTGTTGCATTCTTCACTTTTAGTTGTCATAACTCCATAAACCAAATTATCAAATGCTATTATGGTAACTTTATACTAATTTCATTCTTGTGATTTAGAGTGATAATTGTTGCAATAAAGTATTTTGCAGTGTAAATACTTTTTGAGGAAAACCCTATTTGTCAAAAAAATAGATGCATTTTCAATTTGGTTTTCCACAACTGTTTTCTTTCAATTTAGTCCCTTGATCCCTAGTGGGATAAAGCCTGTTGTTGTTGTAATCCCTTGATCCCTAAAATGCTTACCTTGTTGCCTTTTGTTGAGAATATCAAGTTTAGAAATATGAATTCATTATTATTATTAGGGATATATCATTTAGTATTTATTAGGATTAGATATCAATATTATATTTTAGGAATATATCTTAAGATATTATGATTTGATTTGATCTAATTAGGTTTGATTAGATTAGTTTCTTGGGTTAGGGTTAGTATATTAGTTTGCCTATATAAAGGCTTCTTTGTATTATCTTTTATTTTTAAGAATCAATAATAATATTCAGAGTATTCCTCCCGTGCTTTAATGTGATCTTTCAATCTCAACACCTTTCAATCCCATTTCTATCCAAAATTTAATGCTAACTAGTACTCCCCCCGGTCCTAATTATAAGACCCAACTGACTTTTTTTTAGAGAGATTAAGGAAGCTAAATAAGTTACTTGATCATTTCATTTGTTGTGTTTTCTTAGATTATATATTAGTTTATTAGTCAAACTATTTAGTTTGAAGAAAAAAAATAAAAATACTCTAAGTTAATTTAATTAGCTTTCTTAATCTCTCCAAAAAAATCAACTAGGTCTTATAATTTGGACCGGAGGTAGTAACTCTTAACTCACCTCAGATTTGGCATCCAAGTGAACAAAGTATGACATTTGGTTTTAAATATTGGGTAGAGATTAGAAGAAAGGGCAAAATTACAGGAGTTTGTGATTGAGGGGCTACAGGGAAATAACGTTTGATGGATCTAAATAACATTGTCTTCTACTTGTTGGAGTCTTTATTATAAATTAAAGTTTTGACACTCCGCTAGTGTTATTGTTGGACAGTAGAATGATAAATGGGATGGAATGTGAAAGTCTTGCAGAAAAACCTAATGTTCAAACCTTACAGGGTCCATAGTGAAACTGGAAATTAATCTCATCTCTTATTTTCCATGCAGAAAAGTCATTAAATCTTTCATACAAGGGTTCCTTCCTGGGATTGCTTTGAAGACATTTCTTATTTTTTTACCTTCAATATTGATGTTAATGTCGAAGTTTGAAGGATTTATAAGCCTGTCTACTCTGGAAAGGAGATCAGCCACAAGATATTACATTTTCCAATTCATCAACGTATTTCTGGGGAGCATTATAACTGGGACTGCATTCCAACAACTAGATGAATTCACCCATCAGTCTGCAAATGAGTAAGTCTTTCTATTCAATGCAGCATTTCTTTTTTCTTTTTTTGAAAATAAATGCATCATTTAACAAATCAAAAAAAAAAAAAAATGAAAAAACAATATGGGTATGATCTTTTATCATATAAATCTATTAATTATGCAGATAAGAAGGACTCATATATTTATGGATATAGATCGTCATTCCAAGCAAATAATAACCAAGCGATTTCTTATAATTGCAACACGCGTAAAAAAAAAAAAATTGGATATGAATTATAACTCAACTTTTCTATAGTTATCAAAACGCCATGTTTTACAACATTTAGACTCTGTTTGGATTAGGATTAGGAAGAGTGCTTGCTTATACAACATTTTGATGGCGACATTAGTAGTTACAAGTCAAATTACTAGTGTTAAGTCACTTCACATGTAATGTTCTCTGAATGACTAAAATGTGCCTATCAATCTTTGGAGGGCTAAATTGAAACAAGGTGCATCTTTGGAGGACCAATACTCAGTATATCCTATTTTCTTTGGAATGATAATAAGTTTTGTTGTGTTTGCAGTATCCCAAAAATAATTGGCGTCTCAATTCCAATGAAAGCAACTTTCTTCATAACTTACATAATGGTTGATGGATGGGCTGGATGTGCTGCTGAGATTCTTAGATTGAAGCCTTTGATATTCTATCATTTAAAAAATTGCTTTCTAGTTAAGACAGGAAAGGATCGAATAGAAGCAATGGATCCAGGAACTTTTGGCTTCAATACCGGTGAACCTCAAATACAACTTTATTTCTTGCTTGGCCTTGTTTATGCTGTGGGCACACCAATTCTACTTCCATTCATAATAGTTTTCTTTGGCTTGGCATATGTTGTCTATCGTCATCAGGTAAAAATTACATTTAAGATATTCTGTTTTGATGCTCTTGGTCACCATTTTCACATGCTTTCTGCCATAGGCTAAAATTAGCTAAAGATTCCTTGCCCATCTTGCAGCTTGAGACTACAATATAAAGTTGATTCATCCTGATTTGATAGTGTTGCTTTTATCTCAAAAGATGTTGAAAAAGGGAACAACTATGAAATTCTGATTTTTTTCAAGAAAACTCATTTTGGTTCAACTAATTTTCTTACAAAATCGAGAGGTTGTACCCAATGCATGAAGTTGAATGGTTGTGTTGTGCAGATTATAAATGTGTACAATCAAGAGTATGAAAGTGCTGCAGCTTTCTGGCCTGATGTTCATGGGCGTATAGTGGTTGCATTAGTTGTGTCACAGCTGCTCTTAATGGGATTGTTGAGTACAAAAGAAGCTGCTCACTTAACCCCGTTTCTCATAGCACTCCCAGTTTTGACCATATGGTTTCATAGGTATTGCAAGGGCCGCCATGAACCTGCCTTCAAAAAATATCCATTACAGGTTTGTCAGATATTGCAATTGTCATGCTGGTTTTTTCTTCTCTGTAGTTCGGGTTTGCTTCAAAAAGTAGGCCTAGTCTCGTGGATTTCCTGACTTTATTTTTTGTAGAAATCAATTAGGATTTGAATTGCAAATAAATCTCTAGAAGTTTGATAATGAAATTTAAATTTTTAAAATTTGTACAAATAATTTTTCTATACCAACAGATTACCTTGTATTAGGAATGAATCCCCTGATAAATTTCTTTTCTTGAGCAAATAATCTGCATAAACTAACTGATAAGCACTTCAACTTTGAATGCTGTCTGGTCACACCTTGCTAATGAAATAAACTAATTGAAAGTAGAGAATTCATTCTCAAGTTTTGAAGGTTGGAATATTTTTTGCTCGTGGTCTAAAGTAGAGGAGGGTTATGTGCAATTCAATTCAACCCTTTGAAAATGGCTTAAACATCTCTTGGTCCCTCCAGTTATGGAAATAATTTCAGTTACTGACTTAGATGCTAAACTTTGGGAGCTCACAATACTGAGGAATAAATAATCTTTAAACATGTTTAGTGTGATATTTTATGTGATGAAGCAAAATTACATTGTTTTTAAAACAATATAGTCCATGGCCTGTTGTATATTTTAACCTTCTTCCAGTGTTGATCCTTGTGCTTATGCTTGTTTCACCATTGCATATTCAGGAAGCAGTGATGAAAGATACATTGGAGAAAGCAAGAGAGCCAAACCTGAATTTGAAAGAGTTCCTCCAGAGTGCATACGTCCACCCATTTTTTAAGGGTTGTGATGATAGTGATGATGATGAAATGATGGGAGAATGGGTGCAGGAGCCTGTGGTGGTCCAAACCAAGTGTCAATCTCGGTGTAACACACCACTGGCCAGCAAACAAAGCTGTTCTTCATCCTCATCTGGGGACTAATTTGTAGGTCAACTTCGGGGACATAGCCAGCAAGAAAGGGTTTTTTTTGGTTGCGTTAGATTAGAGATCTTAAAGTTCTTTTGATGTCTTTCCAAAGGTTGTTTTAGGTACATGCTAATGTAAGTACAGAAGAACATGAAGGACAAGAAAGAAAAGCCTAGCATATTAACATTGCTTGGTAGGATACATGTGAATATGCTGGCGCGTTATTTAGAAAACCTGAAGATAAACCATATTCAAAAGCCCAGCGTCATTAGGAAATGGATTTTATTGGCAGGAATAATGTTGACTTGTGGGCAAGGAAATGGTTTACAAAATGGTATAAGTATTCTTTTGATCTCTAACTCTATAAAAGGTTTTAAATTTAAAAGAAATATTTTTAACTTATAAAAAAAGACATTTTTAAGGGAAACTCGCACTTATGTTCTAAGAACTGGGGGAGTCTCAGTGTATAGGGATCTCAATGATATTGATTGCAAATGTGAAATTACATTCTTGTCCTTAGTAATTGATAGTTGAAGTTAGTTTGCTTTAGATTGGGAATTGTATGTGCTTATTTTAACAAGTTTGTGTACCTATATTGACAAGTATATGTGCCACTGACAATATATATATATTGGTAATTGTATGTGTCTCTTTTGACAAATGTATGTGACTATACTGACAAATTCATATATGTTAACAAATGTCATTTTCCCAATTTAATTTAAAACGATTCCGTTAACAAGTGTATGTTCTTATATTGAAAAGTCATAAAGTGATTATTGACATCTTCATCTATGTTAACTAAAGTTATTTTTCCAAACAATCTTAAACAAATCACATGAACAAGTGTATGTTTTTATATTGATAAGTCATAGAGTGACAATTGACAAGCCTATTAATGTTGACTAATGTCATTTTTTCAAAAAAAAAATAAAATAAAACTGTTGCCATTAACAAATGTATGTGCATGCATATATTGATAAATCATAAAGTGGTCACTTACAAACTCTTTTATTTCTCTTTTCCTTTCTTAATCAATGGAGGCAATAAGGTAATTTCACATTTAAAATCTATATTACTATAATTCCTGAGGAGTTTTTAGATAGGAAAATATAAACGAGAACCTTTTTGATATTTCTAGTCTTTGAGATCCTATTTTTAAGGGAGAATTACATTCAGGTCCCAAGGAAGGAAAAAAATTACAAAAAAGTCCCTTGAAATCACAAAATTACCCAGAAGTCCCAAGGAAATTTTTGTTGTAAATACATACATTTCCTGTTGTAAATACATACATTTCCTGTTATAAATACATACATTTTCTGTTGTAAATGGTTTGTGACTTTTTTGATATTATTTGTACAGAATTTTTTAAATGTTGTTGTAAATACATACTTTTTTGTAAATACATTGTAAATGGTCGGGTGTTTAAATGTTGTTGTAAATATATACTTTTCCGTTGTAAATGGTTTGAGACTTTTTGATATTATTTGCACGGAATGAAAATTACTTTTCGTGTTGTTGTAAATATATATTTTCTCGTTGTAAATATATACTTTTCCTGTTGTAAATATTTGTATGTATTTACAACACGAAATGTATGTATTTACAACAAAAATTCTCTTAGGACTTTTTTGTAATTTTGTGATTTCAAGGGACTTTTTTGTAATTTTTTTCCTTCCTTGAGACCTGAGTGTAATTCTCCCTATTTTTAATCTGTTAGCATTAACACTGTTGGTATGAAATGACTTTTTGCAATATTCATTAATATATTGAAAATAATACTTTATATATTAGCATTTGACTTTTGTCAACATTAAAACTTCAATATCGGCCTTTTTTATAAATGTCCGTTAAAGATAAAGGATCGAAAACATATTTTTTTAAAGTTGTGTGACTACACTAAAACTTTATATAAAATTAAGAGTTAAAAGGTACTCCCTCCTCCCTAAATATAAGACTTATATTTAGGATCTGAGGAAGTAACTTTTAACTCTTTAATTTTATATAATTGTATTACAAACTTTATCTTATATTTAAAACCGGAGATAGTATAATTATTTCGCTATTTTATGAGCTAACTTCAACAGTAAGAAACCCATTAAGATATTCAAGAGGTGTAACCAAGTGATAAGTGAGCCCACTTAGAGCTTGAACCTTAGAACCTCAAAAGCCGGTTGGACCATATAAACTGCTAGCTCATTCTCTAGGCCACACACAAACAGTTGACATCTGTATAAGCATGAAGGTCTCATGAGAATTCATTTCAACAGTTTGGATATTACAATGGGAAGACGAGACATCTGCCACAATGATCCATGAAAATCCCACCACAACCTTTTTTCCCCAGTATTTACGTGCACTATTTTCCAATTAACCAAAAGAGTAGTAATCTCAGTTAACATAATCAAAACCGATAAAGACGTCGTATTATACTATTATGTAGATTTACTTTTTTATTGTAACTCTTATAATGGAAGTTAAGGATTTATAACCTATAAATACTAGGTATGTATAAGAGATTGTAAGCTTGAAATGAAATAAGAATCACTCTCTCCTTATGCTTCATTTCTCTCTTGCATTTCTTCATCTTTCTCATCTAAATATCTTTTGTATTTTTCTTAGTTTCATAACACATTATTAGATTGAGAACTCTAACGAAGGTATGATTCTCTCATAGTCTCTTTAACGATTTCATCCACCTTCTTTAATCATATGTTTATTTTATCTAGGATAATCTAAACCACTTTATGGAATTAAAGAAATACTTTTACTGATTGTTTTAAACATCAGGTTTCATGACTAAGATTGTATATTATTACTGTTTTCATATCTTATTTTAATTTCCTTTATGAGTTCTTTTATATTATTAATATTGTTATTTTAGTATGGCGGGAAGCTATACACCTATGATTTCTTATTTTGAAATTATATGATCAGAAGTCATATCATTTTGATTTCTTATTTTGATATAATATGACCAGAAGCCATATATTACTTTAGTTTCCTACTATGAATCATATGGCTAGAAGCCATATTTCTTTGACTATTATTTTGAGATTACATAGCCATAAGTCATATTCAATTTTTATCCCCAAGATAAATGGCAAGAAGTTATATAGATTTAATTTCTCATCATGAGATTAAATGGCCCGAAGCTATAGTGCTTTGTTCATCATGTAATATATATATATTTGGTTTGCTTATCGTGCTTTGTTCAGTTTGGTTTGGATTCCTGAAGCTATTAATGGAGGGAAATATTAACAATGAAGGTGCCTAGAATACTACCACCCCTAATCCCGAGTCTAGCAATCCTCCCACACATTCTAGTGTTAAACAAGATCCTACTTGTGAATATGTTTCTCTTAAGAAAGAGGGGAAAGTAAATGTTTTTACATGCCTATTATGTGGTTCTAGTTATAGATCGAGGAGGTGGGATAAATAGGTTAAAACAACATTTAGCTGGTGTTAGTGGTCAAGTTTCTTGTAAAAAAAATTCTCATGACGTATGTGCTAGAATGAAAGGATCTTCGGTAGAAGGGTCAAAGAAAAATCTTGTTCATAATAATAATGTAGATGAAGGAAATGTAGCTACAGAAAGTGAAGAACCGATTGTATCAAAGAGGAAAGCGCCTAACACTGTGGGGGTTGAAAATTATTTTGCACCTAGGACAACTCATGGTGCTCAACCAAGGATCAAGAGTGCTTGGGCAAGTCAAGAAGCTCAACATAATGTGAAATTTTTTTTTGCTCAATGGGCTTATGCGAATTGCATTCCATTTAATGCATTGACTTGTCCTTTATTTCAAAAAAATCATTGACACTGCTACTGCAATTGGGCCTGGGTTTAAGGTCTCTAGTTATCATGAGTATAGAGTTAGCTTGTTGAGTGATTGCAAAAAGAATGCCAACTTCTAATTGATAGCCATTGAGCTAAATGGAAAGAAAATGGTTGCATACTCATGGCTGATGGTTGGACGGATGTTAGACAACGAACTTGATTAATTTCTTAGTCTATTCTGTACATGGCATGGTTTTTGTAAAATCAATTGATGCTTTATATTTAATTAAAGATGCCACTACATTATTCTCATTGTTCAGAGAAGTCATTGAGTGGGTGGGTCCTGAAAATGTAGTCCACGTTGTGACTGACAATGTTGCAAACTATGTTGCATGTGGTAGATTGATAAAAGAGAAATACAAAACCATTTATTGGTCACATTGTGTTGTTCACTGTTTAAATATGATTTTGAAAGATACTGCATAATGCCTCTCCATTAATCAAATTGCTGAGAATTGTTGATTTCGATGAGAAGCCTTCAATGCCATATGTCTATGAAGAGATGCAAAGGGCTAAAAATGTAATCAAGGACGTGTTTTAAAAGAAAAAGGATCAATACAAGCCTTACACAAATATTATCCAAAGTCTTGGGATAAGCATTTGAAAACTGAACTTCATGCAGCAGCATATTTGTTGAATCCTGCATTCTTGTATAGTCCTGATTTTGTTAGAAAGCATCGATGTTTGGAAGCTGTGATTGATTTGTTCGAGGCAAACTCATCTGGCGATATTGATTATTATGTTACAATGATGAAGCAAATTGGTGTATACCGTGAACGTAAAGAATCATTTGCTAAAATTTCATGTGAAAAAACAGCCCATAAACTAGTCCCACGTGAATACATTAAATTTCACATTCAAAAGCACATATTGAGATATCTGACATTAATAATACATACTAAATGTCTTTTATTTTATTTTGCAGATGATTGGTGGTTGTACTACGGGGGTTCAATACCGGAATTGCAAAAAATTGCTTTACGCGTTCTTAGTTAAGCTTCTACTTCTTCTGGATGTGAAAGAAATTAGAGCTTGTTTGAGCATATTCATACTAAAAGAAGAAATAGATTGGAGCATCAAAGGCTTGATGACTTGGTTTTCACTAATTACAATATGAGGTTAAAGTTTAGGTAAACTTGACTTTTGATTACTTGTTTTATAGTTTTATACTTTTATTACATATAGACATATATACACTTTATTAATGTTGGTATTCTATCATGTTGGCATTATAGGAATCAATTGAAGAAGAATAAAGATAATTATGATCTCATTGATTATGAATCAATTGATAAAGTTGACTTTTGGGTGCTTGAGGAAGATTCAACTCCTGAATTTGATGATGTAGATGCGACAAATCTTCAACTTGAGCAAATGGTAAGGAATTTTGGAGGTTCCTAACTATCTTTTCTATTATATAAGATTATATTCCTACACAAAATAATATAACTATGTTTTTTACATAAGTATATATTAATAATTCTATTCGTTTCATATATAGGTGATAATGATTTTAATATTGCGCCTCCATCTTTAAATGATGATCATGTTGCTTCTAGTGCCTTTACTTTTCCTCCTACAGCTCCACCTCTTAATGTCTATACCTAGAGAGTTGAATGGTGTTAGTGATGATTATTAGTTTATCAAAGGTGAGAATATTTTGTCATCATATACTTGTTTTTGATATTTTGCTACTATGAATATTTTGTCTCAAATGTAGGTTGTAAAGAAAATTGTTAAGAATATCTGAATATGTCACAAGTATTGGAGTATATGATTATTTTGCTACTGATCCAAAGTATTAAAACGATATATAGTATGTCAAATTTATGTTGGTAATTTTTTATACCTCATCGATCTAGGCCCGGGTTGACTCCGGTCTGACCCACTAACCCTTAACCCGATACCCTGACCGGTGCAGTCACCGGTCCGGATTTCAAAACCTTAATTTCCTACGATTATCAGGTGTATGCAGTGGCGGACCTACAGTGGGGGCAATGTGGGCAAGTGCAGACATAAAATATATACAAGTTAAAAGGAATTTTGTAAGAGTATGTATAGTTGGTCTGATGGTAAATGATCCCACTTATCCCTCACTGGTCCCGGGTTCGAGCCATCGGTCTACTCTTCTTTTTTTCCCCAAAATTCCCCCCCCTTTTCGTTGCCCGACGAATTCACCCCCCCTTATTTTTTCCCCAAATTTCCCCCTTCGTTGCCGACGATTCCCCCCCCCCCGGTTTCCTTTTTTCTCCAAAATTTCCCCCTCCATCGACGCCGATCCACCGTTCCCAAATTCCCCCAATTTCCATCGGACGCCGCTCTCCAGTCTCCATCGTCCATCGTTGATCGTTCCCAAAATTTTCCCCCAAATTTCCATTGCCCGACGCCGACGCCGCATCCATCGTTCCCCAAAGTTTCCCCCCAAATTTACGTTGCCGACGCTGCTCTCCCTCGTCCGTCTTGCCCGACGCTGCTCTCCCTCGCCGTCGTCCGTGTTGCCCGACGCTCTCCCTCTTCCGTCTTGCACGACGAGCCAAAGCTACTGGTCTGGGAATCTGCCACTGATTATTTAGGTAATCTAATTGACTGAACTTACACTGGTCTGGAAATCTGCCACTGATCATGTTGATATCCTTGTTCGTTTTTATCCTTCTGAAATTAAACCCAATGTTTATGAATTGCATTCTAGAAATTTAGATGAAATCTGTGTGCTTTCCCTCTGTTTTGAGATGCCGACGATCACTGATGGAGGAGGAGATGGAAATATGGCATAGATAACTTTTAGGATAGAAAAGGTCAATTCCAAATTATGAGAAATCTGTGTGCTTCCCTCTGTTTTGCATTTTTAAGTCATTGGTTCTGCCTGAAATGATTCTCATTGATAGAGGTGGCAGTGAAAATCTAATAACATTTGCGTAACATTCTTTGTAATTTACTAAAACTACTGAAGTTCATTATACTTACTTGCTCCTCTCTCTCTCTAAGATTGGTCATTGGGTTAATTAGCTCCACATATTGCAATGAGGCTGCAAAACACTGACATGTGGAGGGGTTCTTTCACCTGTGATGCTTAAGCAAGGTGGATGCCACCGCACCAAAGTTATCGCCTTCCACTCTACCTATTGTTGTTGCAAGGCTTCCAATTAATTCGCAGGTAAGGTTGCATACATGTATCTTTTCCTTATTATACTTAAAAAAACTTTTGGTTGGTTGCTAGAGCATCTCATGGATAAAAAAGCCTGGTCATGGATTAGTTAGGCTTTTATTATGCAAAAATAGCCTATCTTATACCCTTTTTGTTGTCTGAGCAAAAAGAATGTGACTTCATGGATTGCTAGCTGGCATACCTAACACTTCTGTTGAAAAAGAACAACTAGGGTAGCATAGTTGAAAAAGAATGTGACTTCATGGATTGCTAATTTCCCTGGACTGATTTATGCTGTCTTGCATTTATATGTTACAGTGGATTTATCAGAGGTCCTGGGGACAATCCCAAGCCAATTGCATTGTCGTTTCATGGAAAATTTAAACAAGGGCCATTGATTTAGGCATTCATGCTTTTGGTTTTATCAAAAGTTGTTCTTGTTGCTGTAAGTATCTTGGTTCTACTTTAAGGATAAATTCTCTTGTTAAAAATTCCTACATTGTGTATATTCTCTTGTTGCTCTCATGAGCTTTATTTCAAACTAGAGATAATGAATAATTTGTTTTAGTTTTGCATTGAAATCCTTCATCCGTCATTATTTACATCTTGCAGCTTAGCAACTATTTTGAGGGAGTTCTTTATTGCAAAGCTACACTTTGACCAACTTTTCAAAAGAAGTGGTACTCTTGTTCGAAGGTAACAAAGCTTTCATTGATAGTTTTATTTAAATTTCATTGCTCTACATTAGCTCAAAAGAAGTGGTACTCTGGTTGCTGTTGTATGAATAGCTGGTTCTCTATTGTATTGTTTCTGGTTTTTTCTGGTTCTGTTTCGTTGTTTGTTGTATGAATCGGGTTTATGGTTTTGCATTCTGTTTCGTATTGTTTCGGTTTCTGTTTTGGTTGTTTGTTGACTTGGAAAAAATGGTTTCAATAGGAAAATTCCCATTTAATTGGTATACTGAAAGGACTTTATGACTATGGAGTTCCCTTTCTTCATTTGGTTTTTAATACCAAGACGTTTCGGAACGTTTAGGAAAATGCCGTATCGGTTTCGGTGCATCATAGGCTTCAGTTGCTTAGTGTCCCTGTATGAAAGAATTTTACAATCTTATAGGTTTCGATAGAGTAAGCATTGAGATGAGCTAACTTATAGGTTGCAACATATTCCCTAATCTTGTCAAACTTTTTTTCTTCCAGAAAATGGCAACGATACAATCTTATTTCAAACGTTTAAAACCCACAAATACAGAACCCGAATCTCAAAGTGAGCAACTTTCAAACAGTATTTCAATTCCAACTGTCCAAGAATCCTCCCAACCACCACAAGCATCTCAATTTAACAGTTTTCAATCACCACCTCAAGCAAAAGTCAATATAGAAAATCTTGAAGCGGATCCAGGAAAAAGACCTTCAATTTATTCAATGACATCAAATCCTATAGAAAGAGAGGATATTCGGAGAGCTTATTTGCTCAAGGGGCCAACTCAACCAATTCTTAAACCATTCCCTCAAACGGAACTGTATGGAAAAATGCGTAGATTCAATCCTAAGTGGTATGAAGAATTTGGTTCCTGGTTGGAGTATAGTGTGGCAAAAGATGCATGTTTTTGCTTATATTGTTATCTTCTTGATATGGAGGTTGGAGGTAGTGGTTTGACGCAGGAAGCGTTTGTCGGTGTGGGGTTTACAAATTGGCATAAGAAGGATAGACTCAAAGTTCATGTTGGAGATCATAAAAGTGCTCACAATAGGTGTTATCAAGCTTGCCAAGATTTGATGAAGCAAAATCAACATATTGATATTGCTTATTCAAATATTTCTGAACAACAAAAAATTGATTATCGTATTCGACTGAAAACTTCTTTAGATTGTATTAGATTTCTACTACACAATGGTAAGTCTTTTCGGGGACATGATGAATCTACAAGTTCAAATCAACAAGGTTTATTCCTTGAAATTCTAAAGTTTTATTCTAAGCCAAATAAGGAGATGAGTGATGTGGTCTTGCAAAATTCCCCTGATAATCACAAATTGACTTCACCAAAAATTCAGAAAGATCTTTCTCAAACTTGTGCTGATTTGACTGTTAAAGCAATAATTAGTGATCTCGGTGATGAGTACTTTTCCTTGCTAGTGGATGAAGCTCGTGATGTTGCAATTAAAGAACAAATGGCGGTTGTACTTCGGTACGTAAACAAAAAGGGTCCATTGTTGAACGTTTTATTGGCATAATTCATGTTTCAGATACTACTGCACAGTCACTAAAAGCATCGATTGATGGGCTATTTTCTAAACTTGGTTTAAGTTTGTCTAAATGTCGTGGTCAAGGCTATGATGGTGCTAGTAATACGCGGGGTGAATTCAAAGGGCTTAAGAGTTTGATTTTGGCAGACAACGCATCCGCATTCTACATTCATTGTTTTGCTCATCAGTTACAATTAGCACTTGTGAAGGTTGCAAAACATCACAGGAAGATTCAAGAATTTTTTGACATGCTTCAAAAGATGGCTATTGTTGTGGGGGGTTCATGCAAGCGGAA
Source organism: Acacia pycnantha (assembly GCA_025563575.1). Classification (NCBI taxonomy): domain Eukaryota; kingdom Viridiplantae; phylum Streptophyta; class Magnoliopsida; order Fabales; family Fabaceae; genus Acacia; species Acacia pycnantha. The sequence continues at coordinate 1,066,437 of JAMWYP010000189.1, read as the reverse complement.
AGAAATTCTTCAAATGAATCAGTATGAGCTAATAGTTGAAAGAATTGCTAATGGTGAAATACCAACTGGAAAAGGTTTAAATCAAGAGACAACCTTAAAGCGACCTGGAGACACTCGTTGGGGTTCCCATTTTGGCACGGTTACAAGTGTTATCTCATTATTTTCTCCAATAATTTCCTTGATGAAAATTATTGAAGATGAGCCAAAAAATGATGCTACAAGAACCGATGCAAGTTCCATTTTGTATGTCATGGAGGATTTTGAATTTGCATTCTTGTTGCATCTTATGAAATTGATCTTGGGGATTTCTTATGAGTTGTCACAAGCACTGCAAAGAAAAGATCAAGACCTTTTAAATGCAATTGGTTTAGTAAAGGTAGTCAAGTCTCGTTTACAAGAGTTGAGAGATAATGGTTTTGATGAATTGCTTCAAGAAACGAGCATTTTTGCCAATAAATATGATATTGACATTCCAAATATGAATGATGTTTATTGTCCTAAAGGGAGATCGAGACGGAGATTGGAATCATGCACATTCTTCCACTACTTTAAGGTGGAGTTATTTAATATAGTGATAGATACTCAGATTCAAGAGTTGAATGATCGATTTGATAATGTCAATACCAAGTTGCTTGAGTGTTTGAGTTGTCTTGATCCTCGTGATTCATTTGCTAATTTTAACAAAGAAAAGTTGATTGAGTTTGCTAGATTCTATCCTTTGGAGTTTGATGAGCTTGCAGATATTCCTTTTCTGTCTTCAAGTCTCGGTAATTTTATTGTTGATGTGAGGGCTGATTCGATTTTGGCAATTTGCATTCAATTTCTGACCTTGCTTTGAAGATGGTTGAGAAGAGAAAGGATATTGTTTATCCACTAATCTATTTGTTGATAAAGTTGACACTCGTTCTACCGGTAGCAACTGCTAGTGTTGAGCGGGTTTTTTCTGCAATGACTTATGTTAAAGATAAGTTGCGCAATCGGATAAGTGATGACTGGTTTAACTCATGCATGATAACTTATGTTGAACGAGATATATTTGATACGATTGATGATGAAGAGATAATGCAATATTTTCAAGGAATGAAGAATCGAAGAATGCTTTTGTAATCGCTCTGATGTAAAGGTTAGTTGACTCTTGATTATTATTTTTCTATGTTAAGTTGAAGTTTTCTTTTCTTTTAGTGTTTATATTCTCTTGTTTTTTTAATTCGTTTAAAACTTTTTAAAAAAAAAAAAAAAATTCGGGGGCGCTGCCCCCAAACCCCCGAATCCCACGACTAATTGTGCACCCACAAACCTTAAATGCTGGGTCCGCCACTGGGTGTATGTAAGCTCACATAAAAACGGAAAGTCGGGAGCAATGTCACTCCATGGACACAATTTCATAACCACAAAACTCCAATAAAAAAAAATTAATAATAATAATAATCCTGCAAATGCTGATGTATTTTGACTTGCCGAAATTGGTACCCGAATTATGAATCTTTATTACTGGTTTCTCAAAGGTGGGGCGATCTGAAAAAACAAAACCTATATATATATACATATAGGGGTTTATACTTCTCATGTTGCATGAGAAGAAAAAGATTCCTACACACATGAAATGGTGGGACCCACACATATATATAATGTTAATATATATGTGGGTCTCACTATTTCATGTGTGTGTGACATAAAAAAACACTTATCCTACAACATGAGAAGTGTTTTTCCCATATATATATATATATATATATATAACTTCAAATAGAGAAACCAAACCAGAGGGATAAACACACAAAATTGCTTGAATTGAATGAACGCCAATAAACGATACCCGATGTTTTTGCAAATATGTTAAATATGAAGGCACATCTGGAAGGCGGATTGCTTTTTGAAAGCAAATGATATCTCCATTTTCTAGCTGCAATATGGAAATCACATCACTATATATAGCACAAAAGAAATCAACTCGGAGTGAAGAAATTTCTTTACCTGATTTCCTCTATATGAGAGTTCCATGTCAATGGGTTCACACATGACACATGGTTCGAACTTAATTTCCTGCACAAAAACACAGACAGGAAATGCCAACTCCATCCAAGACCAAGTGAACAAAGTCAAAAATTCTTCATGAACTGCCGAAACTGTGTCATTCAAGGTTTGCATAACCCTTGCTGAGCTACATCAAAATTTGACTTCAGTGTTTCACTGAGGATATATAGACCTCTAGTATTTTAATCATTTTACATAGACCTTCGCCGTCATTTTATTGGATTGATGATTATTTGGTTTGATATGGATGGAATTTATTTTGAACAGCCCTATGCTTCCAACAAACATGGATACAAACCACAGTGCATAAGACATGCATGAAGCTACAGAAGAAGAAAAAAATTACGGCACCAACCTCATAGAGTATTATCTGTTCCTCACGACCATAACCAGCCATTTCATTTAACTTCGTTAATATATCTAATGGCTTGCCGAAATCCTTCACAAAGAGCCAAAAACATAACCGCCAATGGTGGAACCACACCTTGGCTAGTTGGGGCGTTGGGCCCAGCTGATCTAATGTTCTAAAATTTGTTAGTATAAATTTGTATTTATCATATGATATTTTATTTTGATTAATAATTTGACTCTAACTAATCTTTTATCTTCTCTATAAGGACAATGTTTAGTTCATTATTCATTGGGCTGTGAGAGGAAAGTAAATTTTTTGTTTGAAATAGCTAATGATGTAAAAGTTAGTATCATATTATATCTTGTTTTATCTTGTTTTGATTTATAATTATCGGTTATTATTTATTTGTATTTTTAATGTTATGTGATACTATTTAGTAAATACTCACTATAAGTTACCGACTAACAATTCTCACAAGCCAATAAAAACTGTTAAAGTCATTAAATTTGTCTTAAATTAATTTACAATATTATTCCTACTAATTGCGCTAAACTCTAATATCATATTAATTATTACTCTCACTCACTACCCTTTTTAATTATGGGTATACATGAAAAAAAAATATTTAATACTCTTTGAAAACAAGCAAATGCCTTATAGAAATGACCAAATAAATACATTTGTTAGTTGGTGCCTTATAATAAAGACCAGAGTAGTTCAATATATTTATTTTTTGGCCGGGCTAAAGAACTTTTCTGGTTCCGTCACTGATAACTGCCACCAGAGAAATATCAATTTGACTTCAACCGTAGGTCTTACAACACACCTCAATTAAAGCAAAGTAACAAAATAACTAAATACCATAGTTCCTCTCTCACTCTCACGGGATCATATAGCTTGAAGAAAAGTAAATCCTAAATAATATAATAACGCAGAATATCAACAATATCATGTCTGATGCAATCATATACAGAAAGCAGCTTCCATGAATATAAATATTACCAGCCCCAGCTCCACTTCAAAAAACAACTTCAGCTCCTCACCAACATGCAGCAATAGAACAGAAAAAGATTGCTAGCTTCCATAAAAGATCATATTTTACAAAAGTAACGTGTTGCTTCAACCAAGACAGTCAGCAGCAGCTAGAGAAAGACATAGATATGAAGCTTGTTATAGCTGAGACCAAAATAAAGAAAAGAGTTGAAGGGCAAGTAACAACAAGAAGATTGGTTAGAAAACTATTGCAGGTTTGGTTTCCTCAAGGGGTGTCAATGGCCTCCAAGGACGGTAGGATTGGTTTAGGCGCTAGGGAAAAACTTTAAAGCCTATAAACTCCGCAAGTATACGGGCCGTATCAAGTAATAAAGTAGTGAGAAAAAGATCATCCCACGAGGACTAGTATTCCAGCCACTAATTCGTTATTTAATCTTTAGTTGGATCAATGAGTAATAAGAGGTGAGTTGTAACCAAACAGAATTTTTAATGAATTTAATAAAAAATACGCATTCAAGATTAAGAGTCTCAAAAGCGATTGTTTCGAAAAGGTAATTAATAGAGAAAACGCAGCTAGGGCATAGAATTCTCCTATGTTCCTTCGAGTATTTGAATTAAATCCCTAATTGACTATTATTTCCCATGATTGACGATCAATTCTCTAAAATTAGACTAAGTCCCAATGTCTTGACGCTACCTTAGTCCGTTATCTTTGAAAACAACCTAATGTCTTAGTATTGTTTGGAAAGATCAATTATTTAAACCAGAATTATAAGATCGCATAAACTCGTAAGCCTATGTCTAGGTCATGCAACTCTATGACGAATTAACGGTTCCAGTTAAATGCACCAACATCTCTATTGTCATACACCAACCTATGAACAATCTAAAAGGTGATCATTCTTTAAGAAAGCTTTAAGCAAAGATAATTCATTCAATCATGGAAAATAACATTCAATCAAGAATTCAAACAAATACTCAAATTCGCATAGGGTTCATCCTCGCCCTAACTACTAAAAAAGACTAGCCAAGCATGGCTAGGTTAACAAAATAGAAGAAGAGAGATGAAAATCGAATTGTTCTTGCGTCCTCTTTCTTCCTTCAGCCGTCTCCTCCTTTTCTTCCTTTGTCCTTTCTCTCTAAACCTTTGGTAAATACCGAAGTTTAGAGAGCATAAGGATGTTATTTTCCCTCGTGTGTACTTTGGTTGCTTCTGCGTCTTGTCTCTCTCGTGTCCTCTAGTGTGTGTCTCCTTGCTCTTTATATAGAAATTCTCTTAGGTGACTTGGCCGTGATCGATCTCGTCTTAAATACAAGATATGCAATATCCTTTTGAGATCTCCAATCATCTCCAAATCTTTTGCAATCCACTCTCTCATATCACACAATTGATTCAAATTGATTTCCTTTTTCTGCTCCTTTCTCAATCAGCCAATAACTCCTGCAAGATATATATATAGTACTAGATTTAATCCAATATATCTCAGAATTGATACTCATTTAATTATAAAATCTGCACTTATCAAACTCTCCCACACTTAAATCTTTGCTTGTCCTCAAGCAAAAGAAAGAGAATTCATTATCTAAATGAGAATGACATTGTTTTTTATTTCCCTAAACAGGATGCAACACCGGTTACTCGCTACTCCAACAGCACCGTAATCTTGAGCCGTTGTAGGTCCCCTTGACGCGATCCCGCACATGGGTGATGCAGCACCGGTTACTCGGTTACTCCAACAGCACCTCAAGAGGCTTTTAGTTCAACTCATAACCCTCTTTGACCTTACTGCTTGACGCGACCACTCGCACATGGGTGATGCAGACTCTGGGTTATTAAGTAGGTCTAGAGAAGCCATTGGAGTTGTGTTTCTTTTTTCTTTCTTTTTTTATAGTAACTCACTTAAGTCCTTTCCCTAAACAAAAGTTTTACTTGGTCAACAAAGGGCATAATCTCATCTCCTAGAGGAATCAGGTATCAAAATATTCAAAACATCTCCAGATTGTTTACAAAAATTCAATGCTCAGGGGCTTAGTTGACACATTCTTTTCCTTTTTATTGTTTTACTTGATAATACTCTTTAAGATGGGGATGCTCAAAGTTAAGGTCAATCGAACAAAAACTCAAGAATTTTTTTCAAGGGAATTCTTTTCAATTGAATAAGAACAAGCAACACCAAAGAATTCATATCCCTACCCCACACATAAATCAGACAAAGAGGGAATTCATATCCCTACCCCACACATAAATCGACAGTGTCCTCACTGTTGGAACAATAAATAAAAGGAAAGGAACTAGTACTCCCCTGGTTTAAGCCGTTAACTCTGATGTAGAGTGCTCCTGCCAAAAGTCATCGGAGTGGTCATCGGCGTCCTTATGTGTGACCGCATCGTCGGAATCATTGTCGTCCTCAGCTGGTTGACAACTAGTTGGGTCTATATTCTTGATGCAAAGGGCCTCGACCATCTGGGTCAGATAAGTGAGAGAGAAAGAGAAAGAAGAAGGAGGAAGGGGGTGGTTTAAAAAAAAGGAATTTTTTTTTTTTTTTGCCCTAGCGCCAACTTTCTGCCCAAATTTTTTTTTTTTTTAAAGCATGGAACTTATAATTTGATCCACACTTTTCACATCCTTCCTATCCTACCAATAACTACTAAGACTAAATAAAAATTAAAAGGAAACTTATTGGGTTGCCTCCCAATCAGCGCTTGTTTAACGTCTTGAGCCTGACAGATATCACCTTAATTCTCAGCTTCCAGTTGCCACGGAGGTTCCTCCTCTGTCAATGTCTCCACCATGGTAAGGCTTCAATCTCTATTGTCCCGGATGAAACGCTTTTGGAAGAATCCTCCTGTCATGCCATCTCTTGGTTTTTTTCTTGAATGGCAAATGAAAGTAGTCCTTGCGAGTGGCATCATTCAACCTCCTACAATCCATACACATTCTCCACTCGCATCTAACAGTTTCACCACCTCCTTTCTCGCCACTTCCTTCATTGTCGGGTTAAGTCTCCTCTGGGGCTGCCTTCTGGTTTCACATGGTCCTCCATAAGAATTTTATGAGTGCAAAATGAAGGACTAATCCCTTTAAATCGATATAGACCACCCTATGGTAGTCTTGTGGGTAGTCAAAACTTTCGGAACTTCTCTTCGTCAGTAGGGACAACTCAGTGCTAACAATAATGGGATAAGTGTCATCATTCCCTAGAAAACATACTTCGATTAGAAGGAGCTCCTTTAGTTCCACCTTAGGAGTAACAGTGGCGCATCATAATCTTTCTTCTTCACTCCTCAACTCAGTAAATGAGAATTCTCCTTTGCGTAAACCTCTTCTTCCACTTGTAACAATTGAGCAAGATCATCCTCCATAGGCTCATCTCGAACCTTTTTGAAAAACTTCTTGAATGGCCTCATCAACCACGCCAACTTTGAAACAGATCACTATTATCACTGGGTATTTCATGGATCAAACACATTGTAAGTGACTTTCTCGTCATTCATTTGGAATTCCCTTTTCCTGCAGCCTACATCAATTACCGCTCTAGCAAGAGCCAAGAAGGGTCTTCCCAAAAGTAAAGGAATTTCAGCATCCTCCTCCATGTTAAGAACCACAAAATCCACCTGGGAAGATGAATTTGTCCACTTTCACAAGCACATCCTCAATGACACCTTCGGCTTCTTAATGGACCTATCCGCCAACCGTAATGACATCATAGTAGGCTTCATCTCTTTAATTCCGAGAGCTTTTGAAACAGATAAGGGCATTAAATTAATACTAGCTCCCGGATCACAAAGTGCTCGCCCATATTGACATTCCCTATTGCACAAGGAATGCTAAAGTCTGCCAGGATCTTTAAGCTTTGGTGGCAACTTAGTTTGAATGATGGCACTACACCGCCGAGTCAATGCTATCGTTTCGCCTCTTGCAACTTATGCTCTTGGAAAACAAATCTTTCATGAACTTTGCATAATTAGGCATATTTTCAAGAGCTTCGCAAAAGGAATGTTAATCGCAATTTCTTAAAAATATCCCGTAACCCGGCATACTCGTTGCTTCGAATCTGCTGCTTGAACCTTTGGGGGTAAGGAGGTTTTGCATAAGAAGGAGTGTGAGACTTCTTTGTAGCTATCTCCTTTGGAACTCCGCCGCACATTACATTTCTCAACCTCTTCTTCCCCTTTTTCGACTTGTCCTTCATTGGAACAGATTTCTCAACCTACTGAACCACTATACCACTCCTTGTAGTTATGGCCTTACAATGCTCCTTTGGATTGACCACAGTATCACTAGGAAGAACCCTTGGCTTCTCTCGCTATTTGCTTTGATAATCGACTAATCGATTCTCCAAATTTCGGATCGAAGCCCCCGATTTTTAGAGAAGCATTTGTTTCATTCTGAAAGCTTTTGTTTCATTCCGGAAAGCTTCAAACCCCCGTATGTATTCGGTAGTGGTAAGAGTCAAATGTGTCAAAGCCTTTTCCAGATCGGTGGTGGTGGTTTGGTGGAACTGCCGAAGTCTTGCTTGGGGTTTATAGGAGAAGTTTGGATGAGATTTCCGGCCAGATTGTATGTGTTGCTATATGGATTAAACGATTTCTAGGAGGATTACCCATGTATTTTATCTCACTGTTTCTTCGAGAATGAATGCTGCACACTCTCCATTAGCGTGTTCCTTGGCAAAAATCACAAAGCAAAGGAGGCCGAGAGTGATAGATGATACTTGAGAAGAGGCAAGCTGTTTAGTGAGGAAGCTAATTGCTTTGTTGGATCACCTTGTTTTGTTGGGCAAGGTTCTCATTGTGGGCCAATATTGTATTGTAAGAGTCTAGTCAAGAACTCCCCTTTTTGGTTGTGGAGTAACAGCTTTCATTTTCAAAGGACCCCATATCTTCAAACAACTCCAATGCTTCTTCGGGAGTTTTATTTTTAGCGTACCACCTGCCGCAAAGATTAATCACCATTCTAGAGGACGGAAGCATCCCATTGAAGAATATTCTCACCGATCATAGTCTTGCAGCTCATGTTGTGGGCACTTCCTAAGCAACTCCTTGAATCTTGCCCACGCTTCACAATATGATTCACCATTGCCTTGAGTAAAGCAATTGATGTCCGAAAGAAGCTTTGTATACTTAGAAGAAGGAAAAATTTCTCAAGGAACTTTGTGGTAATAATGTCCCAAGTGGAGAGACTTCCATTAGGACAAGAACGAAGCCAAGCTCCCGCTTTCCCCGTCAAAGAGAAAGGAAACAGCCTCACACGAATAGCTTCTCCGAAACCCCATTCATCTTGATGGTATCACAAATTTGCGTAAAAGTCTCGATATGCCGATTAGGATCCTCTAAATCACTCCCACTAAAAGAGCGTTGTTGAACCAAGCTTATGAGAGCCGGCTTGATCTCAAAATTATTTGCATTCACAAGCAGATTGACAATGCTAGTTGCAGCCTCGGCAGATTAAGCGTCATGTAGTCGCCATGGTCTTTTTTGGAGGAGGAGGAGGATCTGCACCACCGCCATTTTTACCGGTTTAGTCTCGTAACTAGAACTATTAGCCTCTTTCTCTTCTCTCGTTTAGCAAGTTTCCTGCTTCTCTTTGTCAGTCTTTTCAATTTCAGGATCAAACCGCAGAGAATTTCACAATGGTACCTCGCATAAACAGCAGTATGATAACAAAAGGAAAAGAAAAATCCAATCTAGAGTTTCAATAACTATTAGTGTTGAAATAAAACTAGTCCCCTAAGAACGGCGCCAAAAACTTGATAGGGAAAACTTTAAAGCCTATAAACTCCGCAAGTATACTGCCGTATCAAGTAATAAAGTAGTGAGAAAAGATCGTCCCACGAGGACTAGTATTCCAGCCACTAATTCGTTATTTAATCTTTAGTTGGATCAATGAGTAATAGGAGGTGAGTTGTAACCAAACAGAATTTTTAATGAATTTAATAAAAATACGCATTCAAGATTAAGAGTCTCAAAAGCGATTGTTTCAAAAGGTAATTAATAGAGAAAACGCAGCTAGGGCATAGAATTCCCCATGTTCCTTCGAGTATTTGAATTAAATCCTAATTGACTATTATTTCCCATGATTGACGATCAATTCTCTAAAATTAGACTAAGTCCCAATGTCTTGACGCTACCTTAGTCCGTTATCTTTGAAAACAACCTAATGTCTTAGTATTGTTTGGAAAGATCAATTATTTAAACCAAATTATAAGATCGCATAAACTCGTAAGCCTATGTCTAGGTCATGCAACTCTATGACGAATTAACGGTTCCAGCTTAAATGCACCAACATCTCTATTGTCATACACCAACCTATGAACAATCTAAAAGGTGATCATTCTTTAAGAAATCTTTAAGCAAAGATAATTCATTCAATCATGGAAAATAACGTTCAATCAAGAATTCAAACAAATACTTAAATTCGCATAGGGTTCATCCTCGCCCTAACTACTAAAAAGACTAGCCAAGCATGGCTAGGTTAACAAAATAGAAGAAGAGAGATGAAAATCGAATTGTTCTTGCGTCCTCTTTCTTCCTTCAAACTGCCTCCTCCTTTTCTTCCTTTGTCCTTTCTCTCTAAACCTTTGGTAAATACCGAAGTTTAGAGAGCATAAGGATGTTATTTTCTCTCGTGTGTACTTTGGTTGCTTCGCGTCTTGTCTCTCTGTGTCCCTCTAGTGTGTGTCTCCTTGCTCTTTATATAGAAATTCTCTTAGGCCGACTTGGCCGTGATCCGATCCTGTCTTAAATACAAGATATGCAATATCCTTTTGAGATCTCCAATCATCTCCAAATCTTTTGCAATCCACTCTCTCATATTACACAATTGATTCAAATTGATTTCTTTTTTCTCTCCTTTCTCAATCGCCTAATAACTCCCGCAATATATATATATATAGTAATAGATTTAATCCAATATATCTCAGATTGATACTCATTTAATTATAAAATCTGCACTTATCAAAGCAATGGCCAAAACCAAAAACGCAGAAATTGCACTGGTATGCCAAACTCTTTTGCAAACTCTTCCTGCAGTTTACAAATCGACCAAGAAATATAAGCACTTAAAATAATTCAACCAAGCGTAATAAGAAATTGACAATCATAACTGAAACCATTTCTGCTTTAAATTGTTCTACATATTAAAACTTACCAACTTGATACTGCATCAATATTGATTACTTCTTATACGTATCTACGTTAATTTCGCAGGTTTATCAGTCATGGACACAAAGATACACCTAGATGTCCTGCACACTTGCCGTCAAGTCCACCACTTTTCTTTTAGAAAAAAATAGCTCCAGGCAACATCAAAATCTATTTGAATGTTTCTACCCTCCATTTAAACAGCTTTTAATATTTCTCATTGTTGATGATCAAGAAACTTGGCCACAAGGCCCAGTAATTAACGGCAGATATTTTTATTTATTCCATGCTTATGTTATCCAACGGCAGATATTTTTATTTATTCCATGCTTATGTTATCCTGCTAATATGGGATTTTATCGTTCAGATTCATGGTCTTGTGCTTGGGCCTCAAATAAATTATAACTATCTGTAAACACTTAAAATTAACAATTTGTACAGCAATTTGATAGCTATGCAGAATACTAACATTTTTCTCAATACAATTTTCTTCAAGGAATGCAACAGTCTTGGAAAAAATAAAAACCACGTAAGACCAGACTATGCTGTTAGCACAAGTTAACACACTGTGTCAAGTTAGACAGTTCTTGAAGAAAAGTAAAAGGATGGTAGATTGTCGTACCTTGAAATGGATAGAAAGCATCTGCTTTTTAACACAAAAACTGTAACATCCCAAATATTTTTTTTAGAACTAAGTCACGTTGTTATTTGTTGCTTCTTCCCAGCCAATATTCGTTATCGTCCTTATGCTGATTGAAAATTTTTATATATTATATACATAAAAAGATGTGAGTTGTAATATACTCCATATAATAGCGTACCGCCCATACCCATCATGTCCCTTTATTTCGTAAACTGTAACTTTTTCTCTCAGTTTTATAATGAAGAATTATTGAAAGTGGGTGCACAAATTTAAAACAAATTTGACACGTATAGTTGGGTTTTTATAGAGATCATGCATATTGTTTGTCTTTTTGCGCTAAGCACGGTTTGACTTGGATTTTTTTTTTAATTTCATTTTCCTCCATTGTAAGTTATTTTTTAATCCATAAAAAGACGAATACTGTTTCATCGATTTGAATTTTAACCCTCAAAATTTCCCAAATAACATTTATCCAGGTAAAGTACTAATAAGGATCACTTTGTTTTACGTTGTACCAAACGCATCTCTGCTTTTTATCGCACTGCAGCCGACCTATTTACTCTAAATAATAATATACAATATATTTCATAAAAACATTTTTTATTAATTCATAATTATTAATTAAAATTATTATTTACTATTTTTATAATTTATTATTAATTAGAATTATTAATTGATTTTAAATATTATTATTTAAATTTAAATATAATTATTAAATTATTTTTTTGGGAGGGATTTGTCACGTGTGTTGGGTATATTGGGGGAGGGAAGGAGCCAAAGTGGGGGGCAATAGGCTGGGGAGGGGGCGGACCACATGGGGGGTCAGTCTCAGTCAAAGGGGTGGGGGACGTGTGTGGAAGCCTTTGGGGAAGGTGGGAAAAAAGGGAGGGGACAACGACGTGAAACCGACGTGACGCTATCTCGCCGAGGCGCTGGCTTGGACGTTGCTAGAGGCGCTGACTTCTTTGTTTGTTTACGCTAAGCACATGAATTTTTTTTTTCCTTTTATAACTTCTCTTTGTTTGGATTAAATAATCATCTTTAATTATAATTCTCTACGACACATCCGTGATTTCTCACTCAATCACCCCTCCCTTATTTAAACGACTCCGAGAGTGAGCAGTGGAAAGATTTTTACCGTGTCTTCCAAAATAAACCAAGTTCTAAAACAATTTGCGTAATTGCAAGCCGGGTCGCTTTCAACGAATTTGCGCCAGGGTTGCTCAATAACAATAAGGAAACAGAATGATAAAATGGGGGTTTGGTTTAATGTAATAGAACAAAACGAAATAACATAATCAAAGTGCAATAAATGAGTCAAACAGAATCAAATAAACAGAGGCACTTAAACATGCGATCAACCC